>OY992883.1:22673261-22850761 GCA_963921405.1 Cepaea hortensis
CAATGACGGTTGGGCTGATCAATCAGTTCCCATCTCACTGTAGTTAGTAGCTGATATAAATGACTGGTGTGTCGTTCTTTGTCTATAGATTGATTTATTGATTGATTTAGGAACCAACATCACAGCATTCGGGGCATTCCCATAAGCGCTCAGTCCACATCCTCAGCAGCCAGCGAAGAGTTCAAACACTAATAGTCCAGTAGCAATCTGATTGTACGTCCGTCTCACCTTTCTTCTGAGCGTCGAGCGTCGGCCAGATCCCCTCGCCACACCTCGCTGCCTCATTCTTACCAGGCTATGGTGATCCATTTGCTCCTCCGAGGTGTACACGTGCTCCCACAAGGCCGCAACCACGTCTGCCATGTCATGCATCAATACTCCACCAAGTTTTGTCGAGCTAGCCAAACTGTCCGCCTGTTCATTCCCTAGCACACCGGCATGCCCCGGAGAAAAGATCCAGGTGATGCTTGCCACCGGTGACCTCCGAAGCGAAGCAAGCCACTCTATACGAAGCCTGCCTGTCCTCACCCTCCTCAGCATGTTTTCTGAGTCAGTTACAATCACAATGTGTGTATGTATCGTGTTCTCCATCCAGCGGAAAGCAGCACTGACCGCCTCCACCTCCATTCTTAAGCTAGATGTTGTGGTATAATACTCCAGGCTCTCCTGCATCAAACGTTGACCATTAGCTTTTGCTAAGAATCACCAGGCACTTCTCCTACTTCTCAACACCGAACCATCCGTGTAGATAATCGCATCACCCGGGAGAGCTTTATCCTGAATTAGTTGCTGGATTTTCACTTCCCTGCCTCACTCTGACCCACTCCACTTCTCGCCTAATGCTCTCCATGGGGCACACCTGTCTGATCGTATCCTCCGCCTGAGCCATCCATGATTCTTTGTCTATACTTCTTGATTTTACATGTTGAAGTCGTCTGTAGCTAGTAATTGGAGATTTAGGAGAGTGTATGTGTTCTGCCAGCTGTCCGCACCTCGAGTGAATTACAGTTGCGTGATTACAGTTCACCTGGGTTTCGTCTACTATAACCTACTTTCGGACCATGACAATGACTGCTGCCGAGCTCTGTCAAAAAACAAAACAAAAAACATGACAGAGAAAAATAACGGATGGAGAGAAAACATACTGCTAATCTGTGTGTTATGTGAGTGCTTTTCCATCCGTCGATCTTCTCAGTTATATTTTGTGTTTTTATTGGGGCTCCAAATTTTAGTTGGCATGTAACAACATTTAGCAGACGAGCTGAAAATCATCTAATGGCATTGGAAATGTGGTTTCTGATGAAAATGCAAAGAATACCATGGACAGACATAAAAACCAATGAGCAAGTCAAGCAAAAAACAAATGGAAACCGTAAACTGATTAGAGAAAGTTGACGTAGATAGCAAGATTTTTTTTTGCATGTTATGAAAAGAAATAAACTGGAGAATTTGTGGCAATATTGAGAGGAAAAGAACAAGGGGAAGGCAGAGAGATAAACATCTGGGCGGTTTTGCTACATGGCATAACTGAGACAAATGCAGAGCTGTTCACGACTCTAGTAATCATGTGAGATGGCGAAACATGACATACTACGCATATCGGCATGGCACAGGATGATTATCTTCTTTGTGTAATGTCTTTGTTGTTATTTCTATTCCCACTCTTCCTCGAGCCTTATGTTGTGGTTTTCGACTTACTTACTTCGATGTTTTGTTTTTTAATCTGCGATAATTGAGATATCGAATTTCAATCTTGGTTTCAAGCTACAAACTTCCGGTACAAATGGCGACGACGTGATGCGATTATTCTTCGGGAGACGCTGTTTAGTGTTTTCCTGTGGATTATGTGGTGTTATTTCGTATTCGTTTATTGGAAATGTTCGAAATAAGCCACGGAAGGCAGGTGGTGGATGAAACTTTGAGGGCAGCCGACAGATATTTGTTGGTTATGGTCTCAAGTTTCGCGACGGCAGGCAGAGGATCTCTTTCGAGAGACAATGGTTGCGGTCACCCGGCCAGTATGGTCACTGCCATAGAGGAAAGCAACTGCAAACTACCTCTTTGTGTTGAGTTGAGTTGAGTCAAGAACCGACATCACTGCACTCAGGACATTTCCATGCATGCTCGGTCCCCTCATTCAACAGCCAGCGAAGAGTAATACTACTAATCGTTCCCACCGCTATCTGATTAAGTGTTCTCCTGGTCTTCCCTCTTAGTTATGAGATTCTTCCAGAACCCCTGCCGATCCCCCGCAATGTCATTCATTCCACATATGGGTTTTCAATCTGTTCCTCCGCCTTCTCCACCTGGTCCCACAAGCGCACGACCACCCCCTCCTTGTCCATAGACAAGATACCACCAAGAGGTGAATTCCCTGCTTGCCTATCGGCATATTCATTACCCCGTAAACTACCTCTTTAAAAATGCCTAGTACATTATGATTCGCCTAAAGACTGATCATCGCAAGACAAGGACAGAGATATTAAATTTAGCAACATGAAATGTTAGGACGTTAAACGACGAGGAAAAATTAGAGAACATAAAACAAGAAATGGAAAGAGAAAACATTAATATTTTAGAGATGTGCTAAACGAGATGGACAGGAGCGGGCATCAGGATAGATTAAGATTTTAAGATTATTTATTCTGGAGGTGAAGATCGACAAATGGAAGTGGCAATTATTTTGGACCCGAAAACATCAAAATCTGTTCAAGGATATTAGGCCATGGCGGACAGAGTTCTACTAGTTAAACTAAGTGGCAGACCTTCTAGCATAAATGTTGTTCAAGTATATGCCCCAACAGGAGAATCCAGTGAAGATAGTGTAGAGGAATTTTATAATGACATAGAGTCTGCCTTAAAGAAATGTAAAAATTAAGAAATAAACATCATAATAGGGGACTTCAAAGCAAAAGTGGGAAATCAAGGTGATATATACACAGTAGGAAACTATGGTTTAGGAGAGAGAAATGAAAGAGGATAAAGACTCGTAGAGTGGGCAAAAGAACAGGAAATGATTGTAGGAAACACCTGGTTTAAGCAACACCCTAGAAGATTATGGACATGGAGGAGTCCTGATAACAGGATTAGAATCCAGATTGATTACATTCTGATTAGCAGAAGATTTAGAAATGCGTTAACAATAGTAAAAACTGTTCCCAATGCTGATTGTTATATTGGCCACAGATTACTTACAGGAACATTGAGGATAAAGTTTAAGAAAGTCAAGTATATAACAGAAAACACTAAATATGATTTGTGTACATTGAGTAATGACAAGGAAATGCAAAACAAATTCAACATAGAAGTACAGAACAGATTTGAAATGTTGTCTGATCTAGAGATCCTATTCTAGGATGTGGATGATCAATGGGAAATGTTGAAGAATTCAATCAATGTGGCTGCAGAAACAATTATTCCAAAATTAAAGAAGGTGGGTCGTAAGAAATGGGTGACTGAAGAAATTTTACACCTAATGGAAACAAGAAGACTCAACAAAAATAATTCTGCCAAATATGAAGAAATTCACACACAAGTCAGAATATTATGTAAGGAGGCAAAAGAAGTATGGCTTGAGGAAAAGTGCTTAGAAATTAAAAAACAACACAACAGTCAAAATACCAAATTAGTGCACAAAAGAATTTAGGAACTTACTAATAAAAAAAAAAAACAAGTACATCAACAGGCTGTCTAAAAACTAAAGATGGCAAAATCATAATAGAAAAAGATCAGATTATACATGCATGGACAGATTATGTGGAAAACCTTTATGAGGATAACAGAGAGGAACATTATGATATTAGATTTAATAACGAAGGGCCGCCAATTTTGAAGATGGAGGTTCGAAATGTTCTTAAGCATATGAAAGCTGGCAAGGCCCCCGGTGCAGATAACATCACAACAGAAATAAAGCTTCAGAAGATTATGGACTAGATGAAGTCACCAGACTGCTGAACACATTATATGATACTGGAGATATACCTTCTGAATTATGTAACACTGTATTTATTGCAATCCCAAAGAAATCAGGAGCCTTGGAATGTGATTAATATAGAACAATTAGTATAATGAGTCACATCACAAAAATTGTGCTACGAATTATCATGCAAAGAGTGAGGAAGAATATACAACCTGAAATAGGGGAAGAACAATGTGGGTTTGTAGAAGGAAAGGGTACAGTAAATGCTGTGTATATGCTGCGAACAGTTATTGAACATTCTATAGAAGTAAACAAGGATATACATCTTTACTTTATTAACTACACAAAGGCTTTTGATAGAGTTAGACATGTCAACATGGTGGATATGCTTGCAGATTTACAGATTGATGGGAAAGACAAAGGCTTTCGATAAAGTGAGACATATCGTCATGATAAGGATGCTTGAAGATCTACAAATTGATGGAAAAGACCTTAGACTTGTAAAAATCATATATTGGAAACAACAAGCTGTCATCAGAATTGATAACGATGTAGGTCAATACCAGCCTATTAAATGGAGAGGTGAGACAGGGATGTGTAATGTCTCCAGATCTGTTTTTCCTGTACAGTGAAAATATATTCAGAAATATAGAAGATATGGAAGGAATCAACATTGGGGGAAGATACATCAATAACATTAAATATGCAGATGATACAGTCTTGATTGCAGACAATGAACAGGACCTGAAAAATTTAGTAGATGCGGTTGTTGCACAAAGTGAACAACTAGGGTTAGAACTGAATATTAAGAAGACACAGATTATGGTCGTCACTGGGAAGAAGGAAATACCACAATGTGATATACGAGTAGAGGGGCATATTCTTAAACAAGAGAATCAATACTGTTATCTCGGCACAGTCATACCATCTGATGGGAGATGCCTTGAAGAGATTAGAACAAGAATTGCCATTGCGAAGGTAGCCTTTTGCAAGATGAAAAATATACTGACCAATAAAAAGATATCAATTGAAACGCAGACAGCAGAGCACATACTCCAGGATTGCCCAAACTACAACATATCCAGGCGAACCTTCTAGCCTAGAGAGACAACAGTGGAAGATAAACTCTATGGACCGCTGCATGAACTAAAAAAGACTGTTAGATTCATACAAGAGACAACATTGCAGTTATAAACATATTTTAGGCGTACGAAAGAAGAAGAAGAAGAATTGAAACGAGAAAAAGAGTGTTGAGGAGCTACATAGAACCAGTGCTTTTGTATGGATGTGAAGCGTGGACAATAATCAGTCAAGCTGAAAAAAAAACTGATGGGGAGAGTGAGTTCCCTTGAGCAAGATGGCGGGACATTTTTTCGTCCCGTAAAATGGAACATGTTTTTTCCGAAATGTGTATGGATTAAGTGTATTTTTCGTGGTGAAATGGAGTTCGGACCGTGCAACGGAGTTCGTGCACGCGCGCCCGTACTCCCTTCGGCGTATCATCGGCGCCCAGTGGCGATAGTTAAGCCTAACATGACGACAAGACCACCGACAAGAACACGGCGTGGTAAGAGGGCGGGCACACGCAGATGGCGGTTAAAATGTGACAGATTGGGCATCGGACACGTTCGAGTACTGTACTGGAACTGTGCATCATTTAGTCAACGCCGACCCATTCTTGAAAAACTACTGTACGGAAACGATATTGTAGTCTTACAAGAAACACAGCTCGGCGACGGAACAGTCAATGTCGCGGGATTTTAGGGATTCTTTAACAGGCGGCACCTCGGACAGGCCATTCTGGTCCGCGACAACATACTAGTGTCTGAGATCGATATGTCTTCCTGGAACAGTGATGCCCTGCAAGTGCAGGCATTAAGAATAATGACACCAGTGCAGCTTGTAATCGTGAACGTTTATGCGCAAAATGGGAAGGTCGACGTGCGACAATGGCAGAGTTTGTTCGATATGGATGAAAGGCATATCATCTACTGTGGGGACTTCAATGCCAGAGGCAGTCAATGGGGGAATTGCATCACCAATAGACAGGGAGAAGATCTGGAGGACGCCCTGGCATCTGATGCCCTAATCTGTCTGAATGATGGTAAGGTCACTAAAATAGCCACTCGAACAGGTGACTCTGACAGCGTCATTGACTTGGCTCTGGTGTCGCCCACCATCGCACCAAGATGCCGGTGGGGCACACTGGGATACCACGATAGTGACCACTACCCTTGTTTCATCCTGATCAAGAAAGACGGGGCCATGAGTATAGAAACAAGACAAATGCCTTCCCGTACGACAACACTGGTCAAGACGCCATAAGCAAGATCAGAAGAAGAAAACTAACTTCCTCCCGCAGGAGACAAGAAAGATGGTTGCAGCCACCATGGTGGAATGGAGAGGTCGAGAAGGCATGGCTGGGAAAGAGGCAGGCTGTCAAAGACTGGCAAAAGGCCAGAAAGGCTAACATGCCACAGGTTGAGTTGGCGAACCTGAAGACTGAGGTCGATAGGACGACGACTTTATTCAAATCCTGCGCCAAACAGGCCAAGGCCGAGAAATGGGACGAGTTCTGCAGGAAGGTGTGCTCCGAGCGATCTCTTACGACATTCTGGCGCCTCCACAAGAGCATGAACGGTGCTGCACAACGTAGGGGTATTCCAGACTTTCAAGGCACAGACTTCGCATGGAAAAAGTCGGATGCGGATAAAGGTAAGGCCCTTCTTGCACGCTACATAGAACAGACTGACCAGAAAGACGAGCCCGCCAGACAGAGGACCACAGTTGTGCGAGGGGGTCGGGACAGACGAAGAATGGACAATCACAGCTGAGATATTGCGTGCGATGCTCAAGAAATCACCTAACACCGCCCCAGGCCCAGACGGCATCCGATATGGTGACCTACTGGTGATATCAGATGATGACATGGAAGAACTGGCCAGAGAATTAAACACCAGTATCCAGAGGGGTCAGGTCAAAGAAGAATGGCTACACAGCTACTTGCTGCCGCTGCCAAAACCGAACAAAGACCATTCCAAGATAAGCGGCTACAGAATCATTACGATGCAGAATACTGTTGGCAAGCTACTGCAGAAAATTGTAGCACACAGACTTGCTTGGGACTTGGAACAGCTCGGCTGCTTCCCGCCCACACTTGGAGGATACAGACGCAACAAAGAGTCATGGCTGAATGCGGCGGTCTTTGCTCAAGATGTTTACGAAGGATTTCAGGTCAGAGAAGAGACATGTGCGGCAGCCATAGACTTAGAGGACGCATATAACAGAGTATCTTTCGAGCACTTGATGCAAACCCTCCTCAGACTGAAAGTGCACCCTCAGCTTGTACGATGGATAGCTGCAGTTCTGCTCCAAAGGAAGGTGGTGCTAAGATACGGGAGTTGGTCTTCTGAGCCGATAACGATATGTCCAGGATTGCCGCAGGGTTCACCACTGTCACCAGTACTATTCAACGTGTATACGGTGCCGATCACTGAACAACAGTTGGACGGGAGGGGTAGGACTCTGTAATTCGTTGACGACATCCTCGTGTATCGACAGGGTCGAGATAGACAGGCGGTTGCCAATGATATGCAGGGCGAACTAGATCGAATTTCCTCATGGTGTGCTGATGCCGATGCCCTTGTCAACCCTGCAAAGGCAACGGTTACATGGTTCTCACTAAACTACCATATTGTGAAAACAGACCTGCCGGCAGTAAGAATGAATGGGGGCAGTTTGAGTAGAACCCAGTCAATGACATATCTTGGCGTGAGGCTTGATCGTAGCCTGTCCTTCAGAGATCATGTCGATTATGTCATAACGAAGGCTCGAAAAGGTTTGTCAGCAATGAGAGTCATGGCGACTGCCAATATCGAGCAAAGACTGCTAATACTTCTGTTCCAAGTACTTGTGCTTTCACGCATCGAGTATGCCCTGGCCATCCTCACTGTCAGCCCTACACAGATTGGAAGACTTGAAAAGGTACAAAACGAAGCCATGCGCATCATTTTGGGCTGCACGAGAGACACCAGCTGTGTAGCAATGAGATACCTCCTTGACTTCCCGACAATGGAACACAGGATCAAGATCTGGAGAGCTTGTGCATACTTAAAAATAAGTGCAGATGAGCAGCACCCTCTGCATGACGCTATATTCAGAGAAAAGGGTGACAGGCTAAAGAGGGGCAAATCATGGATGGGTCGGGCGGAAGATGTCGTCAGACAGGTCTGCAGTCTTACCAGTATCAACCCCGGCAAGGAATGGGTGCCGGTGCCTCCAGCTTTTAAGTGCACTTTCTCCTGCATTATCACACTCGACAGACGGTGCAGAGAGCAGAACCCTGCCGCTGTCAATGCAGAGGTTAACGCGCTCATCTATGAACACTCAGATAGCCCCGAAGTGCTCATCTATACAGATGGATCTGTTGTAAAGCAGCAGAGAAGTAAGTGCGTGGGTATTTACAGCCCGTTCAGCGGGCCGAACCGTTCAAAAATCCAGTGGTGCCCACTCTATGACCACGAGCAGCATGACGATGGAGGTGATGGCAGTTACACAGGCTTTCATATGGCTGGAATCACAGCATTATACCAACGTGTGTGTACTAAGTGATTCAATGAGCATGATTCAGAAGGTCGAAGCTGGATTTGTACGTAGACAGTGGACTGAATCGCTGCGGAAGTCTATTGTCCGTAAAGTCACCTTCATCTTCGTCCCGGGACATGCGGGAGTCGAGGGAAATGAACGAGCTGACAAACTGGCTGGCTCTGCACCCCCTGTAGATGGCCAGCCCATGGATCGTGCCGATGTTATTAACGTTCTTAAAGATATGGCGAGAACAGAGGACTTTGACGTCAGTGATTCCACATCGCTGTCCAGGATGAAAGACCTGGGAGTAAGAATCGGCACAGCCAGACGCGAGAGATACATCGGGAAAACAAAGCGCCTCGTCAACCAACACAGAACTGGCACTATTAGCCACCGGACGCTGGTGCATATGCTGGGGGGGGGGGAGGATCTGAGCACCTATGGACATGTCCGGAGTGCAATGAAGATACCCCAACTGATAACTGATAACTGATAGCTGATGGCTGTGGAAATGTGGTTTCTGAGGAAAATGCAAAGAATACCATGGACGGACAGAAAAACCAATGAGCAAGTCCTTCAAGAAACAAATGAAGATCGTAAACTGATTAGAGTCATTAGACGCAGACAATCAAAATTTTTTGGGCATGTTATGAGAAGAAATGACTTGGAGAACTCGGAGACAACTGGCAAGATCAAAGGGGAGAGACCAAGGGGGAGACCGAGAAGAAAATACCTGGATGGATTGGCCACATGGCATGGTCGAGACAGGAACACGGAGCTGATCCACGACTCTGTTGATCGAGTAAGATGGCAGAACATGACCGCCCCCGCTTACCGGCATGGCACATGATGGATGGATGGGAAAGTCATTAGACTTTTAAAAATCATATATTAGAAACAACAAGCTGCCATAAGGATTGATAATGAAGTGGGACAATATCAGCCTATTAAGAGAGGTATTAGACAGGGATGTGTAATGTCTCCAGATCTATTTTCCCTATACAGTGAAAATATTTTCAGAAATGTAGAAGATATAAATGGAATCAGCATTCCCCCGGGAAGGTCAAACCGGTCAACAAATGCCCGCAGAAGTCGGATGTGTCGGGCTAACGGCGCAAGAACGCAGCTCTGCTGTAAACAGGCACAACGCAATCACGTCCGGAGAAGGAAAAAAACAACTCCGGATGAACGCAGAAGAAGAAGAAGAAGAAGAAGAAGAAGAAGAAGAAGAAGAAGAAGAAGAAGAAGAAGAAGAAGAAGAAGAAGAAGAAGAAGAAGAAGAAGAAGAAGAAGAAGAAGAAGAAGAAGAAGAAGAAGAAGAAGAAGAAGAAGAAGAAGAAGAAGAAGAAGAAGAAGAAGAAGAAGAAGAAGAAGAAGAAGAAGAAGAAGAAGAAGAAGAAGAAGAAGAAGAAGAAGAAGAAGAGGAAGAGGAAGAAGAAGAAGAAGAAGAAGAAGAAGAAGAAGAAGAAGAAGAAGAAGAAGAAGAAGAAGAAGAAGAAGAAGAAGAAGAAGAAGAAGAAGAAGAAGAAGAAGAAGAAGAAGAAGCAGCAGCAGCAGCAGCAGCAGCAGCAGCAGCATTGGAGGACGAAACATCAATAACATTAGATATGCAGATGATACAGTATTAATTTCAGACAATGCGCAAGGACTGCAACAATTAGTAGATGCGGTTGTTGTACACGGTGGGCAACTGGGGTTAGAATTAAATTGTAAAAAGACACAGGTTATGGTCGCCACTAGGAAGAACGAAGTACCACAATGTAATATACAAGTAAATGGGAATATTCTTCAACAAGTGAATGGGTACAACTATCTCTGAATAGTCATAACATTGGCCATTCCTATTCTCTTTTTATTTTCCATTTCACTTCTGCCATCATCTGTTATTATATGTCCAAGATGAGAGAAAATTGTTACTTGTTCCAGTATCTGCCAGTTTACTGTGATGTTCATTGATGACCTTTCCTTTTCACTACTAATTATCATAGTTTTTGTTTTTTGGATGTTAATATATAAGCCACATTCTGCACTGTGCCTGTTTACTTTTTTTCACTAGGTCTTGCAACTCTTGCTCACTTTCTGCTAGAAACACGGTATCGTCAGCATATCTAAGATTGTTTATGATTCTTCCATTGATGTTGAGTCCAGGCATTTCAACTTGTTTAAACATTTTTTTCTGTGTTTAGGTTGAAGAGGCTTGGGGACAGTACACATCCCTGCCGTACTCCTCTTTGTATCTCTATAATCAACGAATAATTATTACCGCATCTAATAGACGCCACTTGTTCCCAGTACAAGTTACTAATAAGTCTGATGTCCATTCCGTCTACTCCTATATCTTGAAGGCACGTAATTAGTCGTTCATGTTGTACTCTATCAAAAGCTTTCTTGTAGTCTTATAAAACAAACATATATACCTTTTTGAACTTCTATATATTTTTCAATTAACATCCTCAAACAGATAATTGCTTCACTGGTGCCGCTGTTTTTGCGGAACCCAACTTGTTCTTCAGCTACTTTCTCATCTATTTTATGTTGAATTCTTTCTTGTATGACCTTGAGTAGTATGTTAGTTATGTGGCTTACTAAGCTAATAGATCTGTAATCCGCACACCCAACAGCTCTTGGCTTCTTCGGTATGCAGCCTTTCCTTCTTTCATCTTTTCAATAGCCTTTTCTACCTCAGCCGTTAATATTTTTGGTCCATCTTGAATATTATACAATGTAGGTCTATTGACCCTGTTGTCCCAGAATAAACCTTCTGTGTACTCTGTCCATCTTTTTATTAAGTCAGTGTTATAAATTATAATTTCTCCATTTTTTCCTCTGATACAACGATTTCCTGTTATATTATGTTTCTTCTTTGAAAATCTTTTTATACGTTCATGTGATTCTTTCGAGTTATGTTTTGGATATTACATGGTGAGGTCCCAATCTCTTCCACGATGGCCAGCAATTTTCACTATCGTGTCCTGAACACGCCTCATGTGTGCCACACACTCTGCTGTTGCGCTTTCGAAGCCGTTGATCTATTTAGATTCATCAGCCTTCTCCATCGTCCCATTCTTTGTGTTCTAGGGATGGACATTCCCTTAGTAGGATATTACCCCTACTTCACACATGTAGTTTAGCCAGCCAGCCAAGACTGTTACCCGTGGTGTGGCCACCGCCGTACACAAGCGGTATTCGTGGAGCATACACGAACTAGGTAAAGCGATGGGAACCAAATAGGATCCTGGTCTATCTCTTGGGATATGGCTGCCTTCACCGTGAGGTACTACCTCTCTTCTCTCTCTCTCTCTCTTTAGCCTACAGCGTGGCTTATTTTCTTTAAATTTTGTGTGGCCCTAGGAGGCCAGTAAAAAAATGATTTTCCCCACATCGGGGATACGACTTTTCCTAAGTTTGTCATTAAAAGTTTACAATTGACTATTCAACAATACACGTAGAACTAAGAAGTTGATTATAAAATGTATGTAGAAAAAGATTCACTAAAAATTTTTTCATAAATTTAAAATAAATTTTATAAGATGATAAAATTTAGTATAAGACTTAATTTCTTTATTTAAAACACGACAGATGCAGCAATTTGTAAGTAAGTTAGTAATATTATAAATGGAATACTATTTCCTTGTTAAAATTCTAGTAATCTCCCTTACAACAATATTAGACGATTATGCCCCCTGACAACTATCATGCAAAGAGTCAGGAAGAAAATACAACCCGAAATAGGAGAGGAACGAAGTGGGTTTGTAGAAGGCAAGGGCACAGCAAATGCTGTGTATATACAGAGAACAGTAATTGAAGGTTCTATAATAGTAAACCTATTCTATAATAGTAAATCATGATCATGATGATGATAATAGTAAACAAAGATCTGTATCTTTGCTTTATTGACTACACAAAGGCTTTCGATAAAGTGAGACATGTCGACATGATAAGGATGCTTGAAGATCTATAAATTAATGGAAAAGTCCTTAGACTTGTAAAACACATATATTGGAAACAACAAGCTGCCATCAGAATTGATAACAATGTAGGTCAATATCAGCCTATTAAAAGAGGTGTGAGACAGGGATGTGTAATGTCTCCAGATCTTTTTTTCCCTGTACAATGAAAATATTTTAAGAAATATAGAAGATATGGAAGGAATCAACATTGGGGGACGATACATCAATAACATTAGATGTGCAGATGATACAGTCTTGATTGCAGACAATGAAAAGGACCTGAAAAATTTAGTAGATGCGGTTGTTGTACACAATGAACAACTAGGGCTAGAACTGAATATTAAGAAGACACAAATTATGGTCGTCACTGGGAAGAAGGAAATACCACAATGTGATATACGAGTAAATGGGCATATTCTTAAACAAGTGAATCGATACAGTTATCTCGGCACAGTCATACCATCTGATGGGAGATGCCTTGAAGAGATTAGAACGTGAATTGCCATTGAGAAGGTAGATTTTTGCAAAATGAAAAACATACTGACCAATAAAAAGGTGTAAATTGAAACGAGAAAAGTGTTGAAGTACTACATAGAACCTATACTTTTGTGGACTTCCGGTCGCCAACATGGCGGTGAGGCATTGAACATTAAGGCCTGTGCGTGTTTATGCTTGTAGCTACGGTTTGCAATCGCATTTGCCTCTTGTTGGACTGGTAGTACATGGTTCCGTCGCCCTGCTACTGAGTGAGTGCGTGGGCGACACTGTGAGTTGTGAGATTCGAGTGGAATGCTTTTACAGTGTCCTGTACAGTGACCTTCATGTTCGGAACAATGGCTACCGGCTGTTGATGAATTAACTGATTTGCCTTTTCGGTTCACGAGTGCACTTTTCAGGAGATTCCTCGGAGTCGCCGCTGAAGCTGCGGAGTTCGTGCTTTGTGTGACGCTTTCGGCGGGTCGCCCTGCCGTAAATGGCCAAGCCATGTGAGAAAACCCGGGTCAAGGAGGTATTTCTGGTGACTGCCGAGTCCATTGACGATAAATTGTGGTTTTCGTGGATTAATTTTGTGTTGGCATTATGGCGGCGGGATTATGCACATTGTACCTGTGCGGGCTGTTGGCTTGCCGAGGCTCCTGTCTATTCCACTTTTCACATTGGACAGTGGGAAGCAGTTTGTGTGATATTCATTGGCACAAGAATGGAGCATAATGGGGACGACCCGTTGCCGTGAAGTTTGAACCTCGACTAACTAACTAATTAATTAACTAACTAACTAACTAACTAACTAACTAACTAACTGACTGACTGACTGACTGACTGACTGACTAAACAACCAACCAACTAAACTAACTAACTAACTAAACTAACTAATTGACTAACTAACTGACTAACTAAACTAACTGACTGACTGATTGACTGACTGAATTACTGACTGACTCACTGACTGACTCATTCACTCTCTCACTCACTCACTCACTCACTCACTCACGCACGCACGCACGCACGCACGCACTCACTCACTCACTCACTCATTAACTAACCAGTCAACCAACCAACCAACCAAACAATCAACCAATCAATCAACAAACCAACCAACCAACCAACCAACCAACTAAACTAACTAACTAACAAACAAATTAACTAATTAACTAACTAACTAACTAATTAACTAACTAACTAACTAAACTAAACTAATTGACTGACTGACTGACTGACTAACTGACTTACTGACTGACTGACTCACTGACTGACTGACTGACTCACTGACTGACTGACTGACTGACTGACTGACTCACTCACTCACTCACTCACTCACTCAATACACCCTGTACTTCATTCATTCACTCATTCAATAGCATGTCCTTTGCAGAACCTCACCCAAATAAAAACCTTCCAGAAAACTTCTCGATCATAAACAAGATGCCCGCTTCCGATACACCCATCTGGAGATCATCCGCCACATCCTGTACCCATCTTCTCCTTGGCCTTCCTCTTCCTCTCTTCCCAGGCTAATAACCCTACCTGATTGTTCTCATCAAACTTTCATGTTGTTTCAAGTGCCCAAATTATTTCAATTTTCTTTGTCTTATCGTCTTTAATGATCAACCTTCTTCAATATTCAGATCTTGTCGTGTGGGTGCATTTGTTATTTTCTGTATGTAAGCTTTTCTTATAACCCGTCTATAACATGTGTATTCAAAGCTTGTTTAGTAAGTGTCTAGATCTCACAGGGAGATAATGTACGCTGTTTCATAATTCTGCATCCAAGGCAGCAGGCGATTTGGAAGCAGACCACCGTGTGTTGATTTTCACAATGGTATGTGTATCGGTCATTCTGAAAGCAATCGAAAACTCGCGAAAGGAAAATAGACTAGAAAATCACAAACGGAAAAAATGCTGGGGTTAATGGCGACAACGTGTAAATGACATGCAACTTATTTAACGTATAGAATAGAATTTTAGTGGAGTCTAGTTGGCCGCACGTCCACAAACTCATAACCAGTAAGTGAGAAGTTATTGTCATTTGGATTCGGCATGTTTTATCTCAGTGTGGCCACTATAGCTTTCAAATTTATATTGCCTAGTGTGTCCTCAGTGGGAAGAAGGAAATTCCACAATGTGATATAAAAGTAAATGGGCATATTCTTAAGCAAGTGAATCGATACAGTTATCTCGGCACAGTCATAACATCTGATGGGACATGCCTTGAAGAGGTTAGAACAAGAATTGCCATGGCGAAGGTAGCCTTTTGCAAGATGAAAAGCATACTGACCAATAAAAAGATATCAATTGAAACGAGAAAAAGAGTGTTGAAGTGCTACAAAGAGCCTATACTTTTGTATGGATGTAAAGCGTGGACAATAAGCAGTCAAACTGAAAAACAGCTGACGGCCGTGGAAATGTGGTTTCTGAGGAAAATGCAAAGAATACTATGGACAGACAGAAAAACCAATGAACAAGTCCTTCAAGAAACAAATGAAGATCGTTAACTGATTAGAATCATTAGACGTAGGCAGTGAAAATTTTTTGGGCATGTTATGAGACGAAATGACTTGGAGAACTTGGTGACAACTGGCAAGATCGAAGGGAAGAGATCAAGGGGAAGACCGAGAAGTAAATACCTGGATGGCTTGGCCACATGGCATGGCCGAGACAGGAACACTGAGCTGATGCACGACTCTGGTGATCGAATGAGATGGCAGAACATGACCGCCCACGCTTATGGGCATGGCATATGATGGATGGATGGAGTGTGTCCTCTGCCGGGCTCCCTGGCCTAGAGGTTAAACGAGTTTCTCCGTAATCACGTTTATCTACGTGGTATAACGCAGAGCGCGAGAATTGGTAGCGGTTCTAGTCGCGTCACTGACTTACGGGATAAGTGAGCCGGTCGCTCAGAAAGCAATGGCAAACTACTGAGCGTAATCTTGCCAAGAAATCAACAACAGCGGTAAAATGCTGGTTTTGACAATTGATGTCCTGTAAAGGATATGCGGGGAGGAGGGGTGGGGGGGGGATGTGTCCTCTAATCACTACTTCTTTTATCTACATCTATGGATGTCCATCAATATCTGCGAATTTATTTCTCAAGCTTTTAGAAAAGCCTTGGTGATTCCCCAAAATGACGGGTGGACGGACGGAGGGCCGGGGAGATAAATAGATAGCACGGATGCATAATTAGGTAAACAAATCAATGTAGGGTAATCGCTTAGCTCAGGGGAAACAACCTCCGTTTTATGACACAAGTTGTCAAATATAGTTTGTTTTCTCCCTTGTTGCCTTTACCACTAGTACAAAAGCGACTCGCTTAAAAGTCGACAGGGTCGACTTCATTGCAACGGGTTTTATCCCATATGGCTCGGTCTCTTTCCGCAGTGCGGAAAGCGTCGCCACAAAGCACGACCTCCGTAGCTTTTAGCGACGACCCACAGGAGTCTCCGAAACATTTAACTCGTAAACCGAAGGACACGGCCCGGAATCGAACCCACAACCTTCGGAGCACGAGTCAAACGGCTTGACCACTTCGCCACAGAGACTCCCAAGTTGCGTTATCTGCCCCAGTGTGCGCATTAATGTCATCGCTAAGGGACCAACCTGTAAACTACCAGGCAAACAACCAGCTTAGCCTACAGCCAAACAACCAGCTAAACAAACAGCCAAATACACCGCAAAGCAAATAGCGAAATAAGCAATAAAGCAGAGAGCCAGACAACCAACAAAGCAAACAGCCAAACAACCAACTAAAAAATAAGTTAGTAGCATGTCCTTTACAAGACGTAGCAGTCAACCCCAGCATTTTTTGGCTGTTCGTGATTCCTGGGCAAGTTTACGTTCAGTAGTTTGCTATTGCTTTCTGAAAAACAAACTAAGCAAACAGCCAAATAAGCACTAAGCACACAGCCAAACAACCAGTTAAGCAAACAGCCAAACAACGAACTAAGAAACCAGCCAAACATCCAACAAAACAAAAAGCCAAATAAACAACTAAACAAATAGCCAAACAACGAACTAAGAAAACAGCCAAACATCCAACGAAACAACAAGCCAAATAAACAACTAAACAAACAGCCAAACAACCAGCTAAGTAAATAGCCAAACATCTAGCTAAGCAAAAAGTTAAACACCCAGCAACCAAACAACAAGGGAAGCACGTGCACACCTCGGAGGAGCAAATGGATTACCATGGTCTGGCAAGAATGAGACAGCGAAGAGTGACGAGGGGATCTGGCCGACGATCAACGCTCAGAGGAATGGCGAGACGGACTTATAATCAGACTGCTACTGGTACTATTAGTGTTGGAACTTTTCGCTGGCTGCTGAGGATGGGGACGGAGCACTTATGGGAGTGCCCCGAATGCTGTGATGTCGATTCCTAAATCAATCAATCAATCAATCAACTACAAGGGAACAAACTACAAAGCAAATCGACTATTACCATTTGGCGGTTCAAAATCTGGTGTGCTTTTCGTTTATGTCTTATACTTTCTAAATGTGTTGTTTTTATTAACTGCTATGATTGTGTAGGTAATGACTAGAATAGGACAAGTAAACACTACATTCTTTCAAATGAAGAACATCTTGTGCAATAAGTCCTTGTCCTTAAAAATTAGGAAAAGAGTTCTTGCTTGTTACATAGAAACAATTTTAACATACGGCTGGGAATCCTGGAGAATTAGTAAACGGGCGAAAAAATCCATGGAAGCCTTGGAGTTGGTTTTATATAAAAATGCTGAAAATTAATTGGACAGCCAAAATGAGGAATCAGGGTATTTTGAGGGAAGGTAAGTCGCCAAGACAACTTATCACAAACATAAAAAAAGAAGCTGTCATCATTTTTGGCCACACTGTGAGAAGAAAAACACTGGAACATATTGTGATAACCGGAAAGATTTGTGGAAAGAGAGATGGAGGAATACAGCGTGAGAACATTCTTGACAGTCTTGTGTCATGGCACGGAAGGGAGTCAACACACGAATTGTTCCATGCCGTTGTAGAATCTCAGTTTGTGGAGTGGTATAATCGCCAACGCGAGCCGGCAAGGCACTGGATGACAATGATGATTGTCTATCAATACTTATGATCTTTCATAAAATACATATGTAAGTAAGACGTGCAATTTTGTAATTCCTCGACATCCAGAGTTGACGATTCGAAATTAGCTGCGGCCGATTAGAAAGCAAGCCTCTTTGCGTTGACTTCCATGCTATGAGTCGTCGGCCGTTAGAAATATATGGCAAACTACTGAACTAATATTACCTATTAAATCACGAGTAGCAATAATTGCTGGGATTGATCACAGTCCTGTTAAGGACATGGAACTTACTTTATACACAATGAAAGATCTTCACATATACTAGGTCACCCCACGGGACATGGCGACCGCTACTCTACCTTTCCGTTCTAGATAAATTCAAACAAATTGTGACAATTCTGTGGGATTGATTTTACGAGAATGGATCCCTATTAACTCAGTGAAAATAAGTAAAGTAAAAAACAAAACATTTTCTAGTCTTGCTGCATATTTGGCGTATGGTATTTGTAACATGCCCGGAGGTCATTGACATTACCGGCCAGGAGGGATAATAGACAGAGGTAAAATGGGACCGGGTAGTAAGTCCCCGGAGGGGGCAAATGAGAGGACAGTGATGGAAGGGGAAGTCGAGGAGAAGTCAGCCCGCGAGGGAAGTTGTGGGGCAGACAGTTTTAGCTGTGTTTTGTTCAGTGAGGGACAGTGGAGTTTTGGGACCCGACAAGTGTAGGTAGGTGGTCTGGGAAAGTGAATGATAGGGGAGTTAGTGATAGAACTCTGCCCTGTGGTTTTCAGTGATAGAAATTCGGAGACGAAGTATTAAAAACTGAGCCCGGTTATCAGTAGACATAGTGAATTGAAGCCTAGCACTAGAGAGGGTCGGATAGTTAGCGGAGGCTTAGACCCAGTGTGGGTTGGATCGAGTCAGTTCGGGCCGGGAGAGAGGCTGGTTAACAGTCGTGTTGGATGAGATTAAGTAGGCCTTGAGAAGGCAGTGTTATTTGAGTTGTAAGTTGTGATGAAGATATATTCTGAGAGGATTATTGTTCCTGGATTTATATGTTGTGTGGTTCCGTGTTAATTCAGCATTAAATGGATATGAGGTGCGCAAACTTACTCTTGTTCACTGACTAGTGGATGCGTGCTGCAGTGGTGACTTGTGGTGTGAGACAGGTGGCAAGCTCAGCTTCCACTCTGCAGGGATATAGAGGAAGCATTAGAATCTAGACAACGACCAATCTTCGGTTGGCACAAAAGAGTTTGTGTCAGTATTCATCATCACGTGTCGTGCCGATAATCACGCGTGGCTATGATCTTCCACCAACATCCTGGAACATCTCTATGTTTCTTGTCGCAATTATGCCACGTCGCCAAGCCATCCAGATATTTATCTCTCAGCATTGCCTCGTTTCTTTTCCCATCAATCTTGCCAATTGTCTGTAAGATTTCTAGTTTACTTCTTCTCATAACGTGCCCAAGAAATCTTGACTGTCTATGTCGAATTTCTCGAATCAAATTACGGTTTTTATTTGTTTCTTGTAGGACTTGCTCATTGTCTGTCCATGGTTTTCATGGCATTAAATGGTATTAGTCTTACATTCGTCGGTCTCCCTGGCGAAAAAGTTAAGGACGTTGTTCGTAACCCCGTATGCTCACGCACGAAGCACAGCTGTGAGTGATTCATCGGCGGATTGCGTCGCGCTGGTTACTAATGGAGGTATATGAGCCGTCGTCCAGAAAGCAATGGCAAACTCATCATCTTCAAGGGCCGTGCCGAATGGCGTAGTCGTTCATGACTCTCCACAGATCTCGGTCTTTGGTTTTCTGGATCAACTCTGCCGTTGATATACCTCCATGCCACCGTCTCAATTCATCCAGCATCATTTCTCGTGGACTGCCTCTACCTCTCTTCCCCTCAATCTTTCCAGTTGTCACGATGTTTTCCAGCGCCTCTCTTCTCATCACATGACCCAAAAAAAGCTGTTTGTCTCTTTCTTATTGTTGTATATAATGTTCTAGTTTCGTTAGCCTCTTTATGGCATTCGTTGTTAGTTATTTTGGCAGTCCAAGGAATTCGCAACATTCGTCTAAGGAACCACATCTCTGTTGCTTCCAATCTCTTCCTGATTTGTTTATTTATATTCCAAGACTCACAGCCATACAGCAAAATAGGTTCTATATAGCACTTCAGCACTCTCTTTCTTACATTCAATGATAGTGACTTATTGCATAATATATTCTTCATTTTCTGAAATGCAGCCTTTGCTTGCACTATTCTGCTCTTGATCTATATTGTGCGTCTTCCATCTGATGTTATAAAAGCCCTAGATATTTAAAACTATCCACTTGGTGAAGAATTTTCCCTTCTATCTCTATTTCACATTTGGGTGTCACTTGTTTCTTTGATATCACCATTGTTACTGTTTTCTTGATATTCAAGGAGAGTCCTTTCTTTGCACTCTCTGTTACTACAAGGCCAACAATTGTTTAGATCTGTTGCATTTTCCGCTATCAATACTGTGTCACCTGCATAGCGTATATTATTTATATTATACCCTCCAAATATTATTCGTGGCTTTTCTTTGATCTCTCTCATTATTACTTCGCTATAGAGGGAGAAGAGATCCGATGACAAAACACATCCCTGTCTTACTCCTAACTTTATGTGTTCATAATTTCCTTCTTTATTTCCCATTTTAATTGCTGTTGTTTGGTTCCAGTAAATATTTTTTATTATTCTGTGATCTTTCCCATCAAAGTTAATATCTTCCAACAAACTTCTGAACGTAAAACTTGCCAAGACATCAACAGCAGCTAAAAAATGTTGGTGTTTACTGCAATGTCTGTAGCAGTATGTGTATATGGGGTGGACAAAACTACAGCACGCTTGAGCATCAGGGTGGAATGGGAAGAAGGATGCTCAAGTCGTGACGTAGTTTGTTGTTAGGAACCAGTCAACATCTGGGCCTGGAAGAGAGAAGACGCCATGTTGTATGAAGGCTGTAGAAGTTGTCATCAAGATGAAATAAATCTCTATTTATACTAAAACAAAGAACTCGTCAGTCCTATTTATCTGTACGCTGTTATAAAGGACTTAATTGGTGCCCATGACACAGGATACGAACTTGGAGTGTCGTCGCAGAATCACAATATGCTGTCCAGGTCGAACATCGAACTAAAGTCAAAGTTTTGAAGATCTCGTTCTGCTTACATCAAATGCCCAGAGACAGAATTACGGCACGATTCCATACTTATGTTGAACGAAAAAGCGAAGTTGAAAAATGGCCACTAAGTCGTCTGTGAGAATTACAGCAGCCAAAAGCCCGGCTAGGGGTGGTTGTCTGTGATTATTTTTCAGAGTTCTCGTTGCTATCAAGAATCCTAGATGTATAGGCAGTCGTTGTCACCTGAGTTATGAAAGCCGGCTTCCCAGGGTGAGTTGCTGTACAGTGGTGATCATCTCGCCGAGCTGAAGAGAGAGAAAGTCCAGTACGTTTTTTTCTTGATCGTTTGAAATAAGAGGCTCAGGAAAAAGAAACCTTCAAGGCAAGTCGAATCAAGTAGAAACAATTTACTAACAGAGCAGATGTCTACTTCTCGTTAAGATAGATTGCCTGGAGCGAACTAAAAGCCGCAGAATCCTGACTTTGAGACTTTTTGAGGAATAAGAAGAAATGGAAAGCTCATTAACAGCAGCGATACCGCTAAAGAACTCTCGGAAGTGGGAGAGGCAGACTGGGCTGCCGACCTACTGAAATTATCGCTTTCCTGAATTACACCGATTCTCAAGACGTCGCTTGATGTGCCCTATCCGGGGTGAAAAGAAGCCAGAAGTCTGGTAGGGGCTCAACCAGGGGCTGAAGTTACTGAGACGTTGGAAGAAGAACTCCCTAACTACCTGAAGTGCGTGATCGATTGGAGGAGCATTTCAACTGGCACAGACTCCTTGCGTTTGAATTCTACCTGATATCGAACATAGAAGAATCCGTCTTTCTTGGATCGAGAGCAAATTAGGGTAATTGGTGAACTTTAAATATTATTTTACGTACAATTGACTAGTAGAACAATTCTGTTGTGTAAAGTAAATACGATCATATTGTTAATTTAGCTGGTTACGAATGTGAATTTGATTTATTAGTGCATACATAAATATTTCAGCATGACAGAACAAGATTCATTAGCACAAGTTTTGACGGGGGTAGGAACAGCGGTAGGTAGACTTCATACGGTTATAAAACAACAGGGAATGGCAACTGAAATTATTAAGTTTAGTGGACAGGCAAGAGATTTTAAGAAATGGATAACTTCCATAGAGAAATATGCGTATTTGGTGTCTGCATCAGATGAAGAGAAAGTGAGACTTGCTTATCAGGCAGCAACAGAACCGGTTTCGGATCATATCCGAAGGAAATTAGAGACTAGAGTAGATGAGACATGGGAGCAGTTCAAAGACGACCTGGCCCATAAGTACGCGGAAATAACGGATCCACAACATGCGTTTACGGTGTTGAGACAGTCTAAACAAAACACTGGAGAGACGGTACAATTGTTCAGCGATAGGTTGATTAACCTGGCCGAAGAAGCATTCTTGGGACAGAATGTACGAGGAAAGGAGGTGGAGAGGATGTTAGTCGGGATTTTTGTAGATGGCATAAAATCCGATGGATTGAAGTTTAAGCTGATGAGAGAAAACCCTGAGAGGTTATCACAAGCTGTAGACATTGCGGTACAAGAAGAAAATTTGAGACGTAGATTTAGATTGAGAACAGGACGAGAAATAGGAACTAGTCTAGAAGACAGGATTGAGGAGCCTATGGAGATAGGACAAACAAGGTTCGGATGGAATAGGAGAGGAGGTATACAAACGTTACAAGGTAGTAATAGAAGTGCTTATGATGAAAGAAGACATATGAGGTATCCTACAAGTGAGACAGTAGGTAAAACGAACAACACAAATATAGTCTGTTGGTTTTGTGGTCAACGCGGACATGTTTCTCGTTTTTGTGATAACAGGCGTGTCCAGTCGAATACACAAAGTAGAAATGGCAATAGCAGGTTGAATAGGAATGTTGAAGATAGACACAGGAATTTTACAGGTACAAGAACGCAGGAAAACCGGCGCCCTACCTATTAAATAGGACCTGTAGAAGGAGGGAAAATAATAAGGTCCCAAGGTTTAAAGAATATGTTAATAACAGGCATAGTAGGACGAGTAGGGAATACTTTCAACTAGAGGAAATCAAACAGCTTACAGAAAATAAAACAGATCATAGCTCATGTATAATAGAAATAGGAAAATATAGAGTTCGTACTTTAATTGATTCAGGAGCTCAGGTTAGTGTAATTAAAGAAAGTTTTTTGTATAAAATAATGAGAAATTAAAGAATATTTAAGAGTCATAATAATCTTCACTCTGTTACAGGACAGAATTTAAAAGTAATTGGACAGACAATGATCAATTTTAAATTAGGGGGGATCAACGTAAGACATCTTTTTCATGTAGTAAAAGATTTAAATAGAAACATGCTTATAGGAAGAGATTTTTTAATAAAAAAAACGGAGTAAGACTTCTCTTTGATTTACACAAATTAAAATTCAAGGACGTATATGTAGATATGGAAGAAGACATGCATATATCGGCACTAGTTAGAATTAAAATGTCCACGACGTTAAAACCACAGTCGGTTAATTTGATACAAGCCAAGATAAAGAGAAACCCATATTATGTGGCAGGACACACAGTTAGAATCACTGAATTGCAAAAGGAAGTAATTGATGAGCCTGGTCTTGAAGTCCCGGATGGAATAATATCGTTAGATAAACACTTAACCTTTCCAGTTATGATTATTAACAACACAGGTAGAGAAATCAAATTATACAGAGAATGTGTAATAGCCAAACTAGAACATAACATTAGTGACATATTGGCAATGGATAGAGTAGAAATGTCGGGAACAAATTATTCAGAAACTTCTAGTGAAAGAGTTAATAACAGACGTGGACGCGGAAGAAGAGGGAACGTACAAATGGATGAATTGATCCATCCATTCAGAAGAAATACAGCCCAAATACATTCACTAGACAAAATGAGAAGGGGACAAGAATTGTTGGCACAGTTAAAAGCTCCACCAGAAAATAAGAAAGTATTAGAACAACTTATAAAAGAAAATCAGGATGTTTTTGCAATTAATGATTTAGAATTGGGAAAGACAAAAACAGTTACAATGGAAATAGATACGGGAGACCATCCACCAATTAGTTTAAAACCATATAGAACTCCATTAAGAAATAGAGAAATTGTTGAAAAGGCAATAGAAGATATGTTGAAAGCAGGAATAATAACAAGATCGAAGTCAGAATGGTCATCTCCGATTGTAATTGTGACCAAACCTGACGGTTCACATCGATTCTGCTGCGACTACAGGGCGTTGAACAAAATCACTAAGAATGTAGCGTACCCACTGCCGGTGATTGATGATATTTTGGGGTTGCTTAATGGCTCCACATTCTTCACGACGCTAGACGTAAGATCGGGATTCTGGTGTATCCCGATGTCGGAAGACGCTCAAAAGAAGAGTGCTTTTTGTACTCATATGGGTTCTTACGGATTCTTACGAATGCCATTCGGGGTTCGAACAGCCCCATCTCACTACATGCTGTTAATAAATGAGGTATTAGAGGGTATGCAAAAGTTTGCATTGGCATACATAGACGACATTCTAATCTATACAGCAGGGGATGTGGATGATCACTTAAAACATGTCAGATTAGTATTCGACAGATTAAGAGTACATGATGTTAAATTGAAGCTTAGTAAATGCCAGTTTTTAAAAACAGAAACAAAATATTTGGGGTATATAATTAATAGAGACGGAATTAAACCAGACCAAGACAAGATAAAGGTTATTAAAGAGTTACCTCCTCCAACTAACGTAAAAGAAGTGCGTGCTTTTATTGGAACCTGTGGGTATTATAGGCGGTTCATTCCAGGGTTCTCAAAGATAGCAGAACCTATTACTAATTTAACTGGAAAATACGCTAGATTTAAGTGGGATGATGAGTGTCAAAAAGCGTTCGAGTTTTTAAAAAATAGCTGAACAGTGGTACCACTATTGACGCATCCAGATTTGAATAAACAGTTAATACTATATACAGATGCTTCGGACAATGCTATAGGAGCGTGTTTGGTTCAACCATATGAAGGAAAAGAATCTGGAATACCAGGGGTTAAAAATGAAAGGCCAATTTATTTCTTGTCTCATAAACTTAGCAGGTCTCAACGAAAATGGGCGACTATCGAGAAAGAGGCTTATGCTATACACTATGCTCTCCAAAAACTAAACTACTACTTACATAACGCAAATTTTGTTATTAGAACTGACCATATGCCTTTAAAATCTCTGTTAGAAGCTCCAGTGCAGAACAGGAAGATACAGACGTGGGCATTGAATCTACAGTGATACAATACGAAAATTGAATACATTCCAGGTAGGATTAACACATGTGCTGATTTATTGTCTAGGATCCCGTATCCACAGTCATCAGGAGACACAGAAGATGAAGGTGAACCAGAGATCGACGACCGAAACTGGCAAGTGAATATATTAGATTCTGCCATAATAAATAGAGAAGAGTTTGAGAGTTTACCATCGGATCAAGAGTCTGAACCTAGAGCAGAAGACCCACATTTAGCACAATTTAATATGAAAGAAGAACAAGAATTAGATCCAAAAGTCTTACAAATAAAACAGAAATTAAAAGAAACGGAGGAGAATAAATATAAGAAGAATTATTTAGTTTTGCAAGACGACGAACAGTTATATTATATGAGTGAAAGGAACGAACAGCTAAGGAAATATATTCCAAAACATTTGGAAAATGAAGTTTTAAAAGCATATCATGATGAGAATGGTCATCTCGGTCGTGATAAGTTGGTAAAAGCACTTACAAGTAAATATTATTGGCCGAACTTATTTAAATCTGCTTGTAAATATGTAGATACGTGTGAAAGATGCAGATTAAGGAATATGAAAATAATTAAGTGTCCCTTACAAGATACAGATATTCCTCAGTTTCCTATGCAAAAAATTAGTTTAGATATATCGGGTCCTCACCCTAGAACATTGTCAGGAAACGTGTATTTAATTCATATAGTAGACGTCTACAGTCTTTGGCCAGAAGTTTATGCAATCCCAGATAAGAGCGCGGATACTGTCATTAATATTTTTTTACAAGAGTTCGTACCAAGATTTAGTTGCCCACAAAGTATACTTACGGATAATGGTAGGGAATTTGTAAATAAAAAATTCGAAAAGTTATTAAAAGATTTGAATATAAAACATATAAAGACCTCATACTATAGACCTTCTTCAAATGCTAAGAACGAACGACAACATAGGACATTATACGATATTATAGCAAAGATAGTCGATGAACATGAAAAAGATTGGGATTTGTTCCTGGGACCAGCGCTTAGCGCTATACGCACAAATCAAAATGAGAGCACAGGGTTTTCACCATTCTATTTAATACACGGGAGAGAACCAGTACTACCTATAGATAATCTGTTAAAACCAAGACGGAAATATATGGGGGAAGACTTTCAAGAGACTATCATACAGGAAATGCATAAAGCACACGTAAGACTAAAGAATAATATAATTAAAGCTAGAGAAAGACAGAAAAAGTACAAAAACGTGAATACAAAATTACAGGAGTTTAAAGTAGGTGATAGAGTTTATTATAAGAAGCATAGAAGGAACTCTAAGTTTGATGCTCGTTGGGTTCCATGTTATTACGTTTTGGAAAAGCTAGGAAAAGTATCGTATAGTATCAAGAACCAGGTCACGGGACATGTGGCAAGGGCACACGTGGAACACTTAAGAAGAGATGAGGATGAGAGGGAAAATAATAATTATAATAATTATTATTATTCAGACACTGGATATTTAGATGAACAAGTCGTCAGAGGAACTACAATAACCCCAGGTTTTAGAAAAGATCCAGCACAAAATCAGTTAATAACAACTCCAGTTTACGATGATACTCAAGAACAGACAATACCGAAAACGGTAGAAGAAGAAAATGTGAATGAGAATCATTATGATAGTATAAAGTCTATGGAAGAGGAAACAGGTGCTCCATTTAAGAATACTAGACAAGCAACGAAAAGAAGAATAGATAAACAAAGAGAAAGAGAAGTAAAAAGACAGAGAAGAATTAGAGATTATTCAACAAGCGGTGAAGATATGCCTCTACTAGAAAGGTCCTTAAGAAATAATGATAGACAAATTAGATGGGATATTGAACGGAAGAGATTAGCGGCTGCTAGCGAGAGACATACAGGTGAAGAAGAGGAAATGGATGAAAAGTCAGAATCAAATAGTAGTATGGAAGAAACTAATAAGTTATACGAAGAAGAAGATATTGATGTGGAGATAGCACTTATTCAAAGAAACTTGGAGTTATTGAAGAACTGGAAACGTAAGAAGTAAGTGATTAGAATATACTGCAGATGGCAAGATATAAGTTTCATGGTGTAAAAAGGAAAGAGATACTTGATGAAGTATATGAAACGGTGGAAATGGAAAAGGCTTCTATGGATACTTTTCATAAATGGTCTTGAGGAGTAGTTAAGCATTGAGATAACTAATATAGATGTAGGTTCGAGTGAGGCATATATTTTTTCCTCTCTGTGATGGAATTGCTGGTTGATTTTATGTTTCAACTTCTTGAGTTTTCGTAGATAGTTAAGTAGTTAATGGTACAGCAGGTAGATGTACTCTATAGTAAATAGACAAGTTTTATTGGTGCTAGAAATACCGTGGTTAACGGTAATGATTAAGAAGTTGTAGTGATGTTTGGTACAAATCTAAGGGAAACAATTGGTGTGCCGAGCCACAGGTTAATTAGTAGATGACGGCTGGTACAATGAGATGACAATAGAATAATCGCCACATTAGTAATAGATAAAATGAGTTGACCTGTAGTTTACAGTGCTTGCTTAAGATGATATTCCAGATATTATGATGTGTTAGGAGTTAAGCTGGAAAAAGATAGAAAATTGTGAAGGGGAGAGAATCAATGATAGTACAGTCATTGTTGATTAGTGATTTTTTTTTGAGTTGAGAGAACAGATATTGTTCTAAGTCAAGAAATTGGTCTGTATATATATATACTTGGCAGTGAGTTGTTTTGTTTTCTCGGTTATAAAAAATAATGGAATGACTTGTGTGAATAGATATGTGTTACATTGGTTCGTATAAGAAGCCAATGTTGCTGGGTCACTTTACGTAGTTAATTCTAAGTGAATTATATTATTTTTTTTGAAAACCTTCTATTTAGCGAGAAGACAGTTGTTTTATTGAGTCTGAGTTTTAATGCCTCATATATAATATGTTTTTTTTTTTGCTTGGTTTGGTCCTGTAAAATGATTGTTATTATTTGATTGTAGAATAGGATTGTGGTGTTCTTAGACTTTTGCGTACAAACTATTGGTCCGTAAAAGAGACCAATAGTGATAGGTAGTAATATAATATTTTCTTATGATTTGATAAGATGCATATTATATTATTTTAAAATGTGTTTTTCTTTGAATGAGTTGATATCTTTAGTTAATATGAGGGGAAACATAAATTTGTGTAAAAAAACTATTTGGGGGTATGATGTCCTGTTTTGATTTTATTTCGCTTAACTCATAATTTAAATAAGTTGTTTTGTGTATTAGGTTACTTTGTTAGCAAATATGTTACAAATTTAATTAAGTAAGTTTAATTTTCAAATAGTTATGGTGTTGGCTAAAATAGAGAAAATAAATAGGGCTTTATTTAAGACCCTTCGTTCAGAAAAGAGTTAATAAAACTACTAAGGAGCTAATAGAGAGACACATACATGCTCTTTGTGAATATTATGTGGCTGTGATAATCGGCATGAAAAGGTTCTTTTGGATATGAAGTATTAGAAACGAAGGTCGGGGATGGATATGTGTAAAAATAGGAGCTGCATTATATGAAGATATAAGGTTGGGTATATGACTGTGAATGGCAGCATATAAGCTGGGGTATATATATATAGGTGGACAAGGAAGCAGATCATGGGATGTAAGGGGGAAAGATATAGGAGCTGTGAAAAATCAGCGTTAATTAAATTAAAAATGTTCATGGAATATGAACATTGGTTCGTGGTCAAAGATGAGATAACGGAAATATAAATTGTGGATGGCAATATAAATGTTGAACATATAAATGTTGAGAAAACTTATATCAACTTGATTTATAGGGAACAAAGATGTATTTCATAAGATATATTTTTAAAAAATTGTTTACAAAATTTTTTTTGTTGGCAAGAGAGGTAAATGTGATTGTGTTGACTATCCATTCCTTTATGTAAATGTGATTGTGTTGACTATTCGTTCTTTATACTTTTCACTGGGTGCGCACCCCTTCTTTACTTTTTCTAACTACGTTGTTTTCTGTGTTGTGAAAGAGTGAGGAATTTCATAATGTCAATTGTATGATAACGGTTATACGAGCTGTTCTTATGATATATATTTTGTACAGGAACACTTTTGAAGAGCCAAAAACGAACAAGAAATGTATAGTGGTTTACTATATGGCAGGGGAAAGAGTTACGAATAGATTGTTTTACTTAAAGTAAAGTTGGTTTGGGGAAGGTTAGAGGAGTTGTGGGAGGTAAGGAAAGAGGGGGAATAGAGTAAGGGGATTGGGAGTAAAGACTTTTTAAAGGAAAAAGTCTTTCGAAAACATAGGAAGGTGTAGCAGTATGTGTATATGGGGTGGGCAAAACTACAGCACGCTTGAGCATCAGGGTGGAATGGGAAGAAGGATGCTCAAGTCGTGACGTAGTTTGTTGTTAGGAACCAGTCAACATCTGGGCCTGGAAGAGAGAAGACGCCATGTTGTATGAAGGCTGTAGAAGTTGTCATCAAGATGAAATAAATCTCTATTTATACTAAAACAAAGAACTCGTCAGTCCTATTTATCTGTACGCTGTTATATGTCCTGTAAATAGGATATGCAAAAAAACCAAAAGGGCTTGCTCATTGGTTTTTCTGTCTGTCCATGATTTTCTTAGCATTAAATGGTGTTAATGATATATTCGTATTGAGGAATGGGAGCTCATGAAGTGATAACATCGGTGTCGCGCCGGTTGCAGTTGCTTGCCAAGACATTTCCTGGCACCCAGTTGGGTTGACTTGCAATCCCAGGTCAATTTTTAAAATCCGTTTCTATGGCAATTCGAGCCTATAACCACTAGGCGGTCAGGCAAGGCATTGCATCAATAGGCGTGACACATTTCCTGCCTTGTCTTTAGACTACGTACAGGATACCAACGACAACCAGTACAACTGCATTGTCTTTCTATCACGTGCCCCAGACTTTCAATCAATCAGTCAGGTGCCGTCACCACAATGAAAGTTGGCTGCAGTGGATCGCCAATAGTGTTTATCTCTCGCCCTGACTGTACATTCTGTCAGGCTGATGTTCGTCCATCTCTTGATGATTTCTTCCCCCTTGTATAGTTGTCTACCTCTTGCTCGTTTGCCCTCAACCTTGCCCTCCAGTATGGTTTTTATAAGATTATCATGTCTTCATGTTTATCATTTGATTATCATGTTGAAATATTTCATTTGCCTCCTCTTTATTTCTTTCATCAACTCTCTCTTCATTCCCAGTTTTTCTAGAACTTCTGCATTTGATTGTTTTTGTTTCCATGAAAGACGACCTATTCGTCTGTATATCCACATCTCCAGGGCTTCTATGCGACTTTCTAGTTGCTTGTTCAATGCCCAGGCTTCTGAGCCATACAGTAGCGTTGAATATACGTAGCATTTGACAATTTTCATATGCGTTGTTAATCTCTCTTGATGTTAATATTGATTTCATGCCGTTGAAAACATTTTTGGCCATTCCTATTCTCTTTTTATTTCTATGTCACTTCTGCTAGCATCTTTTATTATGTGTCCAAGATAGGAGAAACTTGTTACTTTACTTTTTACTGAAACTGGTAGTCATGGAAAGCTGAGGAAGAAGAGAAGGATTGAAGAAGAGAAGAAGAAGAATATCCATCGGCGCCCTCACTCGAGTGTATACGTGCAGAGTGAGCGATATTCTAATGCAGTGACCCCTGTTTTCGATAAAGACTAATGATAAATTACCTCCCAACGCCTGGCCACAAGTGAAACCCCACTGCACGTATCCAACCCAACCCCGAAGTTAGCTGATACCAGACATCTGCCAGCGGTAAGCACAATTACGTGGCTAACTCTAGCATCCCACGCGCCGCCTGAAATTGAGAGTCTGTCAGTTCGGTCGCCTGCAAGTGCTCTGACTCCCGGGTCCCGAGTGTGAATTCTGTCACGGGAAATCTCATTCGGACAGGGACAAGAATTGTGCCGTATTTAAACTATTAGTTCAGTGACAGGGATTGAGGTACAACTGTGGGAGAATTCTGATTCTTCAAGGAGTGTACAGGTTTGTTGTAGAGTTTTTATGTAATATTTACATGATATCTGTAATGTAAAAAAAAAAAAGTAATGGGTCTTTACCACGCCTTGATTCCGATTTTGTATATGGTCAATCAATCAATTATTTAGCGTCTCCACAATGAAGGTTGCAATTGATCCCCAACACTTTCTCTCGCCTTGACTGTACATTCTGTTAGACTGCTGTTCGTCTATCTCAGTGGTTCTCAACCGTTTTGGCCCATGCACCCCTTCACCATACGTTCATTCCCCCCTTTCGTATTTTCTCCCTATAAATCTCCCCCACCCCCTACACAGTATATGTAACATTGGAGGCTAAATTTTATAACACATACTAGAACAAGTCTAGACATTTGCATAAAACGTGATTTGTGGGTCTACTTACATTGTAAAACGAATTTCAGAAGGGCAAGAAGTACAGAACCGCAACGTATGGAGGGAAAAACAGTATCAAGTAATCGGTTTTTGTATTAACGCGATCTTGATATAATCTTAATCCCCCCCCCCCTTTTTTTTTGGAAACCCTAAACACCCCCCCCCCCTCCCCCCTTGTGGGTGAATTCCCCACCGGTTAAGAACCACTGGTCTATCTCTTGATGCTGTCTTCCCACTTTTATCCTTGTCTACCGTTTGCTTGCTTGCCTTCAACCTTACCCTCTAGTATGGTTTTTTTTTATATAAGTGTTGTCTTTTAACGTGGCTGAAATATTTGCCTCTTTTTATTTCTTTCATCACCTCTCTTTTCATTCCCAGTTTTTCTAGAACCTCCTGTTTAAGTGCTAACCCCATATTTGAAAGACCAATAAGCACTCGTTGTGTGATGTGCTCAATATTGGGCCTGCCGCGTTCACTTCCTAGTACCATTTCTGGTACCTATTTAGGGCTAGCTTGGCCTAGGAGCTCAGGTCTGTGACTAAAACAAATCCCCATCTAGATGGGGACTCGAACGCGTAGAACCACGCCGGTAGGTATGTGTTTTATTGCACTGCCGCAACTCTCTTTCTATCGTAGAGCAGCATGACCGAATGTTGTCTGTTAGCGACAGTTGGATTATTAACCCACTGTGTCCGTCATTAAGTTAAATCTTTCTATCTTAGCCAATCATTAACGAACTTCGTCTATTGGAGACAGTTGAACCATTAACCCACTGTTTCTGTCGCTCAGTTAAATCTTTCTGTCGTAGACCATCATTAAGGAACTTCCGTCTGTTACAGACAGTTGGACCATTAACCCACTGTGTCCGTCAGTAAGTCAACTCTTTCCATAGTACACCACTATTACTGAACCTCCATCTGCAGGGGTTAGTGAAAGCAGTTTCGAAATTCACCGACATATCAGGTGGAGGATTCGAAAGTAGCCGCGGGTGAGGAGATAGCTCTGGGTTGATTTCAATGGTGTGAACGACAGTCTGTCAGAAAACAATGAAATTACTGAACATAAATATTGCCATCTAAAGCGCAAACAGCAAATAAATGCTGAGATTGATTGCAGCGTCTTGTAAAAGAACAAACGGGTAACTTAAGCACGTACTCATTAAGCGCAAGTGGAAACTATCATTCCGCCTAATCAAATGCAGTTAAAAAAAAAAAAAACTCATTTACTGCCTATTTACTACGAAACTTAAAATCTTCAACTCTTATGTGATTCCAGTGTTAATGTATGGATGTGAGAGTTGGAAATCAACAGTAGCTTTAGTTGAAAAATTAGACAATTTTGAGAACAAATGTCTTAGAAGAATTCTAAACATCCAGTGGACAGATTTCAAAACCAATGCGCAAATAAGACAAGAGACTAAGCAAGATATTGTATCCACTTTTATAAGAAAACGCCGTTGGAATTACATCGGCCATGTACTCAGAATGGACAAGACAAGACTCCCCTACCAAGCCCTCTTAAGGTCATCAGTAGGGGGAACAAAACGGGGAAGACCAAGAGAAACCCTGCGTAGAACCATCATCAGAGAAGGCTCATTCAACGGCCAAGTGAACATCCAAGATCTACAACAGGTAGCAGCGAACCGCCGGACACGGAGAGCCATGACTTCTGCCCTATGCACCGACTTAGGCTCAAGAGGAAAGACTAACTAATTAACTGTCTATAGTACTTTGCGATGTAGGACAGGAGGGGGGGGGGGGGTCTTGAGCCTGTGGAATTAAGGCCACATGGCTAGTACAGTGGCCGCGAACTGTGCAGGTTAGAGTTTTCTTTTTGCACCAAACAGAAAAAGATCCACGCCTTACCGAGGATTCGAACCCGGGTCTCCTGAACGAGAGCCCGGCATTCTAGCCACTCAGCCAGCCGCTTCACTATCAAATGCAGTATCGACCCTAAAACACCCTACCATGGCGCCGAGGCAATGATGTGTCACTGTGATATTTATTATGTCAATGTGATATTTATGATGCGTCAATGTTCTGTTTAGGAAGTGTCACTGTTATATTTACTGTGTCCATGTGATGTTTATGATGCGTCAATGTGCTGTTTACGATGTGTCAGGGTGATGATTATGATGCGTCAATGTGATGTTTATGATGTGTCAGTGTGATAATTATGATGTGTCAGTGTGATGATTATGATGTGTCAGTGTGATGATTATGATGCGTCAATGTGATGTTTATGATGTGTCAATGTGATGTTCTTACTGTGTCAATGTGATGTCCCTACTGTGTCAATGTGATGTCCCTACTGTGTCAATGTGATGTCCCTACTGTGTCAATGTGATGTCCCTACTGTGTCAATGTGATGTCCCTACTGTGTCAGTGTGATGTCCCTACTGTGTCAGTGTGATGTCCCTACTGTGTCAGTGTGATGTCCCTACTGTGTCAGTGTGATATCTCTATTTCCTTACTATGTCAATGTGATGTCCCTACTGTGTCAATGTGATGTCCCTACTGTGTCAATGTGATGTCCCTACTGTGTCAATGTGATGTCCCTACTGTGTCAATGTGATGTCCCTACTGTGTCAGTGTGATGTCCCTACTGTGTCAGTGTGATGTCCCTACTGTGTCAGTGTGATGTCCCTACTGTGTCAGTGTGATATCTCTATTTCCTTACTATGTCAATGTGATGTCCCTACTGTGTCAATGTGATGTCCCTCTTGTGTTAATGTGATGTCCCTCCTGTGTTAATGTGATGTCCCTACTGTGTCAGTTATGTTTTTACCGTGTCAATGCGATGTCTATACTGAGTCAATGTGATGCCCTACTATGTCAATGTGATGTCCCTACCGTGTCAATGTGATGTTCCTAATGTGTCAATGTAATGTCCCTACCGTGTCAACGTGATGTCCTTCTTGTGTCAATGTGATATCCCTACCGTGTCAATGTAATGTCCCTACCGTGTCAATGTGACGTGTCAGTGTGATGTCTATACTCTGTCAATGTGATGTCCCTACCGTGTCAACGTGATGTCCTTCTTGTGTAAATGTGATGTCCCTACCGTGTCAATGTGATGTCCCTACTATGTCAATGTGATGTCCCTCCTGTGTTAATGTGATGTCCCTACTGTGTCAGTTATGTTTCTACTGTGTCAATGCGATGTCTATACTGAGTCAATGTGATGCCCTACTATGTCAATGTGATGTCCCTACCGTGTCAATGTGATGTTTATAATGTGTCAATGTAATGTCCCTACTGTGTCAATGTGATGTCCCTACTGTGTCAATGTGATGTCCCTACTGTGTCAATGTGATGTCCCTACTGTGTCAATGTGATGTCCCTACTGTGTCAGTGTGATGTCCCTACTGTGTCAGTATGATGTCCCTACTGTGTCAGTGTGATGTCCCTACTGTGTCAGTGTGATATCTCTATTTCCTTACTATGTCAATGTGATGTCCCTACTGTGTCAATGTGATGTCCCTCTTGTGTTAATGTGATGTCCCTCCTGTGTTAATGTGATGTCCCTACTGTGTCAGTTATGTTTTTACCGTGTCAATGCGATGTCTATACTGAGTCAATGTGATGCCCTACTATGTCAATGTGATGTCCCTACCGTGTCAATGTGATGTTCCTAATGTGTCAATGTAATGTCCCTACCGTGTCAACGTGATGTCCTTCTTGTGTCAATGTGATATCCCTACCGTATCAATGTAATGTCCCTACCGTGTCAATGTGACGTGTCAGTGTGATGTCTATACTCTGTCAATGTGATGTCCCTACCGTGTCAACGTGATGTCCTTCTTGTGTAAATGTGATGTCCCTACCGTGTCAATGTGATGTCCCTACTATGTCAATGTGATGTCCCTCCTGTGTTAATGTGATGTCCCTACTGTGTCAGTTATGTTTCTACTGTGTCAATGCGATGTCTATACTGAGTCAATGTGATGCCCTACTATGTCAATGTGATGTCCCTACAGTGTCAATGTGATGTTTATAATGTGTCAATGTAATGTCCCTACCGTGTCAATGTGACGCGTCAGTGTGATGTCTATACTCTGTCAATGCGATGTCCCTACCGTGTCAACGTGATGTCCTTCTTGTGTCAATGTGATATCCCTAGAGTGTCAATGTAATGTCCCTACCGTGTCAATGTGACGTGTCAGTGTGATGTCTATACTCTGTCAATGTGATGTCCCTACCGTGTCAACGTGATGTCCTTCTTGTGACAATGTGATGTCCCTACCGTGTCAATGTGATGTCTCTACTATGTCAATGTGATGCCCCTCCTGTGTTAATGTGATGTCCCTACTGTGTCAGTTATGTTTTTACTGTGTCAATGCGATGTCTATACTGAGTCAATGTGATGCCCTACTATGTCAATGTGATGTCCCTACCGTGTCAATGTGATGTTCCTAATGTGTCAATGTAATGTCCCTACAGTGTCAATGTGACGCATCAGTGTGATGTCTATACTCTGTCAATGTGATGTCCCTACCGTGTCAATGTGATGCCCTACTATATCAATGTGATGTCCCTACCGTGTCAATGTGATGTTCCTAATGTGTCAATGTAATGTCCCTACCGTGTCAATGTGACGCATCAGTGTGATGTCTATACTCTGTCAATGTGATGTCCCTACCGTGTCAACGTGATGTCCTTCTTGTGTCAATGTGATATCCCTACCGTGTCAATGTAATGTCCCTACCGTGTCAGTGTGACGTCCTTACCGTGTCAATGTGATGCCCTACTATGTCAATGTGATGTCCCTACCGTGTCAATGTGATGTTCCTAATGTGTCAATGTGATGTCCCTACCGTGTCAACGTGATGACCTTCTTGTGTCAATGTGATATTCCTACCGTGTCAATGTGATGCCCTACTATGTCAATGTGATGTCCCTACCGTGTCAATGTGATGCCCTACTATGTCAATGTGATGTCCTTACCGTGTCAATGTGATGTTCCTAATGTGTCAATGTAATGTCCCTACCGTGTAAATGTGACGCGTCAGTGAGATGTCTATACTCTGTCAATGTGATATCCCTACCGTGTCAATGTGATGCCCTACTATGTCAATGTGATGTCCCTACCGTGTCAATGTGATGTTCCTAATGTGTCAATGTAATGTCCCTACCGTGTCAATGTGACGCATCAGTGTGATGTCTATACTCTGTCAATGTGATGTCCCTACCGTGTCAACGTGATGTCCTTCTTGTGTCAATGTGATATCCCTACCGTGTCAATGTGATGCCCTACTATATCAATGTGATGTCCCTACCGTGTCAATGTGATGCCCTACTATGTCAATGTGATGTCCCTACCGTGTCAATGTGATGCCCTACTATGTCAATGTGATGTCCCTACCGTGTCAATGTGATGTTCCTAATGTGTCAATGTAATGTCCCTACCGTGTCAATGTGACGCGTCAGTGTGATGTCTATACTCTGTCAATGTGATATCCCTACCGTGTCAATGTGATGCCCTACTATGTCAATGTGATGTCCCTACCGTGTCAATGTGATGCCCTACTATGTCAATGTGATGTCCCTACTGTGTCAATGTGATGTTCCTAATGTGTCAATATAATGTCCCTACCGTGTCAATGTGACGCGTCAGTGTGATGTCTATACTCTGTCAATGTGATGTCCCTACCGTGACAACGTGATGTCCTTCTTGTGTCAATGTGATATCCCTACCGTGTCAATGTGATGTCCCTACTGTGTCAATGTGAGGTACCTTCTGTCAATGTGATGTTCCTACCGTGTCTATATATATATGATTTTTGAACTGAAGCATTCTACCTTTCAAGGCACGACACATGCATGTCTTCACGTATTTAGCATGATTTGTGAGTCCGTTGCAATCACGAAATGTGTGTGCTGTTTGTCATTCAGCCAGCGATATGTCGCTGTGACTGCGGGTTAGTGAGAGGATACAGTAACCAACTCTTTATGGGAACAGTGAGCAGAAAAATTCTGGGATGGCTGCTGTATCGAACAACTGACCGCGCATTGGAATGCGCAGCGTTTAGTAACGTCGTTCGACATATCATAACATAACATAACATAAAATAACATAACATAACATAACATAACATAACATGCTCAACAACAAATACCAGAAACTGAAACCAGAGTTCAGCACATAGTACCATTGCTAGCGTTACCGTGGGCGTTTTCCATCAAGTTTGAGGAATTAACGGCAGCCCAGTCAACTGTATACAAGCTTTGATTAGGCTTCACTGTTCTATTTTCCTTTCATAAACCTCCCTTGCTTTACCAGGGATTAGAACTTGTCATGGTCATCTGTGAAATCGGTGGCGAAACCCCTCGGTCACCATTTGCTCCAAAACGCCATGTGCGAATAAATTCACGCAGTTACAACTTTATTCTTCCGCGCATTTTATGCAGATTTCGTATTCTATTTCTGCGCAGGGCCGGAAGTTTATCGTCGAGAATTGGGTTCACGTTGTTATTTTTTGGTTTCTAATATCGCCGCAATGTTGACAATCGTAATCTCGAGCCGGGCAGGAGAGGCAGAATGAAAAGATTGAAAACATGTCGATATTTAATCAGCTGACGCGTAAACACACTGGGCGACGGAGACAATACAGATCGGAGTCTATAGTTGCACGGCCGAGCTCGTTCTGCATCTGTTTTCATAATCATTTGCTCCTGAGGCAAACAGACAAAAGAATGATGATAATAGTAATAATAATATCAATGACATTGATAGTAGTAATAATAATAATAATAATAATAATTATTATTATTATTATTATTATTATTATTATTATTATTATAACTATAGTTATAACAATTATAGTAATAATAATAATAATAATAACAACAACAACAATAGTAATAATAATAGATAGGGGATGTAAAAAAAACAACTTCGCGACAATGGCCAAGACGTGAAGGTGGTAAGGAGGAATACCGTCATTTGAACTGATCCAGAACATTAGGGGCGGGGGTCTGTGGGGATACTTGAACTACTAGCCATTTGGTAGGGCACATGCACAACAAATATTAAAGTAGTAGTAGTAGTAGTAGTAGTAGTAGTAGTAGTAGTAGTAGTAGTAGTAGTAGTAGTAGTAGTAGTAGTAGTAGTAGTAGTAGTAGTAGTAGTAGTAGGAGTAGTAGTAGTAGTAGTATTAGTAGTAGTAGTAGTAGTAGTAGTAGTAGTAGTAGTAGTTGTTGTTGTTGTTGTTGTTGTTGTTGTTGTAGTAGTGGTGGTGGTGGTGGTGGTGGTGAAAGTAGCAGTAGTAGTACTAGTACCAGTAGTGATCATAGTAGTAGTAGTAGTAGTAGTAGTAGTAGTAGTAGTAGTAGTAGTAGTAGTAGTAGTAGTAGTAGTAGTAGTAGTAGTAGTAGTAGTAGTAGTAATAGTAGTGGTGGTAGTGGTGGTGGTGGTGGTGGTAGTGGTGGTGGTAGTAGTAGCAGTGAAAGTAGTAGTAGTAGTAGTAGTAGTAGTAGTAGTAGTAGTAGTAGTAGTAGTAGTAGTAGTAGTAGTAGTAGTAATTCATCAGCATCATGTGCCATGCCGGTAAGCGTTGGCGGTCATGTTTTGCCATCTCACCCGATCACCAGAGTCGTGGATCAGCTCAGCGTTCCTGTCTCGATCATACCACATGGCCAAGCAATCCAGGTATTTACTTCTCTGCCTCCCCTTGTTTTATTCCCCTCGATCTTGCCAATTGTCACCAAGTTCTCTAATTTGTTTCTTCTCATAACGTGCCCAACAAATTGTGACTGTCTACCTCTAATTTTTCTGATCAGTTTACGATTGTCATTTGTTTCTTGTAGGACTTGGTCATTGGTTTTTCTGTCTGTCCATTGTATTCTTTGCTTTTCCTCAGAAACCACATTTCCACAGCCTTCTAATGTTTTACAGCTTGTCTGTTCATTGCCCATGCTTTACTTCCATACAAAAGCACAGTCTCTATGCAGCACCTCATCACACTTTTTCTCGTTGCAAATGAATATCTTTTTATTGGTCAGTATGTTTTTCATCTTACCATACGCTGCCTTCGCCTTGGCGATTCTTGTTTTGATCTCTTCAAGACATCTCCCGTTAGATGGTATGACAGTTCCGAGATAATTGTACCGATTCACTTGTTTGAAAATATTCTCATTTACTTGTATATTACACTGTGGTATTTCCTTCTTCTTAGTGACGATCATAATCTGTGTCTTCTTACAATTTAATTCTAACCCAAGTTGTTCACTGTGTGCAACAATTGCATCTACTAAATGTTGTGGATCCTGCTCATTGTATGCAATAATTACTGTATCATCCGCATATCTAATGTTATTGATGTTATGTCCCCCAATGATGATTCCTTTCATATCGTCAACATTTCTGAAAATTGTTTCACTGTACAGTGAAAACAGATATGGAGACATTACACATCTCTGTCTCACACTGCTCTTAATAGGCTGATATTTACCTACTTCATTATATATCTGTATAGCATCTTGTTGTTTCCAATACATGTTTTTATTGAGTCAAAGGTCTTTCCCATCAATTTATAGATCTGCAAGCATCTTTATCATGTTGACATGCCTTACTTTATCAACAGCCTTTGTGTAGCAAAGTCTACATTGGTTTTTCTGTCTGTCCATTGTATTCTTTGCTTTTCCTCAGAAACATATGTAAGCCTTTGTTTACTTACATAGAACGTTTGATTAATGTTCTCAGCATATACACAGCATTTACTGTACCCGTGCCTTCTACAAACCCACATTGTTCTTCTCTTATTTGGGGTTGTATTTACTTCTTAACTCTTTCCATGATAATTCTTAGCAAAATCTTTGTTATGTGGCTCATTATTATAACTGTTCGATGTTGATCACATTCCAAGGCGCCTGGTTTCTTCGGGATTGCAATAAATTTAGAATTGCATAATTAAGGAGGTATATCTCCAATATTATATATTGTATTCAGCAGTCTGGTGACTTGATCTATTCCATATTTTTCTAAGGCAGTAATAATTTCTATTGAAATGTTGTCTGGACCCGGTTTCATGCCAGATTTTATATGGTAAAGAGCATTCTGAACTTCCATCTTCAGAATTAATGGTCCTTCATTATTACTCCAAATATCATATTGTTCTTCCCTTTTATCATCATAAAGGTTTCTCACATTATCTGACCATATATGCACAATTTGTTTTCAGGCAGCCTGTTGATGTAGGTATTCTTTTATTAGTAACTCCTGAATTCCTTACATTATGTTCTGACTTCCCTGTGAATCTCTTTATATTTGTCAGGATTATATATGTTGTGTCCAAAAAAAAAATTTCAGTAATTTATTTTTTACTACCCACTTTCTTTAATTGTGTTTCTTTAATTGTGTTTCTTTAATTGAGTTTCTGCAGCCAAATTGGTTGAATTCTTCAACATTTCCCATTGATCATCCACATCTTGAAATAAAATCTCTAGATCAGACAATACATCAAATATGTTTTAAGTTTTTACTTCTATGTAGGTAGGGCACATAGATTATAATAATCACAAGAATAATCTAAGTAATATAATGACTAAGAGGGAACCGCGGTTCGTAGTGGCTAGACACGTGCCTATTGGTCTTGTGGTCATGAGTTCGAATTCGCAAAGAACTGGATGTTAAAAAATTTAACAGGAATCATTAAAATGCAACGAATTAAATTATTTGGCCGCCTCACAAAAATGCTCTGGTACCATCTGCAACAAAGAGCCACGTAGAAAAATTATTATGGATACAGGGCAATGGGAAGACTACTCAGAAGATGGAGTAATGGCATCAAACACAATGTGTCATCATCATCATCTAACAGGTCTTTTTTAACTAACCAACAAAGTAAGTAACTAACTAACCAACTAACTAATTCACGAACTAACGACTGTCAACGTACTTCAGCTCCCCAATGCATTTTTTTTGGCCTTTGAGCTAGCCATCTGTGATGTTCAGATCTAGTAAAATGTCAGAATTTCATGCGTTTCATGAGTTGTTTAACACACAAAATAGTCGCTTGTTGAAGGTCGCAGAAGTCATCCCAATTATTCTGCTTAGTCCAGTTTTGTGCTAATAGAAAGATATTATAGTCCATTTAAAATTGCCGTGGTAGACAATTGAAATTATTGTGCGAACATGTGTGTATTTCAGCTTGAAGGATTTATCTAATGACTTTATTTTATGTTGTGTTATTTCTGCAGTGCCGGCCTCTCTGGCTGTGGGGTTACAACACTTTCTCTCTGTAATCCCGTTTATCACGCAGAGTCTCGCAGCGGAGCGAGAACTGAGGTGGTTCGACCCCCGCTCGTGACTTGCGGATACTGAGCCGGCCGCTCAGAAAGCAATGGCAAACTACTGAGCGTAATCTTGCCAAGAGATCAACAGACAGCTGAAAGATGCTGCTGTTGACAGCTAAGTCCTGTAAAAGGATACGCAAAACATATTTCTGCAGTATGTACCTGACGAAATATGTCAGGCAATAAATCGTGCAATCTATTGTTTGTGTCTTTGTTATTCAAATTTCTCTCATTCTTGGTCCACAATATTCTAAGAACTGATCTGAAACATTCAAATTCAAAGACCTCGTTTTTACTCTTCAGCGATTGCGAATCGATCTATGAACCGTATCTGCACGCAACCACGGGAGAGATGCACGCTCTCAAAAACCTTGGATCAAACCGTTCAAAGATGTGACGTCATGGGTTTCCAGTAGTGTTTAATCTCTGTTTACAACGTCATTTTTCTATGTCATGACACCATGCTGGTTGGTTAGTTATTTATTAGTCAGTCAGTCAGTCAGTCAGTCAGTCATTCAGTCTGTCAGTCAGTCAGTCAGTCAGTTAGTCAGTTAGTTAGTTAGTCAGTCAGTCAGTCAGTCAGTCAGTTAGTTTGTTAGTTAGTTAGTTAGTTAGTCAGGCAGTCAGTCAGTCAGTCAGTCAGTCAGTCAGTCAGTCAGTTAGTTAGTTAGTTTTTTAGTTAGTTAGTTAGTTAGTTAGTTAGTTAGTTAGTTAGTTAGTTAGTTAGTTAGTTAGTTAGTCAACAGATCATCGTCATTGCACATACAACTAGTAATCTACATTTTCTTAGACCCTCTCTTCAGTATCTCCCTCAGCGTGGGACGTATATTCTGTGTTGGTTGACTATTCGTCTTTGGCCTCCCGCATGTGGAACTTTTCTAGCTTGACCCCGTTTGACTTGATGCTCGTGAAGTGTGGTCAAAAGTTGCAGAATGACAGTCATCCTTGTGTCATGTACTCGTTCTGCCTCACTATGGGCATTCAGGGTGTCAGCACTATCCTTTGATTGTCCAATCTCCACAGCAGACATGATCAGAAACCTATCTGCTCGTTAACTTCTCTTACATCCAAGAACCCCAGACTTTTAAAAAAATGACCTAGATTATATCCTCTTTTGGACAGCAATCATCTTCAAATTAATATCCTGTTTACAGGATTATTAATCTGAGCGGTAATGGACTCTAATATAACTTCTCTTTGAGGTTGAACGTAGTAGGGGTAGTCGAATCGAATTTAATCAGTCTTGACCTTCTCTGAGAGTCAAGCCATTGCCTTCTGACGCAACTCATTTCCATCTTCTTGATCATACCCATGGAGTCACTGAGAAAACACGCATGAGTGCAAGTCAGTGTTTCCAGCCAGGTTATGCCTTTGCTACTGTCATTATCTCCATGGTAAAACTGCTCGTGGTCACGGTGAAATCTCCGCGGTATTCCTGAACAGTCCCCCAACAACGTTTATCCCCCGTCTAGTAGCAGGCTTGCAGAGAAGACGCTCGATCCTTCGTCAGTTCCTACACCTGCTGGATTATAATGCCCTTGTGTCTTTAATGTTGTGTTTATCTACCCCTGATTCTTCTTCTAACAACGCTGGCTTCCTTTACTGTTCTTTCTAAAACACTGTCGTGTTTAATTTGAAGAAAGACAGTTTTTCGCCGGGGCCCATACGGGGAAGCAAAGAATAGTAACACTGTTACCTACCATGCATGTCGTAAGAGGCGACTAAGGAGGCTATGGTTCCGTCGCCCTGCTACTGAGTGAGTGCGTGGCGTGACACTGTGAGCTGTGAGTTTCGCGTAGAATGCTTTTGCATCTGTCCGCGGTTGTTTTTAGCGTGAACTGCATGTTCGGAACGATGACGGCCGGCTGTGGCTGGATTGACTGGTTTGCCTTTTTGGTTCACGAGTGCATTTTTCAGGAGACTCCTGTGAGCTGTCGCTGTAGCTACGGAGTTCGTGCTTTGTGCGGCGCTTTCGGTGAGTCACCCTGCGGAAAGAGACCGAGCCATATGGGATAAATCCCGGGTCAATGAAGTCTTTCTGGTGACTGCCGTTTCCATCGACGATGAACTGTATTTTTCGTGGAGGACTTCTGTGTTGGCATTCTTGCGGTGGCATTATGCACAGTGTACCTGTGCGGGCTGTTGGCTTGCCGACACTCCTGTCTATTCCATTGTTCACATAGGGCAGTGAGGAGCATTTTATGTGATATTCACTGGCACAGGAACTGAGCAATATGGGGACGACCCATTGCCGTGAAGTTGGAACCGCGACTAACGAACTAACTTGAAGGTGTTTTATGAGCCAGTCTGAAAACAACTAAACTACAATCAAAACACATCAATCACACACAGTCAAAGCAACACTATATTAGCATCTCAGAATCCATCACATACTTTAGCCAGACTCTCATTGCCACAGGAGATAGTCAAGACGCGCAGGATTGATAAATTACGCCTGAAATTGAATGCATAATTTCTTGAAAGATATTGCTTTTTCTATATACTCCAACTGTCAAAACCTCTGTTGGGATACAGAAGGACGCAAAAGACTACAACAGTCTGTGAGAACTTATGAGATCATAAACACATGTATCACGACAAAAAAGTTACAAATAAACAGCTGTATTGATTTAGTTGTAACAGAAAATAAATACAATAACAGGTAGGGGAAAAAAACGACATACATAAAATTTAGGAATAGTGCAATATTGATAGGACACTATGATATAGTCAATAGATGGACGGAATATCTGGAAGAGCTGTATGATGATAGGAGACCGGATGTAAATATTCAAACCAATGGCGATGGTCCACCTACACTTGCAACGGAAGTTACTGAGAATAATTGAGAAAATGGGTCTTAGCTTGAATAACAGAAAGACAGAAGTCATGGTGATATCAAAGAAACAGATTGTGTCTAAATGTGCAATTAATGTAAATTAATGTACATCTATATTCCATGTATGCCGGTCTCCCTGGCCTAGAGATTAGCGACTTTCTCCGTAATCTCGTATACTCTCGTAAGTAACGTGACGACGGCGAGAATCGGTAGCGGTTCTAACCGCGTCGGTAACTTACGGTGTACGTGAACCGGTCGCTCAGAAAGCAATGGCAAACTACTTAGCGTAATCTTGCCAAGAAATCAACAATCAGCTTAAAGATGCTGATGTTGACAGCGATGTCCTGTAAAGGATATGCAAAAAGATTAGATTCCATGTATGTCCTCAACATTTCCTTACTGTTTACTTAAATGCACGAATTTACATCTCTATTCCGTGTATACCTTCAACAATTCCTATGCTTGTTTACATTAATACATGGATTTACATCTTTATTCCATTTAGTCTCCAACATTTCCTTGCGTGTTACTTAAATACACGAGTTTACATCTTTATTCCATGTATGCCCTTGATATTTACTATGCTTGTTTACTTAAATACATGAATTCACATCTTTATTCCATTTATGCCCTCGACATGTACTATGTTTATTTACTTAAATACATGAATTTACTTCTTTATTCCATTGAGATCCTCAACAAACTCGCGCCAAACCGATTCAACTGTCTCCATTTCTCGCTGCTTGCTGCAAGTCCTCCCCACATTATTCATCCTTGCCTCTGGTAATCTTCTACGTGTATTGTTATCACAGGTTCTCTAAACGAATTTTTTTACGGCGAGTTGCATTGTGGTAAACGCTCCCAAGGCGGCCAGAGGAAACGCTTTAAAGACACCGAAAATCTCACTGAATGCTTTTAGAATTCATCATGACACCTGGGAGGCTGCAGCCAGAGACCGAAATTCGTGGCGTGCATCATTACGCAAGGGTGCAGTCATGTGTGAGGCAACCAAGAGCTGTGAAGAAAAGACAGAACAGAAAAACCACTGCAGAAAATCCCTCTCCAGAAACGTCAAGCATTCTTTGTCCACATTGTCAAAGAACGTTTCGAGCCAAAAATAGGCCTTATCAGCCATCTTAGAACTCACGGCTCCATACTTTCAACCCCACTGGATGAAATGAATGGTCATCATCACTCTTGATGGACAAACAACATTGACGTGTCTTGTTAGGTCTCTGTTAGGTCTCTGTTAGGTCTCTTTCTGTTTCATTTCCTCTGTGGATGCCAGAAAGAGAACTTTCTAATTATACTTTCTAGTACTATATTGGGTATTCTCGGCGAGCATATACCTTTCCTTATCACGGCCTGTCGAGAATTGTGCTGCAAGGAGTGACCAGAGGATCTGGCTGACACTCACAAATCCGAGGAAAGGCCAGAGGGACATATACACAAACTGATACCCAACTTCGTAAAGTTGTTGCTGTGTGGATGATCATATCTTTCTAGAACCTTCTGTTTTGTGCACTGGCAATCATTTCCGTTAGCGATGTTCCCCATGCCATGATATCAAACTGTTCAACATTTTCTCTCTTGGTTCCCTCATCCACTACAACTTTCCTGGCCCCACAACGTGCGCCAGCTTTCTTCCCATGACATGCCTAAAATGCGGAATGTCTTCTTCTGATGCGAGTGACCAGTTCTCTTTGTGAAATACGCTCATCATCATCATCATCATCATCATCATCATCATCATCATCATCATCATCATCATCATCATCACCAAGTCCCATGTCAGCTAGCGTAGGCGTTCATATCTCTTCACATATCTCGGTCTTTGTTGTTCTGGATCAACTCTGCTGCTGATATCCCTCCATGCCACCGTCTCAATCTATCCAGCATCATTTCTCTTGGTCGGTCTCTGTCTCTCTTCCCCTAGATCTCTCCAGTCGTCACGATGTTCTCTAATGCCTCTCTTCTCATCACATGACCAAAGAATGCTTTTTGCCTCTTTTTTATTTTTGTATATAATGTTCTAGTTTCATTGGCCTTTTTCAGGCAATCGTCGTTAGTTACTCTAGCAGTCCCAGAAAATACGCTAATCTTCAATATTTCATATATCGTCATTACTCTTTAATAAGTCCACGGTATCCACATAATTACTCTATAAACCAACATCTCCACAGCTTCCACACAATTCAATCCTTTGATAATTGCCAATGATTCACTTCAGTACATAACGATAAGCTTGATTTAGCTCTTAAGGTCTCTTTTTCTTCTCACCACGATTGAGAAATATTTCTTCTTCTTCCATTCGCTTGAAATTTGACTACATCTGCAATGTTGTCTCTTGTATGAATTTCAATGTCTGTGTTAGTTCACTCAGTGGTCCATAAAGTTTATGACAAAGAAATATTGCCGAGAATATTCTTCATATCGTGAAATGTTTCTTTTACTTGGGATATTCCACATTTAACTACCTTAATACATCCACCACCTGTCGTTATTAAAGAACCCAAACGCTTGAATACAATAACTTGCATCAGAATAGTTCACTGTGATATTTCATTTAGGAAGCAATTTGTTGTTTCTAATTACAATTACTTGTGTTTCCCTCTTATTTAGACTATGTCCTTTGTTTTGACTTATCGTCCAAGCCTGCGTGTATCTTCGGCTAGGGACCGTCGTCATGTGGAGAAGGCAGATTCGAATCCTCTTGTGACTATAGCTTTTAGTTTGTATATTATCTAGTTTATACTCTGATCTCAACTTTTTTCTTCTACTTCTGTGGGTGCCGATCATTACTCTTGAATTTATTACCCATGCTGTATCAATGACCTCTTAAGTTCCCAAACAAGTGATATTTCTGTGTATTTCGTATAATACATAGGAACCAGTCAGCCACATCTCATATTTAAATACTAGTAATATGCATGAATATATGAGATGCATGAGAGCAGCTGTCAATTTACCCATCCGAGACCGAGTAAGAAATGATGATATAAGGCAGAAAGTGCATTCAAGATCTTGGGATGCATATTTTGAAAGATATAAGATCAAAAGGTTTGGCCATTTCGTTAGAATGCTAAAGCATCAGTTACCAGCACTTTCACCAAACCAAAGAAGAAACAAGAGCCAGAAGGTGTCCCAGAAGAAAATGGATTGACAACATGAAAAACAGTGTGTAGTCACGCGAAATAACACCACTATTCGGTGCCATCAAAATGGCACAGAACATCAACTATTCAACCCCACTCCTCTTGATGGCAAAAGTAGAAGACGATGATGATGATGAGGAGGAGGAGGAGGAGGATGATGTTGATGATGATGATGAGGAGGAGGAGGAGGAGGACGAGGACGAGGATGATGATGATGATGATGATTAGGAGGAGGAGGAGGAGGATGATGATGATGATGAGGAGGAGGAGGAGGAGGAGGATGATGATGATGATGATGATGATGATGATGATGATGATGATGATGATGATGATGATGATGATGATGAGGAGGAGGAGGAGGAGGAGGAGGAGGAGGAGGAGGAGGAGGAAGATGATGATGATGATGATGATGATGATGATGATGATGATGATGATGATGATGATGATGATGATGATGATGATGATGATGATGATGATGATTGTGACGAAACGCCTACAGATCGGCAGATCTCTGCATAATATCCCTTTGAAGGGAGTGCGATGCGTTGGTCTCCCTTGAAATTAATATCAATTAATAGGGGATTTCCCTAGAAAAGTAGTGCGGGGCGGCGCTATTCTAGTTATTTATAGAGAAATCTAGAATGTTCCCCCAAGTGCGTACGTGGTCAAGATCTCTAGGTTCACGAGTGCTTCATGCAGCACGGGTTGGAAGAACTTATCATGACTCTGGTTTTCTCCATGAATCATGGAATTCACGCGGCCCGTGTAGACAAGTTGAAGGCGCACTGAGTTTGTCGTGATCAGTCGCCAGCCGGACCTCAGCGTAGACAGATCACAGCCACAGGGCTGCTGTAATATTGATGTCAATGTGCGCGGCCAGAGCGGACATCTGCAGTCAAGTTGGTGATTGTTAAATCACAGGTTAGTTGAGAGATATTCTATTGTTTAACTGTTGTCTTTATGTCGTGCCGACCTCCCCGAACGAATTAATTGCCGTCGGAAATGAGTAGTCGCGTAGCGTTACAATTTACAGCTGGCTGTCTGCATAGTTAATTAGCCTTTATCGATCAGTGACGTAATGTGTTACCTGACGGAACAAGCCTTATTCCACAGCGAGAAGTGTGTAAATAAAATAGGCCGAATTATGTGCTTTCGAGGACTGGTGAAAATCCCTTGTGTTTAGATAAACATATTTGTTAACTGATTGTTTACAAATGAGTTACAGGGACAGTGATATGTATATTATTACTGCGTTGTTCTGGGGGGATCCCGGTTCTTTACAAAGTGTATAGCAGTTACTTGTTTGGCTTATTAATTACGCATGCAAGGCAGGAAGTTTGTCAGTCATTACATCGACATGCTAGACGATGTAAATAATGATAAGGTGGATCTTATTATTATAGAAATGTAATGTGCTTCGTGACATTAGGATTGTAACTCAGTGGTTCTATCAGTGGTGGTGATGGTTCGAGGAATCAAGGTAAGATCGGCCGTGGTGTATTTGCTGTGTGAAGATAGCAGTGTGATTCCGCGTAAGCAGAATGGTGTTACATCGGTAGGATAACAGTTGATAGGAAGTATTTATGATACTATTGTGACTGCGGGTTTTCATGTCCGTCCGCTAGAATGACCGTGCGTGTTCCATCTTACGTTTGTCTAGGCAGCTGACTGGGAGGTAGGCCGGTACGCCCAACCCGTTAGGTTACAGGTCCGACCCAAAGCGATCGCGCATATCCGATGGTTGAACATACCCGATCGAGGGTGATGCGGCACTCCGTAATTCGAGGCCGTTGTGTCTAGATAAATCTAGGATTTGAACCTAACCCGTTTCTGTCTCTAATATTCTACTCTTCTGGAAACCTGACTCTGTTCATGGAGTACTGAGAATACTGCCGTGAAGTAGTAGTAAATGAGGGGAATAATCCCCCCCACCCCCCCCCCCCCCAAAAAAAAAGGTGGAGCCAGAGTTTGGTAGTGGAGAGTCTGGAGGCTTGCTACATTGGATGACGTGACTTAAGTCGTCACGGGACAAGGTACACGGGACCCACAGTAGCTGTGGGAAAGTGTAATGGTGGATGGCCACCAAAGCTGTGCTCGACCGGCACAGGTATGACTGACCTGGAAGATAGTCAGTGAATAAAAGGGCAACTCAGGATCTGGGACAGGGATCCCAGAACTGACACTATGGCTGTGATATGAGTTTGTTATTTAAGTGTAACAATTCATGAGTTCTCCTTAGTTAATACTATAGTAATGAATTATCAGGAGTATAATTTATTATAGTCATATAGTTATTAATGTGTGTAATTGATCAGTCCATGGGTTAACGGATTGGTGAATTGATGAGTCGGTCAGGAAGGAGATGTCCGGCTGGACACCTTCTCGATAGAGTAATCACTACACTGAAAGGGAAGTAAGTGTATATGTTGATTGATGATGGAAGATGAAACCGGATGGTGCTAGGGGCTATTTGTAGTCCAGAAGTGTTACTTGACTGAACAGGTGTGCTATTGCTTTCTCTAACCTCATTATGCCTATACATTATGGGTATAAGTAGATCTATGATGTGATGATTTAATACTCAGGGTGGTATACCTGAGGAATGACTGAGAGGCAGGGGACATGGTGGAGATGCTGTTAGTCTTTGTTGTAGTTGAGTACTCACACCAACCTCTCCGTGTTTCAGGATCTGTTATTGCTATACTGAAGAAGATTCGAGAGCTTCACCGTGAGCTCTATGGGCCCACTCATTCCAGTGCCTATCAAGATGTTGATTGAGGCCATACTGGGAGTGGTCTTCTGATTCTGCGAGATCAATGTTGGAAGGAGCTGAGTGCTGAATATGTCGGTAGGTCTAGGTTAGGACCTCCGCCAAGAGTCCGACGAGTGTCATCCGATCCCTAGAGGATCCAACACTGAAACGTCTGGTGATTCTAGCCAGTGAAGCACTGGTGAAATTCAAACTCAGTGTAAACCTTGGTGATTGCAAGGTCATGAACTTTCAAGTTGAGCCAAGTGATCATTGTTACCGGTCACCCTGGTCTGTGTGCTATGCTTCCGGCCCGGCTGGGTTGTCATGGGACACCGTGTATAATTTTATGCTTGAATAGTGTATTTACATTGGTTTACCTTTATGAAGCCAACACGTGGTCCAGTGACCTAAGACATTGATTACCTAAGTGGTGGGAACACCAGAGGGACATGTTTGTTGAGGTAGGGATCTACCTCATTCCAACGTGGTGAACTGTTGACATTGTATGCTAGGTTGTGATTGATACCCATCGATCAGGGTAATTACATGAGACTGTGTGAAGATCTATTGGTCCAAGGACATGGAAATAAGGTGAAGTGTTATAGTCACCTGATAGACTTTGCCAGTGACGTTTTGTGTTCATGTGGAGCAACCGCTCATGTTGTAGGTGACATATCAGTATGTGGGTCACTTATGAGATAGAAGAGTGACTAGGCTCTTGTGTATTTTGATACGGTGCTGCATGTACTTTTTCTGCAAGTGGGAGACCGCTAATATTCTAGGGTCGGCCCAGACTTCATCAGGAGTGTGACGAGCGAAATAGTACGACAGCAAGGAAGGATCCTTGTTCATCGGTGCAGTGTCAGTCAGGCAGTGGTACTGCGCTTGATCAGCCCGTGATTGGTTCTCTGTGTGAAGAGGGAACTTTGGAGAGGCAGCAGACCTTGGAGTTCCGGTCCATTGGAGGAGCCTGGGTGAGTCGCTACCACGACTGGACAACCGCACGAGCTATCGTCCGCCTCCATGATGAAGAATCCTCATCTGCATCTATGCTCTTGTACATAGTACCTTCTAGTCTGGCTTTCAGCCATCCTTCTCTGTGTTGTGGTTGACTTAGTTCAGAATTAAATTTTTGTTTTCTTAGCTATGACTTTGTGCAGTGATATGACTGGTGTCTGGTCCGAGCCCCCTTGGGGTAGGGAACCCTAGGTGAGGGAGGGGAGGTCCAGCTGTCCCGGCTTGTGTGGGGTCTGGTAGATGAAGAGTGCTATTGTGGTGGTTGGAGCAAAGGCTGGGGATAGTATCTATCGTGGCAAACCAGTCCAAGCCCCGGCGGTCTTGTCAATAGATAGAGTGGGGGCTCGTCCGGGATCTTCTCTTTGTTCTGACATCTCGTAGGAATAGGTTATAGTGTCATCTGTCCTATACCTATTGTCTACTTGACGAGTACGGCTACTGAAACCTTTCTCTTCGACGTGGACAGACATTTAGTTAAGTTAGTATAGATACATAGTTACAGTGTTGGTTGGAGTACAGTTAGCATTGTGATTAGGTATTGCATATCTATACTGATCCGAAGTTACACTAAGCATGGCTACTCGTACTTTAGATTTAGCTAAGGTGCGGGCATCTGCAACTGAGATGGGATTGGATGGTGAAGAGTTCAAAGCCTATGTACTGGAAGTAGAGAGAAACTTCAGAGCAGAAGAGAGGGAACGAAGAAAGTCAGAAATTGAGCTTGACGCTCGAAAGGTAGCACTTGAAGAGCAAAAGTTGGTGGCAGACCAACAGGCACAAAAACTTGCAGCTGACCTAGAGACTAAGAAATTAGAAGCTAGGAAATTGGAAATGGAACATGAGTTCCGCATGAAGCAACTTGAGGTAGAGGCTAAATCTGTTGGTGATTCTGAGGGAGCAGTAGGTGGAGTAGCTTTACCTAGCTCATCAGCAGCCAGCAGACCAGCTTACCATGCTATGAAATGGCCGTTTCCACCATTTGAACCGGACCAAGAGAAGATAGATCAATTCTTAGAGAAGTTCGAGGCAATGTGTAAAGCTATGGGCTTAGAGCCTGAGCGTTGGAATCTTAAGCTTTCACAAGGACTCCGTGGCACCGCGTACGAAGTGTATGCGCGTCTTCCCCCAGGGATGGAAAATGATTATCCAACCCTGAAAGCGGCTCTTTTGAAATGATTCGAAATGACAGCCCATGCTTACAGGCTGAGGTTCAGAACTTCCAAGAGAGAACCAGGTGAGATGTTCTCGGCCTATAGTGTGAGGCTGAACTCATACCTGTTGAACTGGATGGCGTTGGCCAATTTCAAAGAGGATTATGAGAGTCTGAGAGAGTTGATGGTGGTGGATCAAATGAAAATGCAGATGTCCAAGCCTTTAAGGGATTTCTTAGGGGGAAATGGGGCGGAAAGGCTAGACATAGTAAATAAGTTAGCTGAAAGGTATGTGGAAGTCTATGGTGAGACTGGGGATTCCAGTCAGACTGATTCACAGAAAAGGCAGAAGGGGCTTGATCAGAAGCCCAAGACCAAAGGTCCCAAAGAATCATCCAATGTAGCAGATCCTGTGGTAAAAGACTCTGGTAAGAAACCCGAGAAGCAAAGCCCTCCCGCCTCCCCAAAACGGAAGTGGAGTAAGAGGTGGTGTAAATACTGTAAGTCTCCTTCCCATAATACTGTAGATTGTCTGAGGAAGCCAAAGGACTTGCACTTTGCGTGTCTCGCCTCTAATAGGGGTAGACCTAGCGAGACTTCACCTAAGGGTCGGGAGAAACCTAAGTCTGAGAAATCACCTGTGGTCGAAACGATAGAGGTGAATGGGAAGCAGGTGGAATGTCTATACGATACAGGATTGCAGTTTGAAGCTGTAATCTCATCCCACCTTGTGAGCCCAGGGCAGCTCACCGGCGAGACAAGAGAATTCCAGCTGGCCATGAAGAGCTACGTAGCTATGAACTTGCCGATTGCTCGGATTGACATTCGGTGCAAGTATGTTACTGGTAGCATCAAGGCGGCTGTGCTGCCTGATCCTATTTACCCTTTGATCCTCGGTCGTCCCCATGTATTCCTGGGAGACCCCAGGGAACATTGTCTAGTGAGCGCTAGGCAGGCCAGGGCTAAGGATGGAGAAAGGTCGTGTGGTAAGTTGATAGACCATTCTCTTGCGAGGTTAGTGAGCAGTGCTCAAAGTAGGGACCAGACTTTGCGTCCTTACTTACTGGAGGTGTCCCAAAGTTCTGACCCGCCAACTCCGGGTCAGATCTATGTAGAAAACCGGTTGCTTTATCGGAGAGCCGGGCAAGGGGATAGCCAGTACGGTCAGATGGTAGTCCCTACTGACTACAGATCCCGCTTGATACATAGAGTGCATACCTTATCCTTAACCGGACATAAGGATGTGGGGACAACAGTCCAGTGTCTTTCCAGCCACTACCACTGGCCTGGAATGACAGGCGACGTGCGGAGATATATCCGGTCGTGCCCAACGTGTTGTATGGCAGCACCAAAGCACAGGACCAGAAACGGTTTATCTCTGCAGATTGGAGATAGGGTTCTCGCGCTTCTCCCAATCGAGGGGGCGGAATTCGAACTCGGATGGCAGGGCCCTTTTCCTGTGGAACGGATAATGTCCCGATCCACGTATGAGGTGAAGGTCCGCGGGGAATTGCGTAAGTTCCATTGTACTCTCCTTCAGAATTTGGAGAGGTCCGAGGTAGTTTCTCCAGAAGATAGTGCGACTACCATCGCGCTAGATTCGGTTCTGGGTCCAGACGAGGGCGAGGAGGACTCAGTCCTACGCAGTACATCCTGTGGGGAGGGTCTGCGGTCTCCTGAGCGTTCAACCGTAGATAGAGCGAAGAGGCTCCGTCGGGAAGAGGCCCATGGTGTTAAGCACACTGGGAATCGAGGTCGGACAGGCGAAGTCACATCTGGCACGACGGGATCGTCGGGTGACTCGATACGCCGACAGGCTCACTGTCCTTACTCGCGGGAGAGAAGGCAGGAGCAAGGGTACTCCAGACGAACCTGGAGAAAGCGACCATTCATTTCGGTCGACATCCGCGAACAGTCCACGAGGGTGATGCCTAGTCGGGATAGGAAAAATCCTATTGTCGGAAGGGACGAACGAACCTTCAGTAAAGTAACCGATGGCCTACACCAGGTGGATGCGGAACAGTCCAGTGTAGACAGATCCTGTAAGCCAATCACCAGGCCGTTACGTTTCGGGCCTAATCGCTGGAGATAACGTATGTTTGAGGCGGTGGTTGGTGATCCAGCATCCATACCATTCTGGTGGATCTCCCCAGGGAAAGGAAACGTTATGGAACGTCCTTTCCTGGGAATCCAATCTTGATAGAGTAGAGGTTCAGAGTTCGGACCGATCTTTGTCTAGTAAGTTCGACCGGGTCGACCATCTTAAGTGGGGGCCTATGTGACGAAACGCCTACAGATCGGCAGATCTCTGCATAATATCCCTTTGAAGGGAGTGCGATGCGTTGGTCTCCCTTGAAATTAATATCAATTAATAGGGGATTTCCCTAGAAAAGTAGTGCGGGGCGGCGCTATTCTAGTTATTTATAGAGAAATCTAGAATGTTCCCCCAAGTGCGTACGTGGTCAAGATCTCTAGGTTCACGAGTGCTTCATGCAGCACGGGTTGGAAGAACTTATCATGACTCTGGTTTTCTCCATGAATCATGGAATTCACGCGGCCCGTGTAGACAAGTTGAAGGCGCACTGAGTTTGTCGTGATCAGTCGCCAGCCGGACCTCAGCGTAGACAGATCACAGCCACAGGGCTGCTGTAATATTGATGTCAATGTGCGCGGCCAGAGCGGACATCTGCAGTCAAGTTGGTGATTGTTAAATCACAGGTTAGTTGAGAGATATTCTATTGTTTAACTGTTGTCTTTATGTCGTGCCGACCTCCCAGAACGAATTAATTGACGTCGGAAATGAGTAGTCGCGTAGCGTTACAATTTACAGCTGGCTGTCTGCATAGTTAATTAGCCTTTATCGATCAGTGACGTAATGTGTTACCTGACGGAACAAGCCTTATTCCACAGCGAGAAGTGTGTAAATAAAATAGGCCGAATTATGTGCTTTCGAGGACTGGTGAAAATCCCTTGTGTTTAGATAAACATATTTGTTAACTGATTGTTTACAAATGAGTTGCAGGGACAGTGATATGTATATTATTACTGCGTTGTGCTAGGGGGATCCCGGTTCTTTACAAAGTGTGTAGCAGTTACTTGTTTGGCTTATTAATTACGCATGCAAGGCAGGAAGTTTGTCAGTCATTACATCGACATGCTAGACGCGGTAAATAATGATAAGGTAGATCTTATTATTATAGATATGTAATGTGCTTCGTGACATTAGGATTGTAACTCAGTGGTGGTGATGGTTCGAGGAATCAAGGTGAGATCGGCCGTGGTGTATTTGCTGTGTGAAGATAGCAGTGTGATTCCGCGTAAGCAGAATGGTGTTAAATCGGTAGGATAACAGTTGATAGGAAGTATTTATGATACTATTGTGACTGCGGGTTTTCATGTCCGTCCGCTAGAATGACCGTGCGTGTTCCATCTTACGTTTGTCTAGGCAGCTGACTGGGAGGTAGGCCGGTACGCCCAACCCGTTAGGTTACAGGTCCGACCCAAAGCGATCGCGCATATCCGATGGTTGAACATACCCGATCGAGGGTGATGCGGCACTCCGTAATTCGAGGCCGTTGTGTCTAGATAAATCTAGGATTTGAACCTAACCCGTTTCTGTCTCTAATATTCTACTCTTCTGGAAACCTGACTCTGTTCATGGAGTACTGAGAATACTGCCGTGAAGTAGTAGTAGATGAGGGGAATAATCCCCCCTCCCCCCCCCCCCCCAAAAAAAAAAGGTGGAGCCAGAGTTTGGTAGTGGAGAGTCTGGAGGCTTGCTACATTGGATGACGTGACTTAAGTCGTCACGGGACAAGGTACACGGGACCCACAGTAGCTGTGGGAAAGTGTAATGGTGGATGGCCACCAAAGCTGTGCTCGACCGGCACAGGTATGACTGACCTGGAAGATAGTCAGTGAATAAAAGGGCAACTCAGGATCTGGGACAGGGATCCCAGAACTGACACTATGGCTGTGATATGAGTTTGTTATTTAAGTGTAACAATTCATGAGTTCTCCTTAGTTAATACTATAGTAATGAATTATCAGGAGTATAATTTATTATAGTCATATAGTTATTAATGTGTGTAATTGATCAGTCCATGGGTTAACGGATTGGTGAATTGATGAGTCGGTCAGGAAGGAGATGTCCGGCTGGACACCTTCTCGATAGAGTAATCACTACACTGAAAGGGAAGTAAGTGTATATGTTGATTGATGATGGAAGATGAAACCGGATGGTGCTAGGGGCTATTTGTAGTCCAGAAGTGTTACTTGACTGAACAGGTGTGCTATTGCTTTCTCTAACCTCATTATGCCTATACATTATGGGTATAAGTAGTTCTATGATGTGATGATTTCATACTCAGGGTGGTATACCTGAGGAATGACTGAGAGGCAGGGGACATGGTGGAGATGCTGTTAGTCTTTGTTGTAGTTGAGTACTCACACCAACCTCTCCGTGTTTCAGGATCTGTTATTGCTATACTGAAGAAGATTCGAGAGCTTCACCATGAGCTCTATGGGCCCACTCATTCCAGTGCCTATCAAGATGTTGATTGAGGCCATACTGGGAGTGGTCTTCTGATTCTGCGAGATCAATGTTGGAAGGAGCTGAGTGCTGAATATGTCGGTAGGTCTAGGTTAGGACCTCCGCCAAGAGTCCGACGAGTGTCATCCGATCCCTAGAGGATCCAACACTGAAACGTCTGGTGATTCTAGCCAGTGAAGCACTGGTGAAATTCAAACTCAGTGTAAACCTTGGTGATTGCAAGGTCATGAACTTTCAAGTTGAGCCAAGTGATCATTGTTACCGGTCACCCTGGTCTGTGTGCTATGCTTCCGGCCCGGCTGGGTTGTCATGGGACACCGTGTATAATTTTATGCTTGAATAGTGTATTTACATTGGTTTACCTTTATGAAGCCAACACGTGGTCCAGTGACCTAAGACATTGATTACCTAAGTGGTGGGAACACCAGAGGGACATGTTTGTTGAGGTAGGGATCTACCTCATTCCAACGTGGTGAACTGTTGACATTGTATGCTAGGTTGTGATTGATACCCATCGATCAGGGTAATTACATGAGACTGTGTGAAGATCTATTGGTCCAAGGACATGGAAATAAGGTGAAGTGTTATAGTCACCTGATAGACTTTGCCAGTGACGTTTTGTGTTCATGTGGAGCAACCGCTCATGTTGTAGGTGACATATCAGTGTGTGGGTCACTTATGAGATAGAAGAGTGACTAGGCTCTTGTGTATTTTGATACGGTGCTACATGTACTTTTTCTGCAAGTGGGAGACCGCTAATATTCTAGGGTCGGCCCAGACTTCATTAGGAGTGTGACGAGCGAAATAGTACGACAGCAAGGAAGGATCCTTGTTCATCGGTGCAGTGTCAGTCAGGCAGTGGTACTGCGCTTGATCAGCCCGTGATTGGTTCTCTGTGTGAAGAGGGAACTTTGGAGAGGCAGCAGACCTTGGAGTTCCGGTCCACTGGAGGAGCCTGGGTGAGTCGCTACCACGACTGGACAACCGCACGAGCTATCGTCCGCCTCCATGATGAAGAATCCTCATCTGCATCTATGCTCTTGTACATAGTACCTTCTAGTCTGGCTTTCAGCCATCCTTCTCTGTGTTGTGGTTGACTTAGTTCAGAATTAAATTTTTGTTTTCTTAGCTATGACTTTGTGCAGTGATATGACTGGTGTCTGGTCCGAGCCCCCTTGGGGTAGGGAACCCTAGGTGAGGGAGGGGAGGTCCAGCTGTCCCGGCTTGTGTGGGGCCTGGTAGATGAAGAGTGCTATTGAGGTGGTTGGAGCAAAGGCTGGGGATAGTATCTATCGTGGCAAACCAGTCCAAGCCCCGGTGGTCTTGTCACAATGATCATTATCATGATCATTATCATGATGATGATCATTATCATGATGATGAATATTCTAGATCAAGCATAGCGGCACCACATTTAATATATCAATGATTTGATTAAATTCATTTCTAAGACCTAAAATGCTATTTAAATGGCTGGGTACAAATTACGTCCATACTCCACAGTTGTAGGTTCAATTGGATGAAAGCGATGGAGCCTGGAAAATGATCAAGCTATTAAAAGGGCGAATAAAGGCCTTGGAGATGTAGATAAATAGAAGAATATATCGTATATCATGGAAACAAAAAACAATTACAGAGGTACTAGAAACACTGGGAATAAAAAGAGGGTTGATTAAATAAATAAAAAAAGAAGCAAGTGAAATATTTCGGTCAAAATAGAAAATATAACGCTCTTATAAAAACCTCAATGGAGGGCAAGGTTGAGAGCAAGCGAGCAAAGGGTAGACAACGATACAAGTGGGAAGATAACATCAAGATACGAACGAACAGCTTTCTGACTGAATGTACAATCAAGACGAGAGACAGACTGTGTTGGAGATCCATTGTTGACAACTTTCATTGTGGAGACGGCACCAGATTGATTGATTAATTGAATTGGCCTTGCGTCGAAGTACTCTTGTTTCTTCAGCGAGACGTTGTCATCATTTAGGGTTTGGGGGGGGGGGGGGGGGGGATTAAAATTATTTCAAGATCGAGTTAATACAAGAACCGATTACTTGATATTGTTTTTCCCTTCATACTGTACGGTTCTGTACGTCTCACCATTCTAAAATTCAATTTATAAAGTAAGTAGACCCACAAATCATGTTTTATGTGGACGTCTAGACTTGTTTTAGTACGTGCTATTAAACTTAGCTTCAATTATTATGTATACTGTGTAGGGGCGGGGCGGGATTTTTAGGTAAGAAATACGAAAGGGGGGAATGACGTTCTTAAAATATGGTGAAGGGGGGAACGGGCCAAATTTTTAGGTAGGAATTACGAACAAGGGGGGGGGGGGGGAGGGGGGAATGATGTTGTGAAAATATGGTGAAGGGGGGCACGGACCAAAAAAGGTTGAGAACCACTGGTCTAGATGTTCTCTTATCTTTACTTCCGTGTTTTACTGTATAAGTCATCATTTCATCATCATCAGCATCATCATCATCATCATCATTACCACCACCATCATCATGTGACATGCCGATAAGCGTGGGAGGTCATGTTTCGCCATCTTATACGATCATCAGAGTCGTGAATCAGCTCTGTGTTCTTGTTCCGACCATGCCATGTGGTCAAGCCATCCGGGTATGTACTTCTCTGCCGTTGTCACCAAATTCTCCAGTTTATTTCTTCTCATAACGTGCGTGTTTTATTTGCCTCGTGCAGGACTTGCTCATTGTTTTTTTTTTCTGTCTGTCCATGGTATGCTTTGCATTTTCCTCAGAAACCACATATTCACTACTATTAGACGTTTTTCGGCTTGTCTGTCAATCGTCAACGTTTCATATCGATACAAAAGTACAGGTTCTATCTAGCACTTTAACACTCCTTTTCTCTTTGCAATTGACATTATTTTATTAGTCAGTATGGAAAACATTTTGCAAAAGGCTATACCTTTGCCATAGCGATTCTTGTTCTAATCTCTTCAAGGCATCTCCCATCAGATGTTATGACTGTTCCGAGATAGTTGTAACGATTCACTTGTTTAAGAATATTCCCATTTATCCTAAAATACATCGTTGTATCTCTTTCTTCTTTGAGAAGACCATAATCTCTTCTTACAATTTAATTCTAACCCCAGTTGTTCACTGTGTACAATACCTGTATCTACTAAATGTTGCAGATCCTGTTCTTTGTCTGTAATCAATACTGCACCATCCGCATATCTAATGTTACTGATGTTATGTCCCCCAATGGTGAATCCTCTCATATCTTCTAAATTTCTACATATCCTTCTTGCACACCTCCCTTAATAGGCTGATATTGACCTACTTCATTACCAATCATTATGGCAGCTTGTTGTTTCTAATATGTGTTTTACAAGTCTAAGGTCTTTCCCATCAATTTGTAGACCTGTAAGCATCTTCATCATGTCGACATGTCTTACTTTATCAAAAGCCTTTGTGTAGCCAATAAAGCAAAGATTTATTAAGATCTTTATTAACTTCTAGAACTTTCAGTTAATGTTCTCAGCATATGCACAGCATTTACTGTACTACTGCCTACTTCGACCCACGTTTTCCTTCCCATATTTCAGGTTGTATTTTCTTCCTAACTCTTTGTATGATGATTCTTAACAAAATCTTCGTGATCATACTAATTGGTAGATGTTGATCACATTCCAAGGTTGCTGATTTCATTGGGATCGCTATATAGATTTACATAACTCAAGAGGTATATCTCCAGTGTCATATATCGTATTGATAAGTCTGGTGACTTGATCTATTCCATATTCTTCTAAGGCACTTTAATCCAACTGAACGGTGTAGGGGTTAAACACACTACTTTGGCATCAGCACGCCGAATGTTTAAGAACGTTTACTCGTATCCATTCGGCCAAGCTGACTTCCGTACTTGTGCATTTATTACTCACGCAGACTTCTGTAACTTTCAGTCGAGGCGCCGCTAACAGGCACCTTTCTGTCGTCTGCAGATGTCACCCTAGCTAAAGACGAACACGAATTGTGATCATGCATTCTAAAGCAGCTTGCATACAACAGTACTCCTTCCCGAACTATTGAATGACATGTGTATTCTTAATGCATTGCACCAGCTGCTACCTTTTGAATGATCGTATTTTCACCCAGATCCTTTTAGACCTTGTCTGTTCCTTCCTTTTCTATCCCTCGCTATTAATTGTTGATGGATAGTTTTAATTGTTTATGTCTCTGCCTCTGTGGCGGCTTCCTTTCTCCCGCCTTCCCTTTACTGTTGAGATAACTGCTGTCTGTATAGTGTCGTTGGCCAGTCGTATTATAAGGTTCTGAAAATAGGACAATGAATACACATTATGAATAATGCAGAGAGCCGTTAGAGAAGTGGTGTTGTCGAAACAATGACAGAGACCAGCTTAGTGTGGGAAGCTGACAAGTAAACAAGACCTGGAGAATGTAACAGAACAAGTAGCATCTCTACAAGTAATCGAAAAAAAAAGTGTAGATATCTCAACACTTGATCAAACCATATGTGTTAGTTTGTTAGTTAGTTGTATATCCTTTACATGATGTTGCAGTCAACCCCCTTATTTTCTTACTGTTCGTGATGTCTTGGCAAGTTTACGTTCAGTAGTTTGCCATTGCTTTCTGAACCACTGGCACTCATACCAATGTATGAAAACCAAAGCAAGAAGGTCTACAGCCAAATCGCCCTCATCTGTCTTGCGAACGGGTTATGCGGGATTATGAATTGCATTTGTAACCCCTTCGCCACAGCAAACCACGTGACATGAAAAAAAAAAAAAAGTAATATACTAAAAATACTGAGGACAAGAGGAAGGAGCGGACAAAGAAAGCATTTACAAAACATATTTTTTTGGATTATCCTATTTACAGGACATCGCTGTCAACACCAGCATTTTACTGCTGTTGTTGGTGTCTTGGCAAGTTTACTTTCAGTAGTTTGCCATTGCTTTCTAAATAACCTTCTCCCATGCCAACACTTTAAAATCCAGCGCTATGCGGTCTGCTGCCAAATCGGTCGCAGCTGTGTTTCGAACTCGGGTCAGCGGCCTCACGAATCGCGTCCGTAAAACCTTAACCATGGAGACCGTCTTTACAAAACATACAAGTAGTAAATAAAGGACCCTTTTGCACATTGTTAAGGGCCATTTTTACTTCCCAAGGCATTTCTTCGTACCAATTTTAGGCTCGGTAGACCAGGTGAATTTAGAAAATCCGAAATGGCCGTAATCGTATCGAACACAGACCTAGCAGTCTATCAGGCGAATGTCTGGCCACTACGCTACCGTTAGTGTCCCGTTGAGTTGAGTTGAGTTGAGTTGAGCTAAGAACTGATATCACGGCACTCAGGACACACAAATACGTGCTACGTCCCTCGTTCAACAGCCAGCGAAGAGTCATACTACTAATCGCTGCAATCACTATATAATTGAAAGTTCTCCTGGTCTTCCCTCTCAATTTTGAGATTCTACCAGAACCCCTGCCAATCCCCCGCAATCTTATCCTTTCCACATACGGGTTCTCAATCTGTTCATCCACTTTCACCACCTGGCCCCCCAGTCGCATGACCACCTTTCCCTTGTCCATAGGTAATCTACCATCAAGAGGTGCATTCCCTGCCAGCACATCAGCCTGTTCATGTCCCCGCACCCCCACATGGTCAGGGCAAACAACCCATACAATTCTCACAATCTGTGACCACTGAAGCGAGGTGAGCCATTCCACACGAAACATTCATTTCTCCACCTTACTAAGCATACTCCTTGAGTCTGTGATGAAGACAATGTGTGTTGCAGTGGTCTCCTCTAACCAACGGAATGCCGCTGAGACTGCTTCCATCTCCATTCTTATACTGGCTGTCGTAGCCGCATATGCCAGACTCTCCTTTATTAAGAATCATTCATTAGCCTTCGCAATGAAACCCCAACCACCATTTTGTTTCTCACCACTGATCCATCGGTATAGATCACTATGTCACCTTGATGTGTATTATTCTGGATCAGTTGTGGCACCTAAAACTCTTTGCGGCCCGCTGCCCATTCTCTGCACTCACGACCCAGTGTTACTATTACATTGTGCCAGTCCGCCCTGTCTGCCGGAACTTCAACCCACTCTTTTTCACGATTGATGGTCTCTAGATCATACACCTGACGTATAGATATTTACGCATGTGCCATCCAGGATCTAACTCAGTGTTTCCCAACTTGGGGCCCACAGGGGGGCAATTCGATTGTTCAGGGGGGCAATTCAAAAATGGAATAAATCGGCTGAATATAACAAAACGGGGAGACTTGAGACTGAAGTTAACTAAATTGGAACCTGACATAAAATCTCTTTGAAGCAAGCATCAAGCGCATGGGTCTCACTAAATTTAAATAATAACTAATAATTAAAATAATATAGAAAAATCTTTCATTAAAATTATTTTGTACTTGAATTTCAGTTCTCCATTATATGTTTTGAAAATTTACTTACTGTGTTTGCTCAATAATTTCCTAGTGATTTCTTCCTAAAACCTATCGGTCCTTTGGCTAGGATCGGGTACATTTGCTGCTCCCCCCCCCCCCCCAGTAGTGCTCCTGGTCTGGTCGGGGGCCGGGATGATCAAATAAAAACCCATCACATATCTTCACCTTAGATGTGGGCCTGGTGGACCACTGTGGGCAATAGCTCACAGTGAGACTAAGGGTCCACACAAAAAAGGGGGAGGCGGGGGAAGCAGCTTGTCTGGGATAACCGCCAAAAATAAACACAAAATAATTCACCCATCACAACCGACACACAGGGACGCGGTACCGGGGGGGGGGGGGGGGGGTCGGCTCTGGCCCCTCTGGGCCCTTCTAAAAAAAATTCAAGTTTCTTTAGTGAACATTTCAAGTTTTGAATATTAAAAATGATGCATTTGTTGTGGGGGGGGGGGCATAAGAATTTTAGAAAGGCTTAGGTGGGGCATAGCACAAAAAAGGTTGGGAAACACTGATCTAACTGGTCTTAGTCTATGACCCTTGAGCATATCCATGGCTTCATGCAGGAGGTGATCCCTATCTGCAGTAACTTGAAGGACCCTATGCCTATCCACAGTGAACAACTAGGGTTAGAATTAAATTGTACGCAATGACACCTAGGGTTAGAACTAAATTGTTCCCAGTGAACAACTAGGGTTAGTACTAAATTGTACACATTGAACAATTAGGGTTATAATTAAATTGTACACAGTGAACAACTAGGGTTATGATTAAGTTGTACACAGTGAACAACTAGGGTTATAATTAAGTTGTACACAGTGAACATCTAGGGTTAGAACTAAACTGTACACATTGAACAACTAGGGTTATAATTAAATTGTACACAATGAACAATTAGTGTTAGAAGTAAATTGTACACAGTGAGCAACTAGGGTTAGAATAAAATTGTACGCAGTGAACAACTAGGGTTAAAATTAAATTGTACGCAGTGAACAACTAGGGTTAAAATTAAATTATACGCAGTGAACAACTAGCGTTAGAATTAAATTGTATACAGTGAACAACTAGGGTTAAAATTAAATTGTACGCAGTGAACAACTAGCGTTAGAATTAAATTGTATACAGTGAACAACTAGGGTTAGAATTAAATTGTATACAGTGAACAACTAGGGTTAGAACTAAATTGTGAGAAGATAGAGATTACGGTCGTCTGTATTAAGAAAGAAACACGACAATGTAATATACAGATAAACTGGAATATACTTAAGTAAGTTAATCGGTACAACTATCTCGGAAGTGTCATAGCATCGGATGGGAGATGCCTCGAAGACATTAGAACAAGAATCGCTATGGCAAAGGTAGCCTTTAGCACAGTGGTTCTCAACCAGTGGGGAATTCCCCCCACCCCCCAGGAGGAATTTTATGGTTTCCAGGGGGGGGGGGGGGAATTAAGATTATTTCAAGATCGAGTTAATACAAGAAACGATTACTTGATATTGTTTTTCCCTTCGTACTTTACGGTTCTGTATGTCTCATCCTTCTGAAATTCATTTTATAACGTAAGCAGACCAGCAAATCACGTTTTATTTAGACATCTAGACTTGTTTTAGTATGTGCTATTAAATTTAGCTTCCATTGGCACCTTTCCGTCTTGACAGACGATAGTTTGGTACATTGTGCTTCAAAAAGGCTTAATAACTGTCATATGGCAATAACTACGATCCATGGCTGTGGCGAGTGTGGCTGGTAAAGCCAATTCTTGCTGCAAATGTTTGCCCACAGTAGGTGCATGTGAAAACATGGTCATTTCCACCATTTTGCACCATCTTACGTCTCTCACGCTCTATGTGTGCTTTATCTGCAATCATTTTCTCCTTTGTCTTTATTCCATTTCTGATATTTGCCCTCCATGCTACACGTTCAGCGGCGACATGCTCCCATTGTGCATTATCAATGCCTGTATCAATCATGTCCCGCTTGCACACATCTTTGTATCGTAGTAGAGGCCGACCCTGAGATCTCCTACCCGTCTGTAATTCACCAAAAAAGATGTCCTTTGGTATTCTACCATCATCCATCCTCCTAACGTGTCCTATCCATCTAAGTCGACGAAGACTGAGCATGGAATGCACCGTCACACAACCTGATTTTTCCAATACTTCAGTATTTGTGATTTTGTCTTGCCACTTAATACCAAGTATTCTTCGCAGACACCGCATATGAAAGCTGTTTAAACGTTTCTCTTGGCGTGAGTAAGTTGTCCAGGTTTCACTGCCATAAAGAAGAGTACTAAGGACACAGGCTTGGTAGACGAGGACTTTTGTTTTGGCAGTAAGCTTCCTGTTCTCCCAGACTCTTTTTGCTAACATGTTCATTGTTGTTGCTGCCTTGCCAATCCTGATGTTGATTTCCTGATCGAGGGATAATTTGCTATTTACCTCTGATCCTAGATATGTAAAATGGTCTACTATCTCCAGTTCGGCGTCGTCAATAAAGATTGATGGTACACCATGTGCACCTTGTGACATAATCTGTGTCTACTTTTTGTTAATTGTTAAACCAAATTCAGAACAAGCATTGGAGAATGCAGATAGTAGATGTTGTAATTCTTCCTCAGAGTGGGTCGTAATCGCAGCATCATCCGCAAAAAGCAACTCTCTGATTAGTACCCTGCTAATTTTGGTCTTGGCCTTCAATCTCTGAGCATTATAGAGGCCACCATCTGAGCGTGAGTGAATGTATATACCGTCATCCTGATCACGAAAGGCATATTTCAGTAGAAGTGAAAAGTATATCCCAAAGAGGCTGGGGGCTAGTACACAACCTTGCTTAACTCCACTCTTGATTTCAAACTGAAGTTGAGCCATCAAACTTGATTATACCCTTCATGCCTGTGTGGAACGATTCCACAATGGACAGAAGAGTTGTTGGACAGCCAATCTTCTTTAGTGCTTTGAACAGACCCTCACGACTGACCAAATCGAATGCCTTTGTGAGGTCGATGAAGGCAATAAACAGTGGCTGATTTTGTTCCCGGCATTTTTCTTGCATCTGTCGCAATGAGAATATCATATCAATGGTAGACCGGTTCTGACGGAAGCCGCACTGCGATTCGGGGTAGACTTGATCTCCCAGGACTTGAAGTCTGCGCAGGACAATTCTGGCAAATACTTTCCCAACAATACACAGAAGTGAGATACCCCTATAGTTGTTGCAGTCGCTCCGATCTCCCTTGTTCTTGTACAGCGTTATGATGTTTGAATCTTTGAAATCCTGTGGGACTTGTCCTTCTCGCCAGCATAGCTCTATTAGCTGGTGGATCTGTAGAGCGAGGGTGTCTTGCCCACTCCTGATCACCTCTATTGGAATCCCATCCTTACCTGGAGCCTTGCCAGATGCAAGCTCATTTATAGCACACTTAACTTCTGCTATAGTGGGAAGTGTGTCCAGGTGGTCAAGAGTTGGCAAGGCCTCTATGGCGTTGAGGGCATCATCCGCCAGCTTGGTCTCACTTGAGTAAAGCTCTAAATAGTGCTCGACTCATCTATCCATCTGCTGTTTCTTATCAGTGATGATTTCTCCAGTCAAGGTTTTCAGCGGTGCACTTCTTTTGATCATTGGACCACAGGCTTTCTTTATCCCTTCATACATGCTTCTGATGTTTCCCTTATCACTTGCGATTTGAATGGACTCACATAACTTGATCCAATAGTCATTTGCACACTGCCTGGCAGCCTTTTGTACATCCTTCCTCGCTTGCTTCAGCTCACTCAGAGTGTTACGCGTTGGTCTTTCCTTGTTTCTTAAGAGAGCTATCTTCTTTTTATCAATCAAGGGCTGCAGTATCTGGCTGTTTGCCACAAACCAGTCCTGCCTCTTATGATCCACAGTGCCGTAAACCCCTACTGCTGTTTTATAAATAGTTTCCTTAAGTTTACTCCATTTATCATTTACTATACAATTTTCTGATGTATCATTGAAAGCGTCCTCATGTTGCTGTTGAAATTCAAAGCACTTTCCAGGATCGTGAGTGTTAATAATATTAATCCTGGGGCTAGACTTGTGTTTAGCTGTGTAGATTCTCTTTGGTCTCAGTCTAACCCTTGCAACAACCAAAGAATGATCTGTATCACAGTCAGCACTGTGGTAACTTCGAGTTAATGATGTATGGTTCAGATGTTGTCTCCGTGTGATAATGAAGTCCAGCTGATGCCAATGGCCGGATCTTGGATGTTTCCATGTGACCTTATGCATCTCTTTTGTTTTAAAAAAGGAGTTTGTAATACATAGGTCATTTCTAGTGCAATGCTCAGGCAGCCTTTGTCCATTATCATTCATGCGATCGATGTTGTATTTTCCAAGGCACACTGGCCATGAACTCGAGTCCTTGCCCACACGAGCATTGAAATCACCGAGCATATAAATGTAGTCGGATTTTGGAACTGCCTTGATCGCAGAGTCTAGCTGCTCATAGAACGTATCCTTCACATCATCAGAGGAAGTGAGTGTCGGTGCATATGCAGTGAAAATGGTGGCAAATCCACAAGAGGTTGCCAAGCGCAGTGATAATAATCTTTCATTACCTCCAGCTGGGATATCAATCATTCCCAGTAGCGAATTCTTCACTGCAAAGCCCACACCGTGTTGCCTTTTTTCTGCCTGCCCTCTTCCCTTCCAAAAAAAGGTGTAATTGTTTTCCCTGAGTGACCCTTCCTCAGCGAGGCGAGTCTCCTGCAGGCCAGCAATATCAATGTTAAGACGATTGAGTTCAGCATCAATCACAGCCGTTTTTCTCACATCGTCAATATTTGTCAAGTATCTGGTGCATTGGTTTTACAGCCTGCGTTTCAGATTTTGTCCTAGCCCCAAGCACCCATTGAAGCAGGCAGGCTGTGGCGGATCAGCACCCAATTGGCCGAGGCTGCCCAGCTTGAGGCGGGCGGTAGCTGATCAGTGACACCTGTAGGTGTCTCCCACCGTCAGAGGCAACGCGTGGCGCCCCATGTCTACGCCAACTGACAAGGACTTATAACCCGTAACAGTTGCCTCTCGCTTTGATTCCGAGACCGGTTAAGACCAGGGATGGAGTTATTGCCTCTCCATAGCACAAAGCCTGGGCTAAAATAAAGAAACCATGTGTTGCCCATGCAGCATGATCCCTCTCTCGGCCTGCCTAGTTCACTCCAGAGGAAAGTTAACACCTATACATCTGGAACAAGACAAGCTGCAGAAGCTGCCGGATCAGCAAAGCAATGCTCTAACTGTCCGCCTGTCGGAGCTTCGATCCTAGACCAGCTGCCAACCAAGGCTTAGGGCCTGGTCTGCCCTGCCATGACTTATTTTGTCTTTGGGTTGCATTTCCTCGCACCAGGATAAGGCTAGTACCCTCCCAATTGCGCTCTTCCGCCCGAAGCCGTTGGCACAATGTGGGGTGTCGGGTTTGGTAGGCGCCGCCCAGCATTCGGCGCTGACAGAAAGCAGGTAGTACCATCTACTGTCATACGGTAGCTCAGTCATATCTGACTAAGACCTGACTCTAACTAAATTTAGCTTCCATTATTATGTATACTGTGTAGGGGCGGGGGCGGGGATAATTTTTAGGGAGGAAATACGAAAAGGGGGGGGGGGTGACGTAATGAAAACATGGTGAGGGGGCAGGGGCCAAAAAAGGCTGAGAACCACTGCTTTAGCAAGATGGAATACACACTAACTAATAAAACGATGTCAAATGGAATGAGAAATAGAGTGTTGAAGTACTACATATAACCCCTACTTTTGTATGGCTATGAAACAAGGACAATGAGAAGGCAATCTGAAAAACATCTAATAGTAGTGGAAATGTAGTTTATGAGGAAAATGCAAAGAATACCATGGACAGACAGAAACATCAATGAGCAAGTCCTACAAGAAACAAACAGATTAGAGAAAGCAAACGTTGACAGTCAAAATATTTTGGGCACGTAATGAGAAGAAATAAAATACAGATCATGGTGACAACTGACAAAACTGGGGGAAAGAACAGGGGGAAGGCATGAAGATAAATATCTTGATGGCTTTGTCATATGGCATTATCGAGACAAAATACTGAGGTGATCCACGACCATGGTGATCACGTGATAAGGGGAAACATGACCGCTCACGCTTATCGGCATGGCACATGATGATGATACGGAATTAGAGAGAGAGAGAGAGAGAAAGAGAGAGAGAGAGAGACTTGAAGTTGAACAGCACAGACAAATATGGCATGAAAAGATAAGAAATTTCGCGAAATACTTCATGACGATATTGTCCTGGCAGCTCAATTCTAAAACGTGAGAAATACAACCACAGACATGTATCGGCACTTTTGAAAGACAAAGACATGAAGAATAAATTAAAGAATACGTTAAAGAGTATAAGTAATGTGTTGTGTGTGTTGTTTGTCCATGAAGAATAATGATGACCATTCATTTCATCCAGTGGGGTTGAAAGTATGGAGCCGTGAGTTCTAAGATGGCTGATAAGGCCTATTTTGGCACGAAATGTTCTTTGACAATGTGGATGAAGAATTACTTGCACGATGAATTTGATTAAAATGAGGAAGACTTGCGCAATTCGTCAACCTCACTCTCTCGCCTGAGTCCATCTGAGTCCAGTGGCAAGACAAGTCAAGACGACTGGAGACGAATACAGGTGCAGTGGGTGACCACAGCGCTCTACGTGCCTTACCGTGCTCGTTACGTTCCACAACGCTTTGCAGGTAAACGCCGTCTTGTCCTTTGAATCATCAGTATTTCATCCGCGCAGTCTGCCGAATCCTGTCTTCACATGTTGGGTAGGCATACCCTAGTTCACCACTTGGTTTGACACCAAATCGCTACCCACGCCTGGTTTAGCCAGCCTCTCACAGCTAAGTAATGTAAACTATAATAAATATAAATGGCTAGACCACATGCCACAACCGAGACAAAAATTCAGTGCTGATCCACGACTCTGGTGCTCGTATGAAATGGCGAAACATGACCGCTCACGCCTATTTGGCATGGCATATGATGATGATGATGATGATGATGATGATGATGATGATGATGATGATGATGATGATGATGATGATGATGATGATGATGATGATGATGATGGTGATGATGATGATGGTGATGGTGATGATGATGATGATGACGATGATGATGATGATGATGATGATGATGATGATGATGATGATGATGATGATGATGATGATGATGATGATGATGATGATGATGATGATGATGATGATGATGATGATGTATAAATTCTAACGCGTTAGTCAGCTACGTTGATAATACGAGGTGATCGGCCCCTTAATTCGTTGTCCGTTAACAGTGGAGAAAAAACGGTCACCATTACTTTGGGTGAAATACTAAGTGCATAGTCACTGGTGTTGTGGGGACGACGTTTCTCCACATTCGATCAGTATCAGTGACTATACACTAAGTATTTCAGCCAAAGTATTATTCATTTATTCTCTTCATATGATACATAACTCTGCGTTGTATACCTGACGGGATGCAGCGAAATATGGCAGGCAATAAATCGTGCAATATTTGCTTTATGGTGGTTTTATTTGAACTTCATTTTTATATTCTTCCCTGTTATTCCCCCAATTCGTCTCAAAGAATGTCTCAATGCTACCCTCACATTCCTTATTCATTCTCCACGTTTCTGCATGAATTTGCAAGTTAACACAAGCATGCTACCCGTATTGACTAAATCACAGTTGAGGATCCTAGACTAGGACACGACGCTTGTGCCGTGTCATGCACTGATCTATGTGGTAATCTGATCGCCTTATACAAGGCTGAGCTGTATATTCAAATAACGGTTCACGTTAGATATATCTTTATTTATAGAACTGCGCCGTGCTGATACCTCTATAAACGCCGCTATCACTGTAACACCAATTTTGTCTACCCTATTCCATGTCTCTATAGGGCACAGCGGGTTAATTTCCTCGTGTCTGGGTTATTTTCGCCACTGACATTCGGGGATACAGCCATGTTTTCCATCTAACTTCCATCTGAAGTCGTTTGAAATCCGGTTCTATTTATCACCGCGGCAGATCAGAACAAACTTTCACATCTTGTCTTTGAGTTGAGTTGAGTTCAGATGAGTGTGCTGTCTTTGCGGATGACATAAACCGATGCTCTCTTTATGGCCTATAATGTACAGTTTGTCTGTAACGTGTATGTCAAATCTTAGCCAGATATGACTGAGCTACCATATAACAATAAACGGTACTACATTCTTTCTGTCAGCGCCGAATGTTGAGCGGCGCTTACCAAACCCGACATCCCACATTGTGCCAACGGCTTCGGGCGGAAGAAGACAACTGGAAGGGTACAAGCCTTACCCTAGTGCAAGGAAATGCAACCTAAAGACTAAATGTTGTGGCAGGGCAGGCCCTAAACCTTGGTCGGCAACTGGTCTAGGATTGAAGCTCCGACAGGTGGACAGTTAGAGTATTGCTGTGCTGATCCAGCAGCTTCCACAGCTTGTCTTGTTCTAGACGTATTGGTGTTACCAGTAAACTAGGCAGGCCGAGACAGGAACTATTTTGCATGGGCAACACATGGTCTCTAAATTCAGACCAGGCTTTGTGTTATGGAGAGGTATAACCCTATTTTACAAACTATTGTCTATCAAGACGGCAAGGCGCCAGTCAATCAGTCAATAACGAGTATGGACGCTTCTCACAAGAACGCATCGGCCAGTTGGTTCCACAAAAGAGGGCTGGTTGCACGCATCAGGAGATGTTCGCGTTCTTTGAGAAGGGGAAAGTTGGAGTATGTCGTCACAACGGTAAAGTGGCCCAAGCTAAGACAGCATTTCACAAGATGAAGAATATTATCATCATTATCTTTGTCAATCGAAGTATGGAAAAGAGTCCTTACGAGCTATTTTGAGCACAACCTGATATACGGAAGCGAATCATGGACAAATAACAGCAGGTAAGGAATTATGTGGAAGCTGCGGAGATGTGGTTTTATAGAAGAATTACGAGAACACAGTAGACGAATAGAAAGAGCTATGATATCTTGAAAGAAGTTAATCAAGAAAGAGAACTGGTTACCGGTATCATAAGAGGACAGTCCATATTAATTAGACATGGTATGACAAGGGGAGAGCTGGAGTATGTCCTCTTATCCAGACAGCTGAAGGGGAGGAGGGGCAGTGGGTGGCCACGAGAGAAGATGCTGGACAATTTGACACCATGAACGTCGGTATCAGAAATGAGTGGCTGTACACGAGACAAGGCAGTCACCAACGCCACAATAAGAATAACGACAAACAGTTAACCCCCACACGGGGGTAAATAATAGTTAGATAGAAGACAGTATTATACAGAATCCACAGGTGTCATATATTTTTGAAGGGAGTGGGAGATCACTGTAGTGCATGCCCCATCTCTAACAAAAGATGTAGAGCCCCATCCTCTTCTATCTTCAATAACCCCAGAATATGAACCTTGAGTTATCTGCAGGCCTCGTTCTATATAGTATTGTCTAGGAGATATAGATTATGGCCCTGGTAAGAATGGTAATTTACTAACTGGGAATCTGCCCCTTCTCCAATGATTCTGATAGCTCTGGAGCCCCCTTATTGTTTATCAAATCTGAGGAAAGTCTGGAGAAGTTTCTCAGCCTGATTTAGATGAAGAAAACATGGATGTTGAGCAGTTGGTAGATCTAGAGTCTTTTTATTTCCCCATTCAGTAAGTCATTATGAGTTAATTTATCTTTAAACCATCAAACACATAATCAATCACATTAGATTTTGACAACATGATGTACAAGAAGTTGTTTACACAGATAGGTTTGAACTTGACAAATTAACAGAAGGTCAATTCATGTTAATCATTTATTGACTGGCCTGAGCCTTCTGGTCAGTACATACATCTCTATTGTGATTTACACAAAGTAATAGAACAGTTGCACATTGGACCATTGTCCCAGACAAGCAATAACAAGCATCAATATATGAGATGTCAACAAGTGTGAAAACATAGTAAACATTTTGATGTTGTCCATATTAAGTATGATAGTGGTGTCTCAACCATAAACATATCAGTGTTCCTGTAATTGGGTGTGGGTTCTACCTATCAGAAAAGTAACCTGGTGACTGGAGGATTAGGTAAGCCAGGGTCCATTGACTGATGGATCCACTTCAGGTCTGCCCGTATAGCTCCTCTGAAGGCCTCCCCATGCTCTGCTCATAGCGAAGTCATCCTCCCTCTCACTTGTGGTTCATCTCTTTCTCTCGGCTTCCCTCCCTCAGGTCTGATTTAGGTGGTTAATTTGCTGATGTGTTGGGTGGTTGTTGGTATGTAGCCACCAAGATCACTGATGAATATTCGCATAAATATATACATTCCTACCAATACAATAAATAAGAAGTAGGTCGGAAGAAACTAGTTCCCCTCCCCTCCTTTTCTCTCTGAGCTAGTGTTGGGTTAATTTGGGGTGGTCAGAGATTATCACACGGTGTACGCCTTGTATCAACTTGTTCCTGCTGTATGTAAATTCTCATTTGACCGGGGTCAGTGAACGTGTACAGTAAGACATTGACAAGAGTGAGAAGGTGTCAAGATGCATGTAAATAAATGACATACATTTAGAACCTTTCTTCCACTAAATGGTGTTTACAATGTGTATAAATAATTCTCTGTGTTTTCCCAATTAACTACTTCTTCTTCTTGTGTCTAATAACTCTCTTCCATTACCTGTTGTTGTTGTGATGTTGAGTGTTGGGTTGTGTGGTGATGAGTGGTGTGGAGTGGTGTTGTGTTTTAAGTTATGTTGAGTAATGAGTTAAGCTCACTTCGCGTGATGGTGTTCCGCGAAGCACAACTTTCTCATGTGTTGCAGTTCATAAGTGCTCTTATCTAATTAAATTTGACATAAATATAAATATTTATTTCGCCAAACCCTATTAATTCTATAGACAAAGGAGAAAGGAAACATTGATTTCACTTTCAGCTTTCTAGATTGTAAATAGGCATAGATAAGTCTGTTTTAGAACAAGGCACTTGTTCTAGTACACGAACTGTCTTTTCAGCTGTAGATAGTGGTGCATCTTTAACAATGTTTCTGGTGAAATGCACAAGATTGCTTTAGAATCATCACTTCTCACAGTTGTTTAGAATAGAATATAGTAGTGGAATGCACTTCTTAAAGTTAATAATTATCTCTAAGAATATCAGAGATTGTAGTTTCATCGAAGAGAATATTCTGCCCGGGAATGGCTTTGCGTCGTTAGAATCTACAGTCGAGCCTTTTTACATTTCAGAGGTTTTAATTAATAATCATACATTTCAATTGACATCACAAACATGGGTTTACATTACTTGATACATCGGGTTCTTAGTCTAATCAAGGGCCAACAAACGTACCTCGGATCCAGACTTTTGCCTTGCCCATTGAATTTTTGGTCACACACTCTTCTCACATCCGTCCATGGAGCGAGTTCAGACAAAAGTGCGGGCTTATTAACATTTCTGATGAAATAGTAATATATGTTAATTATGCACTGGCGCGAAGGCGGTCATGTGGTTTTCCTATCCAATGGTTTTCTGAGCTTGGTCTGATGAAATCTTTCCAAGAATCCACGTCATTTGTCACTTGTTCAGTTCCAGTTTTGATGTTAAGTTTTAAGTCCCAATCTCCAATTGCGTTTGTGAAGTCAATTTCTTTTAATGTTGTTTCCTCTTTTTGCGGCAGTTGTTGGTAATGAATAATGTTGGCTGCGTTATGCCACATGGCCCCACTCCAGATTGTTCTATGGTATGGAACTATGTTTCCAACATTTTCAGTCATCAAGCTGTTCCCATTTTTCCTCCTTTGTATTCCCTTCTGCATCTGATTGACCTGGTTCATCAGGCACTGGGTGTCGACTCAGGAAGTCCGCTCCCACATTCATTTTCCCAGGAACATACTCAACCTGGAACGAGTAAGGTTGAAGAAGCAGCGACCACCCCATAAGTCGGGCATTCAGAGTCTTAGATGCTGCGAGAAACATGAGTGGTTGATGGTCACATTGCACTGTGAAGTGTCTGCCATATAGGTATGCTTGAAATTTCTGTACACTCCATACGAGCGCAAGACATTCTCTCTCGATAGTACTGTAATTTCTCTCTGCTGCATTCAATTTCCTGCTAGCATAGGCTACAGGGAATAGCTCTGATGGTACATCTCCCTTTCTCTGCAACAGCGTTGCCCCAATTCCTATGTTACTGGCATCGGTGCGCAGCACGAATGGTTGGTCGAGGTCTGGTAGATGTAAGACTGGATGAGCAGTTAATGCCTGCTTTAATGCTGTGAAAGCTCTCTCACAGTCAGCTGACCAAGTGACTTTCTCTGGTTTCCCCTTTTTGGTAAGATCCGTTAAAGGTGCTGACAGAGTATTGAAGTCCTTGATGTATTTTTGATAGAATCCACATAAGGATACAAATGATCTTACATCCTTCTTTGTTTTTGGACGAGGTGCTCTCTGGAGTTTGTCCACATTTCCCTCTTGTGGAGTTATCAGTCCATGAGATATCTTATGACCTAGAAAGTCCAATTCTTGGAATCCTATCTGACACTTCTTTGGTCTAGCCGTCAATCCAGTTTCTCTGAGGCGCCTGAACAAAAGATGCAGGGTTTCTACATGCTCTTCAAATGTTTCAGTTGCGATCAGGATGTCATCCATGAAGTGACTGATGTCTGGATGCTGTAGTGGGTCAAGTAATTTTCTCATCATACGTGTAAAGACGCTGGGAGCATTACTTAATCCGAATGGAAGAACGTTGAACTCATAGTGTCCTCCAGGCGTGCTGAAAGCTAACCATGGTCTAACTTCCGGTTTTACAGGAATCTGGTAATATCCCTTACTGAGATCAATCCTAGTAAAGTACTTAGCTCGGTTGAGTGCTGTGAAGAGTTTATTCTGATCAGGCAGAGGTTCTGCTTGGAATTCAGTTATAGCATTGAGCTGTCGATAATCGATGCACAATCTATGTTCTCCACTTGGCTTTCTCAATAATACGACGCTAGCACTGTAAGGTGATTCAGATGGTGAGATTATTCCTGCGGTGAGCAGCTGTTGTATTTCTTCCTCTAAAGTCTTTTGCTTTGCATAAGGAACTGGGTAAGTCTTGACTCGCACAGGCACTGTGTCATTCAACATCATGTCAAATTCCTCCAAATCAGTTCTTCCTGGCTTATCAGTAAGTACTTCTGCATATTTTGCCATAAGTTCCCTAATCTGTTTTTGCTGATCCTTTGTTAAGTTGGGATTGATTTCCACATCCTTAAAGGTCTCTTTGGCTTGCAGTTGGCACTCGACTCCCATTGTTGATCCTTCTTCGACTTCAGTAGCCACACTCATGGCCATCAGATGTGCAGGTTCGGTGGTTGAGGGTCTTTCATGATATTTCTTCAAGAGGTTTATGTGAAATACTTTCATCTTGCCTTTGACTGAAATTCTGTAGTTGTTACGTGAGATCTTCTCCGTCACTACATAAGGTCCTCTCCATCCTATTTGCAGCTTATTCTGACTGGTTGGAAGCAGCAACATCACCTTCTCTCCTACCTCTAACTCTCTATCCTTTGCCTTGCGGTTGAAGTTACGAGCAATTCTTCGTCTGGCTTGACGTAGATTGACATTCGCTTGTTTCCAACTATGTTGTAAACGATTTTTCAACTCGGCAACATATGTAGATGCAGTCACGACTGTATCATCTGTAGTATTATCAGTCCATGTTCGCAGTAACGCCTCAAGGGGTCCTTTGATTGGTCGTCCAAACAACAGTGTGGCTGGAGCAAAACCTGTTGAGTGATGGGGTACTTCCCTGTAAGCGAATAAAGCTGCGGGTAAATACAAGTCCCAATCCTCTGTCTTCTCCTGGGCAATTTTGCGCAGGATACTAATCAATGTCCCGTTCCACCTTTCCACAAGTCCATTTGACTGAGGGTGATATGGTGAACTGAAGATATGGCGTGCATGAAAAAGTCTGAAGGTCTCTTCCATGAGCTTACCACGAAACTGTGAACCGTTGTCCGTCAAGATCCTTTGTGGGAATCCTAGACGTGTGAATATTCCTAATAATGCATCAGCGACGTGTTTGGAGTCACAGCTGGGCATAGGAACTGCTTCGGCCCACATGGTTGTTGTGTCCACAAGCGTTAATATGAATCGGTTTCGCCTCTTCGTTGCTGAGAGAGGTCCGATTATGTCTACTGCCACTTTCTCAAATGGAATTCCAGTGATTGGCGATTCACCCAACATTGCCGGTGGTGTCCGGTGTTTTGGTGATACTTTCTGACACTGTGGGCATGATTTTACAAACCGTTGTATGTCTGAATTCATCCCTGGCCAAAAGTAGTGAGTGGTAATCCGCTGTGTAGTAGCGTTGATACCCATGTGCCCACTGAATGGTAGACTGTGACCCATCTCTAAGATCTGAGTCCTGTATTGAGTTGGTACAACAAGTTGATTAAACTCTTGTCCAGCTCGTCCTGCTTTTCTGTAAAGAAGTGCTGACTTCATGAACAGATCACCTTTACGTAGAGGTAAATGTGATTTTGGCAGTTTTCTGAAGCAGGGTTCCAAGGTGCTGTCGGCTTCTTGTGCCCTCTTCAGTTCCTCCGTTCGAGGGATTGGCGTAGTTGTTTCTGGAGTTTTTGTTGCCTGTGATCGAGTGGTCATGGTCGCCATCGCCACAGGTTGAACAGGTTCTCCTAGAACGATAATTCTACACCCGAGGATTACAGGATATATCGGATCGTCCAAGATTGCTGCCTTGATCGTCCCAGTGACATACCGCGAGGTTATGTTCACTTTTGCCACTGGAAGAGACATATTTGTTGAACTCTTCAGTGGTCCCTGTAATTCCACTATTTCCTCTGTCACCTGTTCAGGGTGAACTAAGGATGATGAGACAACACAGTCATATGATAATCCAGTATCATATAAACAGGTCGTTTTGAATCCATTTAGTAAGATGGATTCCACAACCGGAATACGAGATGAGGTGTCTTGATGAGGTGTCTGTTTGGACGTCTCACCAGTGCTCACTTTTCTCTCTTTTCGGTTGGCCAAACATGCCGCTGTATGTGGAGGTGGCTTCTTCCTGCAACTCTGAAATGTGTGACCTTTAATCTTGCAATGGGTACAGAATGGTTTGTCCTCCCTCGGCGCTGTTTGGACTGAGTGTTGAGTGTTTTTCGGGGATTTCCCCTTTTTCCCGGTGGCTACAGTGTTTTCACCCTCTTTTGGCTGTGGAGTTTTGTTTTGAGAGGGGGTGTTGTTGGAACGTCCCTTTCCTCCCATCTCCTTTTGAGATTTCTCAAATCTCTCTGCCAGGATGATTATAGTTTCCAGGCGGTCAGCCCCGTTTTGGGTTAGGAATGCCTTCATTTCGTTCTGCATTTTCCCCTTGATCTGATCAATGATAATCATTTCACGGAGTCCTTCATAATTCTCCTCAAATCCTCCCAAGCAAGTCCATCTTTGTATGTATGACTTCAGTCTTTCCACTAGTTGTGCGTAGCTCTCACCCGGTTCCTTCCTTGCGGCTTTGAACCTGAGTTTATAAGATTCGGCGTCCACTTCGAATCGGCTTAAGAGTGCCGTCTTGAGTGTTGTGTAGTTCTGTTGTTCCTCTCTAGTGAGTCTTGAGAACACTTCATACGCCGTGGATCTTAAGGCCTGCGCCAACTTCGTCGCCCATCTACTTTCTTCAAGCCCACAGCTGACAGCCATTGCCTCGAAGCGTGATAAAAATCCTTCGATGTGGTCAGTCTGTTCATTAAAGGGGTCCAGAGGAAATGACATAGCTCCTGAATTAAGTTGAGAGACGTGAGGTGGATCTGTCACTGGCGATCCTGATGAGGTTGAGGGTGTAGGACCACTCCCTTTCTCTATCCTCCGGATCTCCACTTCAATCTCCATTCTCCTCAACTCCAGTTGGTGTTGACGCTCTCTCTCCTTATCTTCCATTTCAGCCTGTAGTCGTTTCTCTTTCTCCTCCAATTCTGCTTGAAATTGTTTTTCTTTGAGAGTCAATTCAGCCTGCAGTCTTTCCCTTTTGTCAAATGCATCCGAAACATAGTTAGCTAGCTCAAGGCCATCTAACCCGCATTCCCTACCTGTTTCTGTTATTTGGGCTCTAAACTTTGCAGTTTCCGCTATGTCTATAATTTATTGCTTTGCTCTGCCTATCAATATAATTGCAGTTAGTCTGATCCGCGTAAGTTTGTCAGTCCCTGATCTGCAAAGATACAACAGAGCATGTGCAATATTAAAAACACCCTATGTTATGTCTGTCTGTCAATGCTGGAAAAGCCAAAGGCAGCAGGCACTGAAGTAACCACAATTAATTCCTAGTAAAGAAAAGAATCTGAAATTAGACAGAGTTTTCCCAACGGATAAGATTTTCCGGTGGTTGATGAAATGCTGTTAAGTTCAGACTCCACAGTAAAGGAACACCTTCTCTGAAAGAGAAGTAGTGTTGGTAGAGTAGATACACACTATATATTTCACCTGGAGCAACTCTCTCTGAAGTATAAGCCTATTTGAACATGGCCCCCTTCTCCAGGAGTACAATCAGTCACCTACTCTTATTTATCTATAAATGTCATTCATATCATGTGGCTGTCAATCAATACCCCACATGGTATCTGTTAAACATTCTAGAAAATAACTGTGTCAATAATCTAAAGATAATTGTGTTCATGTATTTTTAGGTGATTGTCCAAAGGTTAATATATGGGAACCATCCAGGACTTAGCCCACAATATGTCATATATTTTTGAAGGGAGTGGGAGATCACTGTAGTGCATGCCCCATCTCTAACAAAAGATGTAGAGCCCCATCCTCTTCTATCTTCAATAACCCCAGAATATGAACCTTGAGTTATCTGCAGGCCTCGTTCTATTAAGTATTGTCTAGGAGATATAGATTATGGCCCTGGTAAGAATGGTAATTTACTAACTGGGAATCTGCCCCTTCTCCAATGATTCTGATAGCTCTGGAGCCCCCTTATTGTTTATCAAATCTGAGGAAAGTCTGGAGAAGTTTCTCAGCCTGATTTAGATGAAGAAAACATGGATGTTGAGCAGTTGGTAGATCTAGAGTCTTTTTATTTCCCCATTCAGTAAGTCATTATGAGTTAATTTATCTTTAAACAATCAAACACATAATCAATCACATTAGATTTTGACAACATGATGTACAAAGAAGTTGTTGGTACAGATAGGTTTGAACTTGACAAATTAACATAAGGTCAATTCATGTTAATCATTTATTGACTGGCCTGAGCCTTCTGGTCAGTACATACATCTCTATTGTGATTTACACAAAGTAATAGAACAGTTGCACATTGGACCATTGTCCCAGACAAGCAATAACAAGCATCAATATATGAGATGTCAACAAGTGTGAAAACATAGTAAACATTTTGATGTTGTCCATATTAAGTATGATAGTGGTGTCTCAACCATAAACATATCAGTGTTCCTGTAATTGGGTGTGGGTTCTACCTATCAGAAAAGTAACCTGGTGACTGGAGGATTAGGTAAGCCAGGGTCCATTGACTGATGGATCCACTTCAGGTCTGCCCGTATAGCTCCTCTGAAGGCCTCCCCATGCTCTGCTCATAGCGAAGTCATCCTCCCTCTCACTTGTGGTTCATCTCTTTCTCTCGGCTTCCCTCCCTCAGGTCTGATTTAGGTGGTTAATTTGCTGATGTGTTGGGTGGTTGTTGGTATGTAGCCACCAAGATCACTGATGAATATTCGCATAAATATATACATTCCTACCAATACAATAAATAAGAAGTAGGTCGGAAGAAACTAGTTCCCCTCCCCTCCTTTTCTCTCTGAGCTAGTGTTGGGTTAAGTTGGGGTGGTCAGAGATTATCACACGGTGTACGCCTTGTATCAACTTGTTCCTGCTGTATGTAAATTCTCATTTGACCGGGGTCAGTGAACGTGTACAGTAAGACATTGACAAGAGTGAGAAGGTGTCAAGATGCATGTAAATAAATGACATACATTTAGAACCTTTCTTCCACTAAATGGTGTTTACAATGTGTATAAATAATTCTCTGTGTTTTCCCAATTAACTACTTCTTCTTCTTGTGTCTAATAACTCTCTTCCATTACCTGTTGTTGTTGTGATGTTGAGTGTTGGGTTGTGTGGTGATGAGTGGTGTGGAGTGGTGTTGTGTTTTAAGTTATGTTGAGTAATGAGTTAAGCTCACTTCGCGTGATGGTGTTCCGCGAAGCACAACTTTCTCATGTGTTGCAGTTCATAAGTGCTCTTATCTAATTAAATTTGACATAAATATAAATATTTATTTCGCCAAACCCTATTAATTCTATAGACAAAGGAGAAAGGAAACATTGATTTCACTTTCAGCTTTCTAGATTGTAAATAGGCATAGATAAGTCTGTTTTAGAACAAGGCACTTGTTCTAGTACACGAACTGTCTTTTCAGCTGTAGATAGTGGTGCATCTTTAACAATGTTTCTGGTGAAATGCACAAGATTGCTTTAGAATCATCACTTCTCACAGTTGTTTAGAATAGAATATAGTAGTGGAATGCACTTCTTAAAGTTAATAATTATCTCTAAGAATATCAGAGATTGTAGTTTCATCGAAGAGAATATTCTGCCCGGGAATGGCTTTGCGTCGTTAGAATCTACAGTCGAGCCTTTTTACATTTCAGAGGTTTTAATTAATAATCATACATTTCAATTGACATCACAAACATGGGTTTACATTACTTGATACATCGGGTTCTTAGTCTAATCAAGGGCCAACAAACGTACCTCGGATCCAGACTTTTGCCTTGCCCATTGAATTTTTGGTCACACACTCTTCTCACATCCGTCCATGGAGCGAGTTCAGACAAAAGTGCGGGCTTATTAACATTTCTGATGAAATAGTAATATATGTTAATTATGCACTGGCGCGAAGGCGGTCATGTGGTTTTCCTATCCAATGGTTTTCTGAGCTTGGTCTGATGAAATCTTTCCAAGAATCCACGTCATTTGTCACTTGTTCAGTTCCAGTTTTGATGTTAAGTTTTAAGTCCCAATCTCCAATTGCGTTTGTGAAGTCAATTTCTTTTAATGTTGTTTCCTCTTTTTGCGGCAGTTGTTGGTAATGAATAATGTTGGCTGCGTTATGCCACATGGCCCCACTCCAGATTGTTCTATGGTATGGAACTATGTTTCCAACATTTTCAGTCATCAAGCTGTTCCCATTTTTCCTCCTTTGTATTCCCTTCTGCATCTGATTGACCTGGTTCATCAGGCACTGGGTGTCGACTCAGGAAGTCCGCTCCCACATTCATTTTCCCAGGAACATACTCAACCTGGAACGAGTAAGGTTGAAGAAGCAGCGACCACCCCATAAGTCGGGCATTCAGAGTCTTAGATGCTGCGAGAAACATGAGTGGTTGATGGTCACATTGCACTGTGAAGTGTCTGCCATATAGGTATGCTTGAAATTTCTGTACACTCCATACGAGCGCAAGACATTCTCTCTCGATAGTACTGTAATTTCTCTCTGCTGCATTCAATTTCCTGCTAGCATAGGCTACAGGGAATAGCTCTGATGGTACATCTCCCTTTCTCTGCAACAGCGTTGCCCCAATTCCTATGTTACTGGCATCGGTGCGCAGCACGAATGGTTGGTCGAGGTCTGGTAGATGTAAGACTGGATGAGCAGTTAATGCCTGCTTTAATGCTGTGAAAGCTCTCTCACAGTCAGCTGACCAAGTGACTTTCTCTGGTTTCCCCTTTTTGGTAAGATCCGTTAAAGGTGCTGACAGAGTATTGAAGTCCTTGATGTATTTTTGATAGAATCCACATAAGGATACAAATGATCTTACATCCTTCTTTGTTTTTGGACGAGGTGCTCTCTGGAGTTTGTCCACATTTCCCTCTTGTGGAGTTATCAGTCCATGAGATATCTTATGACCTAGAAAGTCCAATTCTTGGAATCCTATCTGACACTTCTTTGGTCTAGCCGTCAATCCAGTTTCTCTGAGGCGCCTGAACAAAAGATGCAGGGTTTCTACATGCTCTTCAAATGTTTCAGTTGCGATCAGGATGTCATCCATGAAGTGACTGATGTCTGGATGCTGTAGTGGGTCAAGTAATTTTCTCATCATACGTGTAAAGACGCTGGGAGCATTACTTAATCCGAATGGAAGAACGTTGAACTCATAGTGTCCTCCAGGCGTGCTGAAAGCTAACCATGGTCTAACTTCCGGTTTTACAGGAATCTGGTAATATCCCTTACTGAGATCAATCCTAGTAAAGTACTTAGCTCGGTTGAGTGCTGTGAAGAGTTTATTCTGATCAGGCAGAGGTTCTGCTTGGAATTCAGTTATAGCATTGAGCTGTCGATAATCGATGCACAATCTATGTTCTCCACTTGGCTTTCTCAATAATACGACGCTAGCACTGTAAGGTGATTCAGATGGTGAGATTATTCCTGCGGTGAGCAGCTGTTGTATTTCTTCCTCTAAAGTCTTTTGCTTTGCATAAGGAACTGGGTAAGTCTTGACTCGCACAGGCACTGTGTCATTCAACATCATGTCAAATTCCTCCAAATCAGTTCTTCCTGGCTTATCAGTAAGTACTTCTGCATATTTTGCCATAAGTTCCCTAATCTGTTTTTGCTGATCCTTTGTTAAGTTGGGATTGATTTCCACATCCTTAAAGGTCTCTTTGGCTTGCAGTTGGCACTCGACTCCCATTGTTGATCCTTCTTCGACTTCAGTAGCCACACTCATGGCCATCAGATGTGCAGGTTCGGTGGTTGAGGGTCTTTCATGATATTTCTTCAAGAGGTTTATGTGAAATACTTTCATCTTGCCTTTGACTGAAATTCTGTAGTTGGTACGTGAGATCTTCTCCGTCACTACATAAGGTCCTCTCCATCCTATTTGCAGCTTATTCTGACTGGTTGGAAGCAGCAACATCACCTTCTCTCCTACCTCTAACTCTCTATCCTTTGCCTTGCGGTTGAAGTTACGAGCAATTCTTCGTCTGGCTTGACGTAGATTGACATTCGCTTGTTTCCAACTATGTTGTAAACGATTTTTCAACTCGGCAACATATGTAGATGCAGTCACGACTGTATCATCTGTAGTATTATCAGTCCATGTTCGCAGTAACGCCTCAAGGGGTCCTTTGATTGGTCGTCCAAACAACAGTGTGGCTGGAGCAAAACCTGTTGAGTGATGGGGTACTTCCCTGTAAGCGAATAAAGCTGCGGGTAAATACAAGTCCCAATCCTCTGTCTTCTCCTGGGCAATTTTGCGCAGGATACTAATCAATGTCCCGTTCCACCTTTCCACAAGTCCATTTGACTGAGGGTGATATGGTGAACTGAAGATATGGCGTGCATGAAAAAGTCTGAAGGTCTCTTCCATGAGCTTACCACGAAACTGTGAACCGTTGTCCGTCAAGATCCTTTGTGGGAATCCTAGACGTGTGAATATTCCTAATAATGCATCAGCGACGTGTTTGGAGTCACAGCTGGGCATAGGAACTGCTTCGGCCCACATGGTTGTTGTGTCCACAAGCGTTAATATGAATCGGTTTCGCCTCTTCGTTGCTGAGAGAGGTCCGATTATGTCTACTGCCACTTTCTCAAATGGAATTCCAGTGATTGGCGATTCACCCAACATTGCCGGTGGTGTCCGGTGTTTTGGTGATACTTTCTGACACTGTGGGCATGATTTTACAAACCGTTGTATGTCTGAATTCATCCCTGGCCAAAAGTAGTGAGTGGTAATCCGCTGTGTAGTAGCGTTGATACCCATGTGCCCACTGAATGGTAGACTGTGACCCATCTCTAAGATCTGAGTCCTGTATTGAGTTGGTACAACAAGTTGATTAAACTCTTGTCCAGCTCGTCCTGCTTTTCTGTAAAGAAGTGCTGACTTCATGAACAGATCACCTTTACGTAGAGGTAAATGTGATTTTGGCAGTTTTCTGAAGCAGGGTTCCAAGGTGCTGTCGGCTTCTTGTGCCCTCTTCAGTTCCTCCGTTCGAGGGATTGGCGTAGTTGTTTCTGGAGTTTTTGTTGCCTGTGATCGAGTGGTCATGGTCGCCATCGCCACAGGTTGAACAGGTTCTCCTAGAACGATAATTCTACACCCGAGGATTACAGGATATATCGGATCGTCCAAGATTGCTGCCTTGATCGTCCCAGTGACATACCGCGAGGTTATGTTCACTTTTGCCACTGGAAGAGACATATTTGTTGAACTCTTCAGTGGTCCCTGTAATTCCACTATTTCCTCTGTCACCTGTTCAGGGTGAACTAAGGATGATGAGACAACACAGTCATATGATAATCCAGTATCATATAAACAGGTCGTTTTGAATCCATTTAGTAAGATGGATTCCACAACCGGAATACGAGATGAGGTGTCTTGATGAGGTGTCTGTTTGGACGTCTCACCAGTGCTCACTTTTCTCTCTTTTCGGTTGGCCAAACATGCCGCTGTATGTGGAGGTGGCTTCTTCCTGCAACTCTGAAATGTGTGACCTTTAATCTTGCAATGGGTACAGAATGGTTTGTCCTCCCTCGGCGCTGTTTGGACTGAGTGTTGAGTGTTTTTCGGGGATTTCCCCTTTTTCCCGGTGGCTACAGTGTTTTCACCCTCTTTTGGCTGTGGAGTTTTGTTTTGAGAGGGGGTGTTGTTGGAACGTCCCTTTCCTCCCATCTCCTTTTGAGATTTCTCAAATCTCTCTGCCAGGATGATTATAGTTTCCAGGCGGTCAGCCCCGTTTTGGGTTAGGAATGCCTTCATTTCGTTCTGCATTTTCCCCTTGATCTGATCAATGATAATCATTTCACGGAGTCCTTCATAATTCTCCTCAAATCCTCCCAAGCAAGTCCATCTTTGTATGTATGACTTCAGTCTTTCCACTAGTTGTGCGTAGCTCTCACCCGGTTCCTTCCTTGCGGCTTTGAACCTGAGTTTATAAGATTCGGCGTCCACTTCGAATCGGCTTAAGAGTGCCGTCTTGAGTGTTGTGTAGTTCTGTTGTTCCTCTCTAGTGAGTCTTGAGAACACTTCATACGCCGTGGATCTTAAGGCCTGCGCCAACTTCGTCGCCCATCTACTTTCTTCAAGCCCACAGCTGACAGCCATTGCCTCGAAGCGTGATAAAAATCCTTCGATGTGGTCAGTCTGTTCATTAAAGGGGTCCAGAGGAAATGACATAGCTCCTGAATTAAGTTGAGAGACGTGAGGTGGATCTGTCACTGGCGATCCTGATGAGGTTGAGGGTGTAGGACCACTCCCTTTCTCTATCCTCCGGATCTCCACTTCAATCTCCATTCTCCTCAACTCCAGTTGGTGTTGACGCTCTCTCTCCTTATCTTCCATTTCAGCCTGTAGTCGTTTCTCTTTCTCCTCCAATTCTGCTTGAAATTGTTTTTCTTTGAGAGTCAATTCAGCCTGCAGTCTTTCCCTTTTGTCAAATGCATCCGAAACATAGTTAGCTAGCTCAAGGCCATCTAACCCGCATTCCCTACCTGTTTCTGTTATTTGGGCTCTAAACTTTGCAGTTTCCGCTATGTCTATAATTTATTGCTTTGCTCTGCCTATCAATATAATTGCAGTTAGTCTGATCCGCGTAAGTTTGTCAGTCCCTGATCTGCAAAGATACAACAGAGCATGTGCAATATTAAAAACACCCTATGTTATGTCTGTCTGTCAATGCTGGAAAAGCCAAAGGCAGCAGGCACTGAAGTAACCACAATTAATTCCTAGTAAAGAAAAGAATCTGAAATTAGACAGAGTTTTCCCAACGGATAAGATTTTCCGGTGGTTGATGAAATGCTGTTAAGTTCAGACTCCACAGTAAAGGAACACCTTCTCTGAAAGAGAAGTAGTGTTGGTAGAGTAGATACACACTATATATTTCACCTGGAGCAACTCTCTCTGAAGTATAAGCCTATTTGAACATGGCCCCCTTCTCCAGGAGTACAATCAGTCACCTACTCTTATTTATCTATAAATGTCATTCATATCATGTGGCTGTCAATCAATACCCCACATGGTATCTGTTAAACATTCTAGAAAATAACTGTGTCAATAATCTAAAGATAATTGTGTTCATGTATTTTTAGGTGATTGTCCAAAGGTTAATATATGGGAACCATCCAGGACTTAGCCCACAATATGTCATATATTTTTGAAGGGAGTGGGAGATCACTGTAGTGCATGCCCCATCTCTAACAAAAGATGTAGAGCCCCATCCTCTTCTATCTTCAATAACCCCAGAATATGAACCTTGAGTTATCTGCAGGCCTCGTTCTATTAAGTATTGTCTAGGAGATATAGATTATGGCCCTGGTAAGAATGGTAATTTACTAACTGGGAATCTGCCCCTTCTCCAATGATTCTGATAGCTCTGGAGCCCCCTTATTGTTTATCAAATCTGAGGAAAGTCTGGAGAAGTTTCTCAGCCTGATTTAGATGAAGAAAACATGGATGTTGAGCAGTTGGTAGATCTAGAGTCTTTTTATTTCCCCATTCAGTAAGTCATTATGAGTTAATTTATCTTTAAACAATCAAACACATAATCAATCACATTAGATTTTGACAACATGATGTACAAAGAAGTTGTTGGTACAGATAGGTTTGAACTTGACAAATTAACATAAGGTCAATTCATGTTAATCATTTATTGACTGGCCTGAGCCTTCTGGTCAGTACATACATCTCTATTGTGATTTACACAAAGTAATAGAACAGTTGCACATTGGACCATTGTCCCAGACAAGCAATAACAAGCATCAATATATGAGATGTCAACAAGTGTGAAAACATAGTAAACATTTTGATGTTGTCCATATTAAGTATGATAGTGGTGTCTCAACCATAAACATATCAGTGTTCCTGTAATTGGGTGTGGGTTCTACCTATCAGAAAAGTAACCTGGTGACTGGAGGATTAGGTAAGCCAGGGTCCATTGACTGATGGATCCACTTCAGGTCTGCCCGTATAGCTCCTCTGAAGGCCTCCCCATGCTCTGCTCATAGCGAAGTCATCCTCCCTCTCACTTGTGGTTCATCTCTTTCTCTCGGCTTCCCTCCCTCAGGTCTGATTTAGGTGGTTAATTTGCTGATGTGTTGGGTGGTTGTTGGTATGTAGCCACCAAGATCACTGATGAATATTCGCATAAATATATACATTCCTACCAATACAATAAATAAGAAGTAGGTCGGAAGAAATCTAAATTCCTGAAGTAGGAACTAGTTCCCCTCCCCTCCTTTTCTCTCTGAGCTAGTGTTGGGTTAAGTTGGGGTGGTCAGAGATTATCACACGGTGTACGCCTTGTATCAACTTGTTCCTGCTGTATGTAAATTCTCATTTGACCGGGGTCAGTGAACGTGTACAGTAAGACATTGACAAGAGTGAGAAGGTGTCAAGATGCATGTAAATAAATGACATACATTTAGAACCTTTCTTCCACTAAATGGTGTTTACAATGTGTATAAATAATTCTCTGTGTTTTCCCAATTAACTACTTCTTCTTCTTGTGTCTAATAACTCTCTTCCATTACCTGTTGTTGTTGTGATGTTGAGTGTTGGGTTGTGTGGTGATGAGTGGTGTGGAGTGGTGTTGTGTTTTTAAGTTATGTTGAGTAATGAGTTAAGCTCACTTCGCGTGATGGTGTTCCGCGAAGCACAACTTTCTCATGTGTTGCAGTTCATAAGTGCTCTTATCTAATTAAATTTGACATAAATATAAATATTTATTTCGCCAAACCCTATTAATTCTATAGACAAAGGAGAAAGGAAAGATTGATTTCACTTTCAGCTTTCTAGATTGTAAATAGGCATAGATAAGTCTGTTTTAGAACAAGGCACTTGTCCTAGTACACGAACTGTCTTTTCAGCTGTAGATAGTGGTGCATCTTTAACAATGTTTCTGGTGAAATGCACAAGATTGCTTTAGAATCATCACTTCTCACAGTTGTTTAGAATAGAATATAGTAGTGGAATGCACTTCTTAAAGTTAATAATTATCTCTAAGAATATCAGAGATTGTAGTTTCATCGAAGAGAATATTCTGCCCGGGAATGGCTTTGCGTCGTTAGAATCTACAGTCGAGCCTTTTTACATTTCAGAGGTTTTAATTAATAATCATACATTTCAATTGACATCACAAACATGGGTTTACATTACTTGATACATCGGGTTCTTAGTCTAATCAAGGGCCAACAAACGTACCTCGGATCCAGACTTTTGCCTTGCCCATTGAATTTTTGGTCACACACTCTTCTCACATCCGTCCATGGAGCGAGTTCAGACAAAAGTGCGGGCTTATTAACATTTCTGATGAAATAGTAATATATGTTAATTATGCACTGGCGCGAAGGCGGTCATGTGGTTTTCCTATCCAATGGTTTTCTGAGCTTGGTCTGATGAAATCTTTCCAAGAATCCACGTCATTTGTCACTTGTTCAGTTCCAGTTTTGATGTTAAGTTTTAAGTCCCAATCTCCAATTGCGTTTGTGAAGTCAATTTCTTTTAATGTTGTTTCCTCTTTTTGCGGCAGTTGTTGGTAATGAATAATGTTGGCTGCGTTATGCCACAACAGGTGTAACTATTTCAAGACACTGTTGAACAAGCAAAGGACACCACAGGAGGGAAATCAAACGAAAAGAAGCGTACAATAAGTACAGCTGGAAAAAAAAATAACTGTCTAGCCATGTGCACCAAATCACGCCCACGAGATTGATTGATTGACACTAATCACACATGACAGACAAACTACTTCTAATGGAAAACAAGTGATTCTCTGAACATGAAAACCGCCAAACAAGCAACAACAAACAAACAAAAAACAGAACATTTCAGTAACATGGAAAAAATTGCTCAGACAATCTAAACTTGAACTCGATGTACCTTTGAACAGTGCTGAATTTCATTTTCAAATTATAATACAAATTACGCCTGGTAATATTATTTTGATGAATAGATTAAAAAATGCATCGATTTTTTTAAGCTTATTATGAAAACTGATTCTGTTGTTGCTAATTATTCTCCTTTTCAGCCACCAGAGTTGCGTAGTTTCATGATTACCTAGTCTACATTCTTACATGTCAGATGTGTAGGAATATTGCAGCATTGTTTACTTTTCTATCTTTCGTTCTAGATGTAGAAGCACCTTGTGTTGTTTATTCTCCCGTCCTCCACCAGGAGAAATAGAGCTAGATTATGTTGTATTTTTTCTCCGGTTTTCCTTGCCTTTCCTATTCAAGATGTAGAGTTACCTTTATGAGATTTTTAGTCTTCCATTTTAAATTTAGATATGCCCTAGGATGTTGTCTTCTTCCTTCTTCAATCTAGATGTAGATATGCCCTAGGATGTTGTCTAGTCTCCCCCTTCAATCTAGATGTAGATATGCCCTAGGATGTTGTCTAGTCTCCCCCTTCAATCTAGATGTAGATATGCCATAGGATGTTGTCTAGTCTTCCCCTTCAATCTAGATGTAGATATGCCCTAGGATGTTGTCTAGTCTTCCCTCTTCAATCTAGATGTAGATATGCCCTAGGATGTTGTCTAGTCTTCCCTCTTCAATCTAGATGTAGATATGCCCTAGGATGTTGTCTAGTTTTCCCTCTTCAATCTAGATGTAGATATGCCCTAGGATGTTGTCTAGTCTCCCCCTTCAATCTAGATGTAGATATGCCCTAGGATGTTGTCTAGTCTCCCCCTTCAATCTAGATGTAGATATGCCCTAGGATGTTGTCTAGTCTCCCCCTTCAATCTAGATGTAGATATGCCCTAGGATGTTGTCTAGTCTTCCCTCTTCAATCTAGATGTAGATATGCCCTAGGATGTTGTCTAGTTTTCCCTCTTCAATCTAGATGTAGATATGCCCTAGGATGTTGTCTAGTCTTCCCTCTTCAATCTAGATGTAGATATATCCTAGGATGTTGTCTAGTCTTCCCTCTTCAATCTAGATGTAGATATGTCCTAGGATGTTGCCTAGTCTTCCCTCTTCAATCTAGATGTAGATATGTCCTAGGATGTTGCCTAGTCTTCCCTCTTCAATCTAGATGTAGATATGTCCTAGGATGTTGCCTAGTCTTCCCTCTTCAATCTAGATGTAGATATGTCCTAGGATGTTGTCTAGTCTTCCCTCTTCAATCTAGATGTAGATATGCCCTAGGATGTTGTCTAGTTTTCCCTCTTCAATCTAGATGTAGATATGCCCTAGGATGTTGTCTAGTCTTCCCTCTTCAATCTAGATGTAGATATATCCTAGGATGTTGCCTAGTCTTCCCTCTTCAATCTAGATGTAGATATGTCCTAGGATGTTGTCTAGTCTTCCCTCTTCAATCTAGATGTAGATATGTCCTAGGATGTTGTCTAATCTTCCCTCTTACATCTAGATGTAGATATGTCCTAGGATGTTGCCTAATCTTCCCTCTTCAATCTAGATGTAGATATGCCCTACGATGTTGTCTAATCTTCCCTCTTCAATCTAGATGTAGATATGTCCTAGGATGTTGCCTAGTCTTCCCTCTTCAATCTAGATGTAGATATGCCCTAGGATATTGTCTAGTCTTCCCTCTTACATCTAGATGTAGATATGTCCTAGGATGTTGTCTAGTCTTCCCTCTTCAATCTAGATGTAGATATGCCCTAGGATGTTGTCTAGTCTTCCCTCTTAAATCTAGATGTAGATATGTCCTAGGATGTTGCCTAATCTTCCCTCTTCAATCTAGATGTAGATATGCCCTAGGATGTTGTCTAGTCTTCCCTCTTAAATCTAGATGTAGATATGTCCTAGGATATTGTCTAGTCTTCCCTCTTCAATCTAGATGTAGATATGCCCTATGATGTTGTCTAATCTTCCCTCTTCAATCTAGATGTAGATATGCCCTAGGATGTTGTCTAATCTTCCCTCGTTAATCTAGATGTAAACCTGCCCTAGGATGTTGTCTAGTCTTCTGCCTTTATTCCAAATATAGATATACCCTAGTCTGATACACACGGTCAATATTGGATCACACATTGTGCGTTGTTTGATATACATGGTCAATACCCAATCACATATAGTGCATTGATTGATACACACGGACAATGCCGTATCACATATTGCCTTGATTGATACACATGGTCAGTATCCGATCATAAGGCCGTTAATTGATACACATGGACAATACCCAATCACATAATGCGTTTATTGATACACGTGGTCAATACCCGATCACATACTGCGTTGATTGATACTCATTGTCAATACCCATTTACATAGTGCGTTGCATGATACACACGGTCAATACCCGATCACATAGTGCGCTGATTGATACACACGGACAACACCCGATCATATAAGGCGTTGACTGATACACACGGACAATACTCGATCACATAGGGCGTTGACTGATACACACGGACAATACTCGATCACATAGTGCGTTGATTGATACACTTGGACATTACCCGATCACACATAGTGCGTTGGTAGATACACGCATTCAGTACCGGATCATACATAATGCATTGATTGATACACACGGACAATTGTTAGTTGTAGGAAGCGCATCTGGTTGCCATGGAAACAAGAACAAAATGCACACAGAAATATGAGCTTATGGGATTTCAAAACGTTTTAAAAGGTAAGAGCAAGGTAAGAGGAATCAACTTCAGTATAACATGTTTTATCCTATACGGCTCTGTTCCTTTCCACAGGGCGGCTTGCTGAAAGCGTCGCCCAAAGCACGAACTCCGTAGCCTGGGCGACGAACCCAGGACGTCTCTGAGAAAACTGCACTCGTAAACCGAACGACGTAGGTCGGAATCGAACCCACAATTTTCGGGGCGTGAGGTAGACGGCGCAACGACTTGGCCATCCAGCTTGTGGGAGGACAACAACAATACCCCTGCGGCTTCTCTTTCCAGACGTGACCTTGAAACCCGTAAAGGGTTTCCGTGTTTTTGCAAGTTAAATCTTCTTAGTCAAAGATGGAAGAGGTTACATTTTACTTTTTCCCGCTATCCTGATTCAACCAGTTTCCGACACTAGAGTACACACGTTCCTTTTTTCAGTCTCTTCTAATCTTCATTAATTCCTTCCAGTGATATTTGTTTCTTATCACACCATTTTAATACTAATGTTTATTTAACCACCATGCTGCATTCTTAACCTTTTTCTTTCCTTCTTTTAACGACAGTATTCACCCTGCTACTGCCACCTCTTATTTTATCCCATTGTGTGCAAATGGATGAGGAAATAAGGTCTACAGCGTTGCCGGTCGTATTTCCTTATATGATTGATATCCCTCCCCCAGCGGACCCCCTGAAAAACGGACCCCAAATTACCCAGATATTTGAACTTGGCGGTTATTTTTGGGGTACTTCCGGTTGTCATTGGTACTTCCGGTTGACTACTTCCGGTCCATGGGTACCCGCCCTTCGTTCCCCCTAGGTGCCCGCTCAGGTCCCCTCCGGTCCGCCCCACACCGCGCCGACGTCCGGTCCGGTTCACGCCGGATCGCGCCTGTCCGCCCCACGTCGCCGCGCGTGGACATCGAAGGCACTGGAAAATGACATTCGTCATTACTCGAGGTACCTCGAGTAGGCCAAATAATGGACTCGTCAATAAACTTTCACGGCTCCGTGGCCAAAAGCTTGCGAACGTGGTTCGTGAGCCGGATACCAGGTGTTCGAAGCTCAGCTGCGACCGATTTGTGCAGCAGACCATGTTGCATTGTGTTATAACATGCTGGTACTGGAGCCTGTCGTTCAGAAAGCAATGGCAAACTACTGAACATAACACTTGCCTAGTACATCAACAGCAGCTGAAAAATGCTGGTGATGACTGTAACGTCCCGTAAGGGATACGCAACAAAAAATTACTTTTAAAAAGGTGAAATTGTAGAGGGAGGGGGAGGGGATTCTGAGGCGTAGAGATAGAACGTTCGCGTCTATTTCGAGTTGACCTAATACGGTGTATAGTGGGGATCAAAATGATTTTATAAAATAAGTAAAGGGTTCTTATTCGTCAGCCACGTTGTTTCCTGGGATGTCTGTTGTGGTACGTTACCCTTGTTTTCCGTATCCCGTGACTAGATTACGGTCTCAGCCTTCAGCAACCCTTAAAGTTGCCAAGGTAAGTGAGTACTAGTGAACTATTTCGCAATTGGTAAAGGAGAAACTAGGGGCTTTTTAAATTAACGTGTTATAGAAATATTCTTATAGTGCTTAGTGCAGGAGAGCCTGGCATATGATATCACAACATCTTGTCTGAGAATGGCTGTGGAGGAAGACACTGCGGCGTTCCGCTGGCTGGAGGAAAAACATCACACGCATGTTACTCATGGTTGTAACGGACTCATACAACATACCGAGAAGAGTGAAGACATGTATACTTCGTGCAGAGTTGTTGGTACAGAAGTAGTCAGGACTCTCTGGGATCTTGTATATAGTATGAAAGAACAGATACGCCATCATTGCCTGGAGAGAATGGAGCAGCAGGTAGTGACCTGGGGATCTGATTGATATTCAATACTCCGGGGGAAGACCAGGCGGACTAACAATCAGATTGTTACTGATAGCATTAATATTAGGACTGCTTCTTGTCGGAGATGAGAACGCAACGCTTATAGGAATGTCCCCAGATCTGTGATGTCGGCTCTTGACTCAACTGAACTCAACTCTTAGAATGTCGTGGACTAAAATGAAGACATACTGAATTCATCAAGATCTGAACATCGCAGTAAAGAGAGTCATAAACAGAAGCACATTTTGGAAACTAAAATGCATTAGCCATGTTAATCAATGACTTGAAAATAACAGTGATGGAAGACGTGGTTCCTGGCAGATGACGCAGATGTCTGTCAGCACGAACATGGACGCCGGACATTAAAGGCACCTTAGGCATGGACGTTCATGAGGCAAGGTCATTGGCAATGGGTTGAACGTCATTTAGGCAAGCCAGGCAGATATTAAAGTTGCGAAAAGAACATACTATGTGCAGATGAAGATGTATTTTGGGGCTCAGTGAAAGCATTATGTTTGTGATTTTGTTGTTAAATATATTTCTTTTCATTATTCTGCTACTGTCGCCTTACGGATTGAAAGAGTTTTATTACTACTACTACTACTACTACTACTACTACTACTACTACTACTACTACTACTACTACTACTACTACTACTACTACTACTACTACTACTACTACTACTACTACTACCACTACTACTACTACTACTACTACTACTACTACCACTACCACCACTACTACTACTACTACTACTACTACTACTACTACTACTACTACTGTTACTACTACAACTACTACTACCCGGGAAGGTTAACCCGGTCAACAAATGCCCGCAGAAGTCGGATGTGTCGGCCTAACGGCGCAAGAATGCAGCTCTGCTGTAAACAGGCACAACGCAGTCACATTCGGAAAAAAAATCCGGATGAACACAGAAGAAGAAGACAACTACTACTACTACTACTACTACTACTACTACTACTACTACTACTACTACTACTACTACTACTACTACTACTACTACTACTACTACTACTACTACTACTACTACGACTACTACTACTACGACTACTACTACTACTACTACTACTACTACTACTACTACTACTACTGTTGCTGCTGCAGCTATTACTACTACTACTACTTTGGCTACTACTACCACTACCACCATCATCATGACTACCATAATCACCAAAACCACCACTACTACTACTACTACTACTACTACTACTACTACTACTACTACTACTACTACTATTACCGCTACTACTACTACTACTACTACTGCTGCTGCTGCTACTACTACTACTACTACTACTACTACTACTACTACTACTACTACTATTACTATTACTACAATTACTACTATTACTACTACTACTACTACTACTACTACTACTACTACTACTACTTCATAACAACAGCAACTACTACTACCACTACTGTTGTTGTTGCTGCTGCTGTGAATAGTACTACTACTGCTACCACCGCCACTACTACTACTCCTGCTACAACAACAATAACTACTACTACTATCACCACTGTCACTACAACTACTACTACTACTACTACTGCTGCTGCTACTACTACTACTACTGCTACTACAACAACAACTTTTACTACTACTACTACTACTACTACTACTACTACTACTACTACTACAAGTACTGCTACTACTACTACTACTACTACTACTACTACTACTACTACTACTACTACTACTACTACTACTGCTACTACTACTACTTCATAGCAACAGCAACTACTACTACCACTACTGTTGTTGTTGTTGCTGCTGTGAATAGTACTACTACTGCTACCACCGCCACTGCTACTACTCCTGCTACAACAACAATAACTACTACTACTACCACCACTGTCACTACTACTACTACTACTGCTACTACTACTACTACTACTCCTACTACTACTACTACTACTACTACTACTACTACTACTACTACTACTACTACTACTACTACTAGCCTCTTTCAGTCATATCTAACAACGTAATGATAAGCTCTTTGAGCAGAAAGCTGCAGTTGTCACAGTCTGGCGTCACCCTAGCTTGGTACCTTTCTACACCGCTGATTGAAGTAGTCCTTTTCTCTGAGTTCATGGTAATTCTTCACAGTGCAACGCGCATGTAACGAACACAATCCATTCCCCCCTAGGCTGTTGTGTTTCTGCCCAACAATTTCACGCCTGGCTTGAGTTGAGTTGAGTTGAGTTGAGTTGAGGTGAGTTGAGTTGAGTTAGGCTGAGACAAGAACCGACATAACAGCAATCGGGACCATGGAAGTTTTAGTTGGTAGTACTGGTTTGATTTTGCGCGTTTACTTGCTTTCCTTATTTACAGTGTACCTCGCTAGCAAGTTAATCCACTCCGACATTTGAGGTACTTGTAATTTACGTCCCCAGTCAAGGACGTGAAGTCAAGATTTTAGTCCAACTGACAGTTGTAGGGGTTGTCTTGTCCCTTTAACTTTGATCACTTCAAGATACCCCATATCTTTCCGATATGGGTATCATTCATGTTTTAACTGGTTAAGTGCCATGGGATGATTAATCGACTTAAGCAACTTCTCGTATCTGCCTTGGACTTATATATATAGTAGTTTTCTGTATGCGTCTCCCTTTAATTCGATATATAATACAGCATGTCTTCTAACATATTAACGACCTTTAAGTCATAATTGTGACACGCCCGTATTTCCCATTTACCACAATCCATGTCTGTGTGGTTAAAACCTAATTCTGATTGGAACTGAATATGTTAATTTCTTATACGTTTATACTTTTCATAATGACATCATCAAAGTACATATCCATAAACAGTTTCCTGCGATGTTTCCTGTGGTGTGATAGGGATTTCACATGTTGTGGTGTCTGAATTTAAAAATTTTACAAATGTAGTTGCATGTCCTTCACAGGACGTAGCAGTGAACACCGGCATTTTAGATGATTCGTGATTTACGTTCAGTTGTTTGCCATTGATTTCTGAACGATCGGCACCTATACCTTTTTCCAGAAAATCAGCACCGCTGTGTTTCGAACCTGGGTACACGGGATTATGAATCGCGTCCGTAACACCTTCGCCACGGAGCCCGGTGGGGTCTGAATGCATATAGGAATATGAATAACGAAGACACAAACCATATATGTATATTTATATATATACCATAGGAATAGTTGGCTGATCTTGTCCTCACTTTAGCAGGTGATGAGCCTGGACGTCGAACCCTTAACCGACCGTACTCATGACATTATTAGCGCAGATTTTTATCAATTTCGCTAACTCGAACATCTAATCATCTCATTGTCCGGAAGCAGTTTCACGCAATGAGTATGTGATATGATATGGCCGTCACAGTTTGAAGGTTTGAATACATCACTGTCTGTTCCCTCACTTCAGAAAGCGATGAGCCAAGGCGTAAACCCTCGTCTGACCGTACTCATAACATTATCAGCGCTGTTGCTAAATCAACTTTTCTAACGCGACCTTCAACATCTTCACGGGCAATCCTCAAATTAGCCGGTATTTGCGATGACATTTGCCGCCACGTCTTTATCACGGAGCAGACGCCCTGAAGCCAGGCACGTGATAAAGCGAACAATGATGATCCATGGCTTGACCGATTCGGCTTTCAATTAGTACATGTTCTGTTTTTCGGGACGAGTTAGATGGACAATGGGCCTGCGTGGTTGTGTCATGTTCTTCTCTATCTATGTTAATGATAAGACGTGGATGAATGTAGAAAGGTTGCTCTTGTCTTAAAAGTCTTAAAAGTCGAGAGGGCGACTTCACTGCCTCATGTTTTATCCCATATGATTCGGTCTCTTTTGGCAGGATAGTCTGCCGAAAGCATCGCACAAAGCACGAACTCCGTAGCTCAGGCAACAACCCACAGGAGTGTCCGAGAACAATACACCCGTGAACTGAACGACGTAGTCGGGAAATGAACCCACAACCTTCGTAGCGCGAAGCAGCCGGCTTGACCACTTCGCAACGGAGACTCCCGGTTGCTCTTGTCCATCAATTTAATAGAGATCTTAGAAGATACGTGTCAATCAATAACGAGTTGTTCCTGGTGTTGATTATGTCTCTAAATATCTAATACGTTACACATGAATGCATGTAGAGTGGTTGCTGATGTTGGTTTCGTCTCCAAATATTTAATATATTACACATGAATGCATGTAGAGTGGCTGCTGATGTTGATTATGTCTTCACATATCTAACACATCACACATGAATGCATGTAGAGTGGTTGCTGATGTTGATTATGTCTCCAAATATATAATACATCACACATGAATGCATGTAGAGTGGCTACTAATGTTGATTATGTCTCCAAATATCTAATGTATTACATTATAATGCATGTAGAGTGGCTGCTAATGTTGATTATGTCTCCAAATATCTAATGTATTACATTATAATGCACGTACGTGAAGTGATTGCTGATATTGATTATGTCTCATAATATCTAATGTATTACATTATAATGCATGTAGAATGGCTGCTGATGTTGATTATGTCTCAAAATATCTAATGTATTACATTATAATGCACGTGGAGTGGTTGCTGATGTTGATTATGTCTCCAAATATCTAATGTATTACACTATAATGCATGTAGAGTGGCTGCTGATGTTGATTATGTCTCAAAATATCTAAGACGATACACAGGCATGAACATAAAATTGTCGCTCTTGCACATCTATTCAATTAATATCCCAGAAGATACACATAAATGAAGTAGGTTATTATGTATATTCAGTTATGCATAACTCATAAAACCTCTGTACTATACCTTGACGTATCTGTGAATATCATAGAACCTATGTATTATACCTTTAGTAATGAGTGTATCTCCTAGAACCTATGTAATATACTTTTAATAATGAGTGTATCTCCTAGAAAAGGGTCAATTTTACGCGCCTAAGATCCAATGAGCGTAATCTTGCCAAGAAATCAACAACCAGCTGAAAGATGCTGATGCTGACAGAAATGTCCTGTAAAGTATATGCAACCATATTTAAGGTCCAATTGGTATTTGGTGCTAGACTCATACTTGTTTAGTCCAAACGGCTCGCCTGTCGCCTAACTCAGGAAATATATTGACACCCATTTCAGTCGGAGTAGATCTAGAAGTCCACATTAGTGGAAAATACATGGAATGGGATTCGAATTCATAACCACCGAGCTGGCAGGCAACCGTGCTACTCATTGAACTCCCACTACTCGTTATATTCTGTATTAGTGGGTGACCAAGTCGTATTGGGAACCCATGGATCCATTCAGTTCTTAAATTTGCTACAACAGGTCCAGTGTTTCTTTCTTCTTCTTCTTATAATCCATGTTGTTTGGCGTTGGTGATCAACTCACTGCCTCTCCTTTCCTCGAGCTTCCTCGTTGAGAAGATATACTCCAGTATTCCCTTGTTATAGCATGCCTAAATAATGTAGGTTGTCCTCTTCTACGGCAAGAAATCCTTTCTCTTTCTGAATTAACGTCTTCCAAGATATCTATAGTAGATGTCAATTGGGGGTTTGGGGCCAAAAAGGTCGGGGCACTACAGGAGCGCCAAAAGAAAGCCCCCGGGGACCAAAAGGGTCGGGGCACTACAGGAGCGCCAAAAGAAAGCCCCCTAGGGACCCAACCCCCGGGGGCCCCACCCCCCAGGGCCCCGGGGCGCGACCGCCCGACCGGGCCGTCCTCTGTATCCCGGAGCGCACGCATGGCGACCGAGCCATCGATTTAGAGTGTATCATCTACAGACATACCAAGATGCGCACCGCGAAGAACAGTTGTAAGTGGCTACGGCTACGTTCCACAGAGCCCTGCAATCGGAGTTGTATGAGGGACTACTGCAAAGTCCATGCAGTGCTAATACGGAAGGGTTCATGTACCAAACCGTGCAGAAGCTGTGGGAGGGGGGTCACAAACTATCTATCAATTTGTAAGGAGTGTGGTTATAACGCAGCCAATCGCCGAACATGGTACCATGAAAAGGTAAAGCCTTTTAACGCCGAGTTTAAGCGATTGGCTATGATCACAGAAATATAAAAGTCAATTAGAGACATGGAACTATCCACTGTACGTACACACTCACCTGTTAGAGACTGACAGATCTGTGTATTTAGCCATGCCTACGCTGATTCAGTTGAAACAGCAAGCCCGCGAGTATGGCATGCCATACAGTGGGAGGAGGAAGGCCGTTCTTGAGGGGGAAATATCCAGAGCGCGTGAGATGGCTCGGGCCACCCTGCTCGAGAAGAACCCCAACCTACAAGGGGCACGACTTGAAGCAGGGATTACCACCGCCCTGAGATTTGTATATGGTACCGCCGCGGACCGAGCCGCGATCGTCGCCGAGCGACGACACCGCGCCCGGCAGCGTGCTCAACGCCACGCCGACCTCGAAGCAGAGTTCCTTGCCCGAGCTGATAGTGTGCGAGAGGAAACGGATGAGGAGTTGGCTGAGCTAATTCGCAATGCACCCGAATTGAAACTCACCCGGGAGATTGAGGGGAGCCTGAGAAAATATGAAGCAAGCGTCCCAGAAGGTAGCGTCGACTATGATGAGCCTGGACTATTTATGTTTTCGATGGAGCCCGCCATCAAAGCCCTGGTGGTAAAAGGGTTGGGGGATTATGGCAGCGTTAAAATGCAGCTGTATCTCCATCTAAAATACTATCGCACCACCCCAGAAGGCGAACAGATTACGGCAATCGCCGCCCATGGAAGCAGGAACTATGAAGTACTGCACGAGGGGGAAATTGATGAGGGGCTGAAGCTCGCCAGGGCCAAGATATTCGCTGACAGTGAATGCTTCACCGAACAGGGCTCGGATTGGCACTATGATGAGTGTGTGCAGCTCGACCTCTACATAGTAAAATACCAACCATTCCGAGGCTCTAGCTACTTCGCGACTCCCAGCTTCATTCCACCACGTAGTGTTGTGAATGTAAAGAATGAGGACAACCGCTGCTTTGAATGGGCCATACTCTCAGCGCTCTACCCAGTAGCGCATGGAGAGCATCCTGATAGGCTCAACAATTATAGCGCCCACCTGGGAGAGCTAAACTTTGAAGGAATCGAGTTCCCAGTGCAGCTGACCAGCATTGCGAAGTTTGAAAACCAGAATCCTACCATAGCCATCAGAGTCTTTGGGTGGAACATACTCCGGACCAACACACTCCAGCGCAACCAAATCAACCTCTTGCTCCTATGTAAGGATGAGAATAGGCACTATGTCTGGGTCAAGGATGTGGGGCGGCTTCTATATGGAAACAGCAAACATAGGGGTAAGAAGTATCCATGTCTCAACTGTCTCCATGTACACTCCTCTCAGGAAACCTTGGACCAACATGTGCCACTCTGCCAAGGCATCAACACAGCCTGCCAGGTGAATGTCATGCCTAAAGAGGGAAAGATGAATTTCAAGTCCCTCCAGAAACAGATGAGGGCGCCATACATCATATACGCAGACTTTGAGACCTTGAACGTTCCAGTACATGGTGCGGCAATGGATCCAAGCCAGAGCAACACGCGCCAACTTGCTGAGCAGCCCCCCTGCGGCTTCGGCTACACCATTGTACGCTGCGACGGGCTCACCACAAACCCTGTCGTATATCGGGGGGAGGATGCTGCCGACGAATTCCTCAAACGCTTGGGACAAGAGCAGGCCACCATCCATCACAAGTTACAGCGGCCGGCTCTCATGGTGCTGGGGCAAAAAGACCGTGAAGACTTTGCCTCCGCCACCACCTGCCACATCTGTAAAGAGCCGCTGGAGGAGGACAAGGTGAGAGACCACTGCCATATTACAGGCAAATACCGGGGCGCTGCCCACAATGTCTGTAATCTAGCATGTCGCATCAATAGAGACAAGCTGAGGATACCTGTAGTCTTTCACAACCTCAGAGGATACGACTCCCACATCATCATGCAAGCGGCCGGCCGTCTGGACTGGGGAAAAAGAACGGTCTACAAGAAGAAGAAAAACGGCCAATGGCAAACCAAACAAGTAGACAACACAACAATCACCTGCATACCAAACACCATAGAGAAGTACGCCTCCTTCACCATCGGTCAGCTGCAATTCATTGACAGTCTACAGTTCATGAATAGCTCTCTAGACACCCTGGTAGGGAACCTCAGCGAGCTGACACACTGCGGTAAATCAATGGCTCTGACACGTAGAGGCAACGATATAATCTCAAGATGTGAGACGTGCAACACTGAGAAGCACACCCCCTGGGCTGTCTTAATGAACAAGTTCAGGACCACGCTATGCCAGAGCCAGTCACATCTCCTTCTCCGTAAGGGTGTATACCCCTACGAATATATGGACAGCTTCGAGCGCTTTGCAGAGGACCGCCTACCACCCAAAGAGGCATTCTACAGCAAGCTCACCCGAGAAGGAATCAGTGACTCTGACTATGCCCACGCCCAGAAAGTGTGGCAGGAGCTCGATTGCAAAACACTCGGAGGCTACCATGACCTATACCTGAAAACAGACGTCAGTCTGTTGGCTGATATATTCGAGGCATTCCGAGACACCTGCATGGAGGTATATCAGCTCGACCCAGCCCACTACATCAGTGCACCCGGCCTGGCATGGGACGCACTCCTAAAAAAGACGAAGGTGCAACTCGAGCTCCTAACCGACTTGGATATGCACCTACTCTTTGAGAAGGGACTCCGAGGGGGTGTGGCCATGGTCTCCAAGCGGTATGCTAAGGCCAACAACCCCAAGACTTCAGACTATGACCCCACAACACCCAATTCGTGGATCATGTACCTAGATGCAAATAACCTGTATGGGTGGGCCATGATGGAATACCTCCCCACCGGAGGGTTCCAATGGGCCAATCCAACTCTCGAGGAGGTACTCAACACCCCCGACAACGCCCCAGAGGGATGGCTTGTTGAGGTTGATTTGAAGTACCCAGCGCACCTACATGAAGCCCACAGTGACTATCCGCTAGCTCCAGAAACCATGACCGTCCCAGAGGCCTGGTTGAGCAGCTATCAGCGCGAGCTCCAGAACAAACTGGGGGGTAAGTTCACGGAGCAAACAAAGCTGGTACCTCATCTCCACAACAAGGAGCGATACGTCGTCCACTACCGCAATCTCAAACTCTATCACAGCCTCGGTCTAGAGGTCACCCAGATCCACCGAGCCATCAAGTTCAATCAGTCCCAATGGATGAAGCCCTACATAGAGATGAACACCTCTCTACGAGCCCAAGCCAAGTCGGAATTTGAGAAGGACTTCTTCAAGCTGATGAACAATGCCGTCTTTGGGAAGAGTATGGAGAATGTTCGCAAACGCATCAGAGTCAACCTTATCAGAGGCACCGAGACTGACCGACTCCGAAAATTAATCGCCAGCCCCAACTACGAATCGTGTAGAATCTTCAACGGTGGACTGGTGGCGGTGCACAGCATCAAGAACAAGGTCCAGCTGAATAAACCAGTCTATTGTGGGCAGGCCATCCTGGACCAATCCAAGTACCTCATGTACGACTTCTGGTACAATCGGCTTAAACCCCAATACGGTAATAGACTCGAGCTCTGCTACACTGATACTGACTCCCTTCTACTTCAGGTGGAGACTGAGGATGTGTACGTGGACATGAAGGCTCACCCCGACTGGTACGACTTCTCAGATTATCCGCGTGACCACCCCAACCATTCGACTGCGAATAAAAAGGTGGTCGGCAAATTCAAAGATGAATGCAACGGCCGCTCGATAGCTGAGTTCGTCGGTCTCAGACCAAAGATGTACTCAATCCTAGAGGAGGCCGCCAACATCAAGAAAGCCAAAGGAGTGGCTCGGGCAGTTGTGAAGAAGGACCTCAGACACGAACACTACAAGGACAGTCTGTTCGGTCAGCGGGAATACAAGCACACACAGGTTGCCATACGAAGCAAGGGCCACCAGATAGGGGTTTATGAGATGAACAAAACATCTCTGAGCCCCATGGACACGAAAAAATGGATTTGTGCTGATGGTATCAACACTAGGGCCTACGGCTACCTAGAATCCTGCTAGGGAGTAGCTGTGGAGCTCCTCACATCCACGAGCTGGTCCATCTACGAGGTAGAAGTCCATAGAGTAGAGAACCGAGGGATGTATAACGGGCAGATCGCCAGCCTGGGCCTCATCGCTTAGGGAGGATCCGGTCAGGAGGCATTTGGGTGTCGGGAGGAACAATCATCAGCTCTTCGCGAACGAAGCCCCGCGCTGGCCCATCCTCCAGGTAGTACAGCGCAGGCCGCCCATCCTGGCATACTGTTCTACGAATCTCGTGTACTGTTAATGACCACGAAGGATCAGTCGCCCGGCGCCGGCCACCTTCAAGCTCATGCTCCCCAGGCGAGCTTGCATACAGATACCGAACTAGAGCCTCAGGCGGAATCACAGGCTCCTTGAGGCCCATAGTACGGTGAGCAGGAGCGGCCGGTGAATGGGATACAGAAGTGTCCTTAATGGCGTCAACCGGCTTCCGACCCGTCAAACGAGTCACCTCACCATTAAGAGCCGCGACCACCTGAGAAAGAGCCTGAACCCATTCAGCGGAACGTTCAGAGGACCCTCGAACCGCCAGTAGTAACTCTTGGGCGTACTGGGCACCGAACAGTCTCTCCGCCAGATTGCGATTGAACCTCTCGACGATCGCCTGCTGCCGGTGATTCCCAGCTTCTCCACGCCGTATCTGTGTCTTATGCTTTGCTGCCAGCTGGCTCACAGCACCCATAAACTCACGCCCCGGATCAATCTGCAGAAGCCGTGGCCATTTGAGTGGCCCGCGTTTGTAAATTCGCTCTAGGGCCAAAGCCACCCCTTCACTGCTCTTGTCTGTCAAAGCCTCTGCTTCCTTAAACCGTGAGGCAACATCCACAACTGTCAAGGCATACTTAAATGTCTTACGACCAACCCGGTCATGTGGTAGGTAGAGCAAGTCAGCCTGATGGACGGCATTCGGTCTATCTTCATCAATAGATGGCCGCGGAATGTAACGAGGAGCGGGTAAATAGATCTGAAAAATAGCTTGCTTCTTGAGCCAGTCTCGGGCAACATCCTCCGAAACATTAGCTGCAGCAGCTAGCTTCTTAATGGCCGCCAAGCCTTTCCAGTAGCCCTGAGGGCTGTAGTAGATATCCTCCAGATCTTTCATTTTGGTAGCAGCGGTCAATCTCTAAAGCAACTTGTAAGCAACAATACCAGTCGCTGCCAGCCCAAGAACGATAAAAGTGATCTCGCGGTCTTTCTGCGGCTCTGATGGCACATAGAAATCCGACAGGCGAGGTTCAGGCTCGAGGGGCTCGACACGTTTGCCAGAGATCAGGCTGTATTCCCGCATGGCCTGGTCGACATCCTGGAAAGAGTGAACGGCGTGGCCTTCACGCTGTAGCTCATCGTTTGAGCCAGTCCAGCCGCGCGGTTCTCTTTCTCATCCACTCAGCCTGGGCCGCCTGTAGCCGCTCGACAGCCTCATCGTGCCGCCTCATTTCTTCATGGGCGTCCGCATGCCCTAGCTTGGAAAAGAGGTAGTTGCCCCCCGTAAACGCGAGGGCATTGACAACAGCGCCCCCTATCATCATTGCTAAAGAGGCCATAGCTAGCGGGGTTGATACTGTAAGGGTTTATGCAATATATCAGCGGGGATCAAGCCCTCTTTGATAAGCAAATCTCGGAGTGCTAAGGCGATGGACGTGTCTAAAACCATCATCCCAAGGTCATACATATCAGCGTCTAGCTTGGGCAAGGTTGCCCCTTTGAAAATCACCTTGGTCAGTTTTGCGGTGCCTACCGTAAGCGCGGCCACCACAGCGCCGTGGTAAACGGCGTTAACAATAACTTTCCCGTCAACGCCTGCCATTATTCCATATAAAATGGATCTCTATTCTTTAATATGTTAGTCTCCGACCGCTTGGAGGGCGCAGGTGGGGCAGGTGCTTTAGTCCGCCGCATTTTCTGCCTAATTACTCCGACGACAACGACAACGCCAGCCACTCCGATAATCCAGGGAGTCCAGCCGCGGTAATCAACGGGCACCATTGGAAACAGCGGTGGTGGGGCCTCCTCATGCTCGGGGGCTAACTTTCGTTTCTTCTCACGAACAGCCTGCTGCAGAGCTAGAGACAGCCTCTCTGCTTCACGACTCTTTCGAGCAGCAGCTCCTCTCTTCCCAGCCGCAACTTTCCTGGGGTCCTTCGTCACTAGTTTCTCCTGTGGAGCAATTTCGGGGGTCTCCTCCTCCATCTTGTTCTTGCTTAGGACAGATATGTCCAAAATGGCAGTGCCTAAAAGTTGCTAGTGCGACAGTTGCAGGTGCTAAGCACATACCGAACTTATGGTAGAGTTCACATGTAACTGTGTTTAGCGCATGCCCTAGAAACGGGTCGGCCTCCAGGTCTGTCACCAAAGCTTGATTATCAGCAATGGGGAGGAACATACTTGCCACTTGTGCGTACATCTGTAGCATAGCTGTGCCTAGGGTTTTTGTTATTGCAGCTCCAAGCCTCGCCTCATGCCTCGCATATAGCTTCTCAATTTCTTGATCAGGCAAGGCCTCAACCTGTTCCATTGTAAGTTTGGAGTACTTACCTCCTATGTACTGCCCGGCACGTCCCCCAGCCGCAAGTGCTGCCAGCCTTTCACGATGCAACGCATGTCCGGACTGTGGCGTTGTGGTAGGTGGTGATGCATGTCCGGACTGTGGTGTTGTTGTAGGTTCCGGAGCAGACTCTACCGGCTTTGCCTCTTCACGTAACAGCTGGTCGAGTATGGTGTCACAATCCATCACAGCGTTTGCAAATACCCAACGTCTAACTCTAATATAGGAATGCACAGCCCATCCAAGCACACAACATGTGCATATCAGTTGTAATACAACTAAGGCTGTTACGGAGTAACAAAGCACTGTTTCATACATGCTTAGTTGATGCTTAACATATGCTTAGCTGATGCTTAACATATGCTTAGCTGATGCTTAACATATGCTTAGCTGATGCTTAATATATGCTTAGTATCTAACAAACCTCACCAGCTTTGAGCACTTTATAAGAAAATGGGAACTTGGTCCTCAGTACCAGCTTTGAGAACTCATTGGTTTCGAGTTGCTTTCGCACCCCATCACGTTCCTCCCTAGAGTGGATGATGTAGTTCTCATCCAGGCAGTCTTCAAAGCTATCCTTATCCTTGGAATGGAAGAGCGCCACCCATTGTGTCTGCGCTCTGAGGCCTTTCGCAACGGCGTTGTACTTCTGGGTTTGAACCCACAGACTTTGCTGGGCATGTCGCCCGCTAAAAGCTAGATAAGTCAACATAGTCCGCTTCTGCGCAATAGCGTCCTCTGCGCTGCAGTCATCAATGATGTATATGTCAGGGTCTTATAATTGGCTCGTTGGCTAACACGTGTGAGACAGTACAAGTATAACGTGATTCGACGTAAGACACAGCAACACAAGTTCTATGGATTTATTGCCACACTAAATACAGAACGATAATTACAGCAATCTACAATATATAACTCACGACGCTCACAACCACAATACAGCTCATAGGTCTGACGCTCAAGATATCAGTCGTTCGGCTTTCAATCACGGAGATTCATACAAACGCCTTGCTCTCATCGCACATGTCCGTCCGGTCTCCAGTCCCAGCTCGGTCTGACCTTAGCACGCCAACTGCCCACTGCCTCTAGTGGTGTCACGTGTCCTGCGTGCGTCTGTCGTCAGCCTGACCGCTGGTCGCGTGTCAGGTAACAATCTTGTCAGCCGGGTGTCGCAACGATGTTGCTGCACAGCTATACCATGTTAGGCTCTGACATTCTCCCCGGGTACCTCAATGAAAGATGTCATCTTTCATTCATGATGTCTGTATATACTGGGGTAGTGTTAACTTCATGTCAGAGACTACTCTTTCCCAGTGTTATGCATGAAAATACATATATGGCATGGAAATATATACAAAAAATGTAAGTTGCATTGAAATGACAAATGAAGTACAACTTTTAACACAACTTAGGTTTCATCCCCCTGATGGCTGGTTACCTCCATTGCAATAATACCCAGTCAGATCAGTAGTTACCAGCTTCACGCATCTACTTCGCAGCAATTTGAAAAAAACGTAATAATATGGTTGTCTTGCAACAGCCATCTAGCCAGACTGAAATACGACTTTACATAAGTCGCATTAAACACTCAAACTCTGACCTCATTTGGCCAGGAGCTCTTATTTTGGTTTGCAATGTTGGCAGCTATCTGCCATGCTTGGTGGACGCCTACCCGGTGTGTTAACCATTTGAGCAACAAAATGTCTATTTATACAATACACATTAATGAATATGTTTCAAATTATGGCCCTTGGTGTAATTCGTAAATGCAAGGGAAGTAATTTTGACAATCAAGAAATTCAATAAATGACAATAATTATTTAATTTCTTAGCGTCATTGCTTGACGTTTCTTCATATTAACGAGAAAAAGTCGGTAATATGAATACATTAATCAAGATATGATTCTAAGATTACACTAATCAATTTAAATAAGTACCCAATTGGTGTATTATATTTTATAGATTCAAAAGGATTTTACAATCGTCATAAGTTTTTGAATATTTGTCTATCGTCTGCTAATTTTGCTATACTTTTTAAATTACACAGGAAGTACACACGAAACGCAAAATTTAGTTGCTGTTACACGGTTTGAACACAAATGCTCCCGTTTTATTTTGTAACGGATAGTTAAATGTTCTCAAAGTTCGTGTTTGATGTTCTAGTATCACAACTATCGGATTATGATGGAATGTTCTTATTTTCGATGTGTTCACAACTTCTGGATAAAGATTGAATGTTCTTATTTCCGATGTTCAATTGTCGAACATTTTGGATTAAATTCGATGCAGAGGTGGTGTAGAAGTCATTGTTCAGTCCACATTTGCACACGTCGTTAAAATATCACGGTGAAGAAAGTCACTCACAGCTGTCACTGTTAAATGGTAAAGTTCGCTTCTGGTAAGTGGTTAAGCGTCGGTGACACTGTTCTTGGTGTATATTTACAATTAATAATGTTCTCTTTCTAACACACACTACACAATTATACTACACTCATTACATGGCTTGATTAAAATAAGTATATTATACATGTCGGTTTTTTTAACCGTATCACAATTACAATTATAGACCTTACACAGTAGGTGAATAGAAAACATTCACTTATTGGTGGCTGTGTTGTTCTGAGTGTATTAGTACACTCTGCACTCAGACATTGCTTACTGGGTCGGTTGGACAACGGGACAAAAGATCGGCAATTGTATTGATTCTGCCAGAAATGTGACGAACCTCGAAACTGTAATCCTGAAGCTTCAAGGACCAGCGAGCAATCATATTGTTGGATGGTACTCCGGCATTTATATACCGTAATGGACTGTTGTCAGTTTCGATGATAAAGTGACGTCCTAGAAGATATCTGGATAGTTTCGTCACACTTTCTACTAAGGCAAGTGCCTCTAATTGCGGAATGGACCATGCCCGCTCTCTAGGCCTTAGCTTTCTTGATATGAAACAAATGGGATGCAGGATGTTGTTGTATTCCTGCAATAGGACTGCCCCAATCGCAACGGAGCTAGCATCTGTTCTCAATCTGAAAGGTAAACGAATGTTGGGCAATTTAAGGATGAGATTATTCGAATTCTTATCAGAAAAGTATGTCAAAACTTTATGAAATGCATTTCGTAGGCATTCATCGTGTACAACTTTTTCAGGCTTATCCTTGGTTAGTAAGTTTAGAAAAAACCTCGGTCAGTTCTGAAAAATCAGGAATGAATTTCCTGTAATAATTGATCAGTCCCAACAAACTCCGGACTTGTTTCTTATTAGTCGGGAGTGACAGTTTCAGAATTTTGGAGACAATTTTGTTGTCTGTCATGACAAAGCCATTGGATATTCTGTACCCCAAAAATGATATCTCTTGGTAAGCCATGCTCACCTTTGAAGGCTTCACTGTCAGTCCGTACTGTCTGATACGTTCTAATGTCTGTTCTAGTGTCTTTATATGTTCCGTCATTGTCTCTGTATGGACACAGATGTCGTCAATATAGCAAATGATATTAGGAATGTCAGATAGGAGGAGTCGTGTCATGCGTACGAATGTGGCTGGGGCATTGACTAGTCCAAATGGAAGTTTGCACCATTCGTACAGTCCCCAAGGCGTGGCAAAAGCTGTTAGATGTCTGCTGTCTTCATGTACAGCTATCTGCCAGTAACCTTTAGACATGTCAAGCGTCGTAAAGAACTTAGCGTCAGTCAGTTCTGTCAAAAGATCGTCAGTGTTTGCCATTGGTTCAAGATCTAAAACAGTTATTTTGTTCAGTTTTCTGTAGTCGATGCAAAGTCGTATTGTCTTGTCCTTTTTGCGTACAATGACCATGGGTGAAGAGAAGTCTGATAAGGATCGTCTGATGATGTTGTTTTTTTCTAAGTTGATAATTTCTTGATGTAACTGTTCTTTGTAGTGTAATGGTATTGTGTATGGTCTACATCTTATTGGTGTGTTTGATGTGAGTGTGATGTGATGCTGTACTAATTCTGTTTGTCCTGGGTTGTCTGAAAAGATGGTGTTGTATTGTTGTATCAACTGTTTGCAACTGTTTGTCTCTGCTTGACTTAAGTTTGGATTGATCTTGATCTCATTTAAGCAGTTTGTCGTGTCTAATGTAGGTGTTGGAATCTCGTCGCTAGAATCGTCATCTTCGTGATCTATTATCACGGTGCAAGCTGTCATATCGTCTTGTTCGTTGTCTCTGTTGTGGTATGGTCTTAGCATATTTATGTGAAATATTTTGTGTTTGTCTTTTATTAGGATTTCGTAGTCTACCGGTGAGATTTGTCTTGTGACTTTAAAAGGTCCCTGCCAAGAATCAGTCAGTAGCTGTCTGTCACTAGGTAGTAGTAGTAGAACGTCCTGTCCAGGTGTCAATGTTATAGTCCTGTTACCTTTGTCTGCGTACTGTCTGTAAGTAGCACCAGATAGTTTAAGTGCATTTTTAGCAATTTCACATGATTTAATAATCCTTTCACGCAATGATGTTACATACACAAATGATGATATGGGTTTCAGTATTGGAGTAGAATTAGTTAACATTTGGTGATAAATTGTTAATGGGCCTCGTGGTTTGGCACCATAGATTAGTTCAAAAGGAGAGAAACCGGTACTAGAATGTGGTACCTCGCGATAAGCAAAAAGGACAGCTGGTAAGTATACATCCCAGTTGTTGGGGTGATCTTGAGTTACTTTGGCAAGCATGTGCTTCAGGTCCCCATTAAACTTTTCTATAATCCCGCTAGAGTGAGGATGATAGGGGGTATTGAAAACTTGCTTCACTCCTAACATTTTAGTGAAAGCTTGGGTGGATGCGGCAATAAACTGAGTGCCTCTATCAGACTGGATAGTATCTGGAAATCCAATTCGGGAGAAAATATGGAAGAACACTTCCATGATGTCGTTGGCAGTAATGTTCTTTAGCGGGATCGCTTCTGGCCATCTACTACATTGATCAACAAAAGTTAGAATATATTTATTCCCTCTAGTAGTTGTATGACTAAGAGGGCCCACAATGTCAACTGATAATTTTTCAAAGGGTCGACTGGCTAAGTCAGTGACTTGTAACTTTGCCTGTGGGTGTTTACCTTTTTTTACTAGTTTCTGGCATGTATCACAACTTCTGCAATATGTTCTTATGTCATTGCAAAATTTTGGCCAATGAAACTGTGTCAAAAGTCTTGACCTGGTTTTAACATATGCCATATGACCTGCAAAAGGTATATCGTGAGCAAGATGTAAAGCTTGCTTGCGATAAGTAGTTGGCAAAACAGTTTGCTTTGTTGTAATGTCACCTCTGGTGTAGTACCTGGTGAATATATCATTGTGTAAAGCAAAATGCCACTTCGCATTTTTGGTTACTCTTGCCTTTTTGCCGATCAGGTCAAAGTACTTTGACAGTGAAGGATCAGCTTTTTGAGCTGTTATGAATGTTTCCTTCATAGAGTCACTAGGTGGTAATTCTGGGCTAAGCATTTGTATAGCCTCAGTTTGGTTACTTTCATCTTGCACTCTAGCAGTAGCTCTTGTTACTGCGTTCACACACTCAATGACATCAGATGATGATGGAATGATATCGTCAATGATGTGATGAGAACTTAGTGCTGCATTAGCTAACATACATTCAATAGGTGATATGACATTTTCAGTGATGACATTTGGTGGTGATGTGTTATCATCAATACATAGTGATGTTATGTCATGATTATGAGGTTTGTCATTCACCTCAGGTAAATTTCCTATGATTATATCGCACACTGGGTTTGTAAGTGCCGCGACCTTTACTTTCCCGGTGAGGAATGGTGTTTCAATGTATGCCCATGCTAATGGATATTTTTCAATATTGCCTGAAAATGTTCTACATGTGATGTGTCTGCCTGTATAGTCTGTAGGCGTTATGAATGTTGTTTTCAGGCCAATAAGTGTACTTCCGGTGTCGCGAAGTACTGTAGCAAACTTGCCATTAACATACCCGTGATGGATGTCTAATCTGCCTTTTGAGTCTATTACCAAGTTAGCTTCCTCACTGGCAATAGGGATGGCGTGCCCGCATGTTAAGATACCATCTTCATAGAAGGTGTTACAGACAGTGCATTTGTTAGCATTAAATACATCACAAGCCTGTGCTGCATTCACAGGATGTTTCTCTGGATTTTCGTCTTCTGACGCTGAGCTATCGAACAAGGCGGCATTGGCTTTGTTGGTCATATGCCTGCCTCTACAATCCATGCGATGGTGCCCGAAAGCCTTGCAGAGAAAACATTTACGTTTATTTTTGAACAATTTACGTTCTCTGTCTTGACTGTTTACTATATTTTGCAAGTATGTCTGGTATCCTGGGTTTTGATCGCACATCTCGTTCAAATGGTGAGAAAATTTACAAAATCTGCACTGTCTAAATTTTTCAGAGGTAGGCCTGTTTGGTTTTTGCCTACTATAGTTTTTCTCATAGTTGGCTGCTGCTACCCAGTTACTGTCAGTAGCTTCAGTGGCAAAGCATTGTTTGTTGGCCGTGTAATAGGCCGACCCACGTCTTTCAATTTCTTCCACACTTGTGCATTCATTCTCCTGTAAGAACTTAGAAAACGATGATGGGATAGAAGAAATGATTTTATTTCGAATGATGAGATCTTCTAATCTATCATAACTTTTATTAATTTTGGCTGCTGAAGTCCATTTGCTGAAAACATCTCGGACTAAACAGAGGTAGTCAGAGAACGTTTGAGTTGATTTTGGACTCAATTTACTGAATTGTTCTCTGTAACCTGCCTCGTCTAACATGAAATGTGCCATTATCTTAGATTTAATATAATGGTACTCTTTCCTTAGGTCTTTGGGGATGGTTTCAATGACTTTAAGAGGTTCCCCAGATAGACTCCTCATATAAAGAATATTCCATTCAGAAAGTGGAACTTGGTAATGTTCCATTAAAGTCTCAAAATTTTGAGTAAAGGCTGCTATGCAGTCACCCGAGGTATAGTTACGTACGATACCTTGATACTTCTTATACTGGTTTTCTTTTTCCAGTCTTTCAGATTTCTTTGATTCTTTATTCATCGCAGTCTCAGTGTCAAGTTGTTTCATTTTCAACTGTAACTCTAGTTCTTCTTTCTTACTCTGAGCTGCTATTTCTGCTTTCTTAAGTTCACTGTCTATCTCAGCTTGCTTTGTCTTTGCAGCCATTTCTACTTCGGCTTGCTTTAATGCTGTTTCAATCTCTGCCTGTTTGGCAGCCATTTCTGCTTGTTTTAGAGCTCTCTCCGCTGCTCTTTCTTCGCGTTCATTATTTTTCTCCTGTACCAGCAGGTATTCAGCGTATTTGTCTTCGCTCCATTTTGTTAATTCATCACCTGTTAGATGTAATTTAATACCCATATCGATGAAATCAAATAGTGACGACATGATGGAGAAAATACGTCAATGAAAATCAACCACACAAAATATGTTATAAATGGTTAGTAATAAACAATTTACAATTTATTTTACTATACGATGCGTGCCTACTATTGCATACGTAAAGTTAAAGTATAGAAAAATATACTCAAGTGCCCTGGATACGGTGAAGAATGGTTGGACACTCGGGCTAGAAAACTGTAGGGTCGTTACTTCGGAACCACTAATGACCTCTACGGCAAGGTTATGGATGGTACGGAAAAAACCTGCTTTATTTTTGGAAGAAAATAAGTTAGCGTCTATTTGTTGGTGTGTGCCTGCAAGTCACTAAGTGTTGACTAGGTTTGGATGGCGTCGAGTGTAATTGTATGTCGTAAATTTGTCGTCAACAGTTACAACAGAAGTTACACTCTTTCCAAAACTCTTTGCGTTCCACAAACTCAATGCACAAAGACAATCTATCTGTATTTGAACACTCAATAACATTGATGACACATCACTTACATCAAGATGACATTCAGTAAGGACATAGACATCAAGTTTACAAGATGGTGACAAGGTCAAAATGGCGACAAAATAACAATGTCGACAAGGTCAAACGGTGACAAGTTTCACAAATCACAAATGTTTTACACGTTTACAGGATCAAACAATATGTACTGCACATTTACTAATGGTTTTACACATATTTAAACAATGTAATAATGGATCATACTGAGACTTTCACGATCACATTTACATAGCTATAACCTTGACAAATTTCACAAGTTCAAGAATTATAGTTTTAAATACGAAAGACGAGCAACACACGTCTACATATATTAGGTTCTTAAACAAGGACGAGCCCCCACGTCCACACATGTCAGGGTCTTATAATTGGCTCGTTGGCTAACACGTGTGAGACAGTACAAGTATAACGTGATTCGACGTAAGACACAGCAACACAAGTTCTATGGATTTATTGCCACATTAAATACAGAACGATAATTACAGCAATCTACAATATATAACTCACGACGCTCACAACCACAATACAGCTCATAGGTCTGACGCTCAAGATATCAGTCGTTCGGCTTTCAATCACGGAGATTCATACAAACGCCTTGCTCTCATCGCACATGTCCGTCCGGTCTCCAGTCCCAGCTCGGTCTGACCTTAGCACGCCAACTGCCCACTGCCTCTAGTGGTGTCACGTGTCCTGCGTGCGTCTGTCGTCAGCCTGACCGCTGGTCGCGTGTCAGGTAACAATCTTGTCAGCCGGGTGTCGCAACGATGTTGCTGCACAGCTATACCATGTTAGGCTCTGACACTCTGATACAACGATTTCCTGTTATATTATGTTTCTTCTTTGAAAATCTTTTTATACGTTCATGTGATTCTTTCGAGTTATGTTTTGGATATTACATGGTGAGGTCCCAATCTCTTCCACGATGGCCAGCAATTTTCACTATCGTGTCCTGAACACGCCTCATGTGTGCCACACACTCTGCTGTTGCGCTTTCGAAGCCGTTGATCTATTTAGATTCATCAGCCTTCTCCATCGTCCCAGTCTTTGTGTTCTAGGGATGGACATTCCCTTAATAGGATATTACCCCTACTTCACATATGTAGTTTAGCCAGCCAGCCAAGACTGTTACCCGTGGTGTGGCCACCGCCGTACACAAGCGGTATTCGTGGAGCATACACGAACTAGGTAAAGCGATGGGAACCAAATAGGATCCTGGTCTATCTCTTGGGATATGGCTGCCTTCACCGTGAGGTACTACCTCTCTTCTCTCTCTCTCTCTCTTTAGCCTACAGCGTGGCTTATTTTCTTTAAATTTTGTGTGACCCTAGGAGGCCAGTAAAAAAATGATTTTCCCCACATCGGGGATATGATTTTACGTGAAGTCTAAAGTTTATCATTAAAAGTTTACAATTGACTATTCAACAATACATGTAGAACTAAGAAGTTGATTATAAAATGTATGTAGAAAAAGATTCACTAAAAATTTTTTCATAAATTTAAAATAAATTTTATAAGATGATAAAATATAGTATAAGACTTCATTTCTTTATTTAAAAAAAGACAGATGCAGCAATTTGTAAGTAAGTTAGTAATATTATAAATGGAATACTATTTCCTTGTTAAAATTCTAGTAATCTCCCTTACAACAATATTAGACGATTATGCCCCCTGACAACTATCATGCAAAGAGTCAGGAAGAAAATACAACCCGAAATAGGAGAGGAACGAAGTGGGTTTGTAGAAGGCAAGGGCACAGCAAATGCTGTGTATATACAGAGAACAGTAATTGAAGGTTCTATAATAGTAAACCTATTCTATAATAGTAAATCATGATCATGATGATGATAATAGTAAACAAAGATCTGTATCTTTGCTTTATTGACTACACAAAGGCTTTCGATAAAGTGAGACATGTCGACATGATAAGGATGCTTGAAGATCTATAAATTAATGGAAAAGTCCTTAGACTTGTAAAACACATATATTGGAAACAACAAGCTGCCATCAGAATTGATAACAATGTAGGTCAATATCAGCCTATTAAAAGAGGTGTGAGACAGGGATGTGTAATGTCTCCAGATCTTTTTTTCCCTGTACAGTGAAAATATTTTAAGAAATATAGAAGATATGGAAGGAATCAACATTGGGGGACGATACATCAATAACATTAGATGTGCAGATGATACAGTCTTGATTGCAGACAATGAAAAGGACCTGAAAAATTTAGTAGACGCGGTTGTTGTACACAATGAACAACTAGGGCTAGAACTGAATATTAAGAAGACACAAATTATGGTCGTCACTGGGAAGAAGGAAATACCACAATGTGATATACGAGTAAATGGGCATATTCTTAAACAAGTGAATCGATACAGTTATCTCGGCACAGTCATACCATCTGATGGGAGATGCCTTGAAGAGATTAGAACGTGAATTGCCATTGAGAAGGTAGATTTTTGCAAAATGAAAAACATACTGACCAATAAAAAGGTGTAAATTGAAACGAGAAAAGTGTTGAAGTACTACATAGAACCTATACTTTTGTGGACTTCCGGTCGCCAACATGGCGGTCAGGCATTGAACATTAAGGCCTGTGCGTGTTTATGCTTGTAGCTACGGTTTGCAATCGCATTTGCCTCTTGTTGGACTGGTAGTACATGGTTCCGTCGCCCTGCTACTGAGTGAGTGCGTGGGCGACACTGTGAGTTGTGAGATTCGCGTGGAATGCTTTTACAGTGTCCTGTACAGTGACCTTCATGTTCGGAACAATGGCTACCGGCTGTTGCTGAATTAACTGATTTGCCTTTTCGGTTCACGAGTGCACTTTTCAGGAGATTCCTCGGAGTCGCCGCTGAAGCTGCGGAGTTCGTGCTTTGTGCGACGCTTTCGGCGGGTCGCCCTGCCGTAAATGGCCAAGCCATGTGAGACAACCCGGGTCAAGGAGGTATTTCTGGTGACTGCCGAGTCCATTGACGATAAATCGTGGTTTTCGTGGATTAATTTTGTGTTGGCATTATGGCGGCGGGATTATGCACATTGTACCTGTGCGGGCTGTTGGCTTGCCGAGGCTCCTGTCTATTCCACTTTTCACATTGGACAGTGGGAAGCAGTTTGTGTGATATTCATTGGCACAAGAATGGAGCATAATGGGGACGACCCGTTGCCGTGAAGTTTGAACCTCGACTAACTAACTAATTAACTAACTAACTAACTAACTAACTAACTAACTAACTAACTAACTGACTGACTGACTGACTGACTAAACAACCAACCAACTAAACTAACTAACTAACTAAACTAACTAATTGACTAACTAACTGACTAACTAAACTAACTGACTGACTGATTGACTGACTGAATTACTGACTGACTGACTGACTGACTCGCTCACTCACTCACTCTCTCACTCATTGACTCACTCACAGACTCACTCACTGACTCACTGACTGACTCATTCACTCTCTCACTCACTCACTCACTCACTCACTCACTCACTCACGCACGCACGCACGCACTCACTCACTCACTCACTCACTCACTCACTCATTAACTAACCAGTCAACCAACCAACCAACCAAACAATCAACCAATCAACCAACAAACCAACCAACCAACCAACCAACCAACCAACTAAACTAACTAACTAACAAACAAATTAACTAATTAACTAACTAACTAACTAATTAACTAACTAACTAACTAAACTAAACTAATTGACTGACTGACTGACTGACTGACTTACTGACTGACTGACTCACTGACTGACTGACTGACTCACTGACTGACTGACTGACTGACTCACTCACTCACTCACTCACTCACTCAATACACCCTGTACTTCATTCATTCACTCATTCAATAGCATGTCCTTTGCAGAACCTCACCCAAATAAAAACCTTCCAGAAAACTTCTCGATCATAAACAAGATGCCCGCTTCCGATACACCCATCTGGAGATCATCCGCCACATCCTGTACCCATCTTCTCCTTGGCCTTCCTCTTCCTCTCTTCCCAGGCTAATAACCCTACCTGATTGTTCTCATCAAACTTTCATGTTGTTTCAAGTGCCCAAATTATTTCAATTTTCTTTGTCTTATCGTCTTTAATGATCAACCTTCTTCAATATTCAGATCTTGTCGTGTGGGTGCATTTGTTATTTTCTGTATGTAAGCTTTTCTTATAACCCGTCTATAACATGTGTATTCAAAGCTTGTTTAGTAAGTGTCTAGATCTCACAGGGAGATAATGTACGCTGTTTCATAATTCTGCATCCAAGGCAGCAGGCGATTTGGAAGCAGACCACCGTGTGTTGATTTTCACAATGGTATGTGTATCGGTCATTCTGAAAGCAATCGAAAACTCGCGAAAGGAAAATAGACTAGAAAATCACAAACGGAAAAAATGCTGGGGTTAATGGCGACAACGTGTAAATGACATGCAACTTATTTAACGTATAGAATAGAATTTTAGTGGAGTCTAGTTGGCCGCACGTCCACAAACTCATAACCAGTAAGTGAGAAGTTATTGTCATTTGGATTCGGCATGTTTTATCTCAGTGTGGCCACTATAGCTTTCAAATTTATATTGCCTAGTGTGTCCTCAGTGGGAAGAAGGAAATTCCACAATGTGATATAAAAGTAAATGAGCATATTCTTAAGCAAGTGAATCGATACAGTTATCTCGGCACAGTCATAACATCTGATGGGACATGCCTTGAAGAGGTTAGAACAAGAATTGCCATGGCGAAGGTAGCCTTTTGCAAGATGAAAAGCATACTGACCAATAAAAAGATATCAATTGAAACGAGAAAAAGAGTGTTGAAGTGCTACAAAGAGCCTATACTTTTGTATGGATGTAAAGCGTGGACAATAAGCAGTCAAACTGAAAAACAGCTGACGGCCGTGGAAATGTGGTTTCTGAGGAAAATGCAAAGAATACTATGGACAGACAGAAAAACCAATGAACAAGTCCTTCAAGAAACAAATGAAGATCGTTAACTGATTAGAGTCATTAGACGTAGGCAGTGAAAATTTTTTGGGCATGTTATGAGACGAAATGACTTGGAGAACTTGGTGACAACTGGCAAGATCGAAGGGAAGAGATCCAGGGGAAGACCGAGAAGTAAATACCTGGATGGCTTGGCCACATGGCATGGCCGAGACAGGAACACTGAGCTGATCCACGACTCTGGTGATCGAATGAGATGGCAGAACATGACCGCCCACGCTTATGGGCATGGCACATGATGGATGGATGGAGTGTGTCCTCTGCCGCGCTCCCTGGCCTAGAGGTTAAACGAGTTTCTCCGTAATCACGTTTATCTACGTGGTGTAACGCAGAGCGCGAGAATTGGTAGCGGTTCTCGTCGCGTCACTGACTTACGGGATAAGTGAGCCGGTCGCTCAGAAAGCAATGGCAAACTACTGAGCGTAATCTTGCCAAGAAATCAACAACAGCGGTAAAATGCTGGTTTTGACAGTTGATGTCCTGTAAAGGATATGCGGGGAGGAGGGGGTGGGTGGGGGGGATGTGTCCTCTAATCACTACTTCTTTTATCTACATCTATGAATGTCCATCAATATCTGCGAATTTATTTCTCAAGTTTTTACAAAAGCCTTGGTGATTCCCCAAAATGACGGGTGGACGGACGGAGGGCCGGGGAGATAAATAGATAGCACGGATGCATAATTAGGTAAACAAATCAATGTAGGGTAATCGCTTAGCTCAGGGGAAACAACCTCCGTTTTATGACACAAGTTGTCAAAAATAGTTTGTTTTCTCCCTTGTTGCCTTTACCACTAGTACAAAAGCGACTCGCTTAAAAGTCGACAGGATCGACTTCATTGCACCGGGTTTTATCCCATATGGCTCGGTCTCTTTCCGCAGTGCGGAAAGCGTCGCCACAAAGCACGAACTCCATAGCTTTTAGCGACGACCCACAGGAGTCTCCGAAACATTTAACTCGTAAACCGAAGGACACGGCCCGGAATCGAACCCACAACTTTCGGAGCACGAGTCAAACGGCTTGACCACTTCGCCACAGAGACTCCCAAGTTGCGTTATCTGCCCCAGTGTGCGCATTAATGTCATCGCTAAGGGACCAACCTGTAAACTACCAGGCAAACAACCAGCTTAACAAACAGCCAAATACACCGCAAAGCAAATAGCGAAATAAGCAATAAAGCAGAGAGCCAGACAACCAACAAAGCAAACAGCCAAACAACCAACTAAAAAATAAGTTAGTAGCATGTCCTTTACAAGACGTAGCAGTCAACCCCAGCATTTTTTGGCTGTTCGTGATTCCTGGGCAAGTTTACGTTCAGTAATTTGCTATTGCTTTCTGAAAAACAAACTAAGCAAACAGCCAAATAAGCACTAAGCACACAGCCAAACAACCAGTTAAGCAAACAGCCAAACAACGAACTAAGAAACCAGCCAAACATCCAACAAAACAAAAAGCCAAATAAACAACTAAACAAATAGCCAAACAACGAACTAAGAAAACAGCCAAACATCCAACAAAACAAAAAGCCAAATAAACAACTAAACAAATAGCCAAACAACGAACTAAGAAAACAGCCAAACATCCAACGAAACAACAAGCCAAATAAACAACTAAACAAACAGCCAAACAACCAGCTAAGTAAATAGCCAAACATCTAGCTAAGCAAAAAGTTAAACACCCAGCAACCAAACAACAAGGGAAGCACGTGCACACCTCGGAGGAGCAAATGGATTACCATGGTCTGGCAAGAATGAGACAGCGAAGAGTGACGAGGGGATCTGGCCGACGATCAACGCTCAGAGGAATGGCGAGACGGACTTATAATCAGACTGCTACTGGTACTATTAGTGTTGGAACTTTTCGCTGGCTGCTGAGGATGGGGACGGAGCACTTATGGGAATGCCCCGAATGCTGTGATGTCGATTTCTAAATCAATCAATCAATCAACAACAAGGGAACAAACTAAAAAGCAAATCGACTATTACCATTTGGCGGTTCAAAATCTGGTGTGCTTTTCGTTTATGTCTTATACTTTCTAAATGTGTTGTTTTTATTAACTGCTATGATTATGTAGGTAATGACTAGAATAGGACAAGTAAACACTACATTCTTTCAAATGAAGAACATCTTGTGCAATAAGTCCTTGTCCTTAAAAATTAGGAAAAGAGTTCTTGCTTGTTACATAGAAACAATTTTAAGATACGGCCGCGAATCATGGAGAATTAGTAAACGGGCGAAAAAATCCATGGAAGCCTTGGAGTTGGTTTTATATAAAAATGCTGAAAATTAATTGGACAGCCAAAATGAGGAATCAGGGTATTTTGAGGGAAGGTAAGTCGCCAAGACAACTTATCACAAACATAAAAAAAGAAGCTGTCATCATTTTTGGCCACACTGTGAGAAGAAAAACACTGGAACATATTGTGATAACCGGAAAGATTTGTGGAAAGAGAGATGGAGGAAAACAGCGTGAGAACATTCTTGACAGTCTTGTGTCATGGCACGGAAGGGAGTCAACACACGAATTGTTCCATGCCATTGTAGAATCTCAGTTTGTGGAGTGGTATAATCGCCCACGCGAGCCGGCAAGGCACTGGATGACAATGATGATTGTCTATCAATACTTATGATCTTTCATAAAATACATATGTAAGTAAGACGTGCAATTTTGTAATTCCTCGACATCCAGAGTTGACGATTCGAAATTAGCTGCGGCCGATTAGAAAGCAAGCCTCTTTGCGTTGACTTCCATGCTATGAGTCGTCGGCCGTTAGAAATATATGGCAAACTACTGAACTAATATTACCTATTAAATCACGAGTAGCAATAATTGCTGGGATTGATCACAGCGTCCTGTTAAGGACATGGAACTTACTTTATACACAATGAAAGATCTTCACATATACTAGGTCACCCCACGGGACATGGCGACCGCTACTCTACCTTTCCGTTCTAGATAAATTCAAACAAATTGTGACAATTCAGTGGGATTGATTTTACGAGAATGGATCCCTATTAACTCAGTGAAAATAAGTAAAGTAAAAAACAAAACATTTTCTAGTCTTGCTGCATATTTGGCGTATGGTATTTGTAACATGCCCGGAGGTCATTGACATTACCGGCCAGGAGGGATAATAGACAGAGGTAAAATGGGACCGGGTAGTAAGTCCCCGGAGGGGGCAAATGAGAGGACAGTGATGGAAGGGGAAGTCGAGGAGAAGTCAGCCCGCGAGGGAAGTTGTGGGGCAGACAGTTTTAGCTGTGTTTTGTTCAGTGATGGACAGTGGAGTTTTGGGACCCAACAAGTGTAGGTAGGTGGTCTGGGAAAGTGAATGATAGGGGAGTTAGTGATAGAACTCTGCCCTGTGGTTTTCAGTGATAGAAATTCGGAGACGAAGTATTAAAAACTGAGCCCGGTTATCAGTAGACATAGTGAATTGAAGCCTAGCACTAGAGAGGGTCGGATAGTTAGCGGAGGCTTAGACCCAGTGTGGGTTGGATCGAATGTGTTCGGGCCGGGAGAGAGGCTGGTTAACTGTCGTGTTGGATGAGATTAAGTAGGCCTTGAGAAGGCAGTGTTATTTGAGTTGTAAGTTGTGATGAAGATATATTCTGAGAGGATTATTGTTCCTGGATTTATATGTTGTGTGGTTCCGTGTTAATTCAGCATTAAATGGATATGAGGTGCGCAAACTTACTCTTGTTCACTGACTAGTGGATGCGTGCTGCAGTGGTGACTTGTGGTGTGAGACAGGTGGCAAACTCAGCTTCCACTCTGCAGGGATATAGTGGAAGCATTAGAATCTAGACAACGACCAATCTTCGGTTGGTACAAAAGAGTTTGTGTCAGTATTCATCATCACGTGTCGTGCCGATAATCATGCGTGGCTATGATCTTCCACCAAAATCCTGGAACATCTCTATGTTTCTTGTCGCAATTATGCCACGTCGCCAAGCCATCCAGATATTTATCTCTCAGCATTGCCTCGTTTCTTTTCCCATCAATCTTGCCAATTGTCTGTAAGATTTCTAGTTTACTTCTTCTCATAACGTGCCCAAGAAATCTTGACTGTCTATGTCGAATTTCTCGAATCAAATTACGGTTTTTATTTGTTTCTTGTAGGACTTGCTCATTGTCTGTCCATGGTTTTCATGGCATTAAATGGTGTTAGTCTTACATTCGTCGATCTCCCTGGCGAAAAAGTTAAGGACGTTGTTCGTAACCCCGTATGCTCACGCACGAAGCACAGCTGTGAGTGATTCATCGGCGGATTGCGTCGCGCTGGTTACTAATGGAGGTATATGAGCCGTCGTCCAGAAAGCAATGGCAAACTCATCATCTTCAAGGGCCGAGCCGAATGGCGTAGTCGTTCATGACTCTCCACAGATCTCGGTCTTTGGTTTTCTGGATCAACTCTGCCGTTGATATTCCTCCATGCCACCGTCTCAATCCATCCAGCATCATTTCTCGTGGACTGCCTCTACCTCTCTTCCCCTCAATCTTTCCAGTTGTCACGATGTTTTCCAGCGCCTCTCTTCTCATCACATGACCAAAAAAAAGCTGTTTGTCTCTTTCTTATTGTTGTATATAATGTTCTAGTTTCGTTAGCCTCTTTATGGCATTCGTTGTTAGTTATTTTGGCAGTCCAAGGAATTCGCAACATTCGTCTAAGGAACCACATCTCTGTTGCTTCCAATCTCTTCCTGATTTGTTTATTTATATTCCAAGACTCACAGCCATACAGCAAAACAGGTTCTATATAGCACTTCAGCACTCTCTTTCTTACATTCAATGATAGTGACTTATTGCATAATATATTCTTCATTTTCTGAAATGCAGCCTTTGCTTGCACTATTCTGCTCTTGATCTATGTTGTGCGTCTTCCATCTGATGTTATAAAAGCCCTAGATATTTAAAACTATCCACTTGGTGAAGAATTTTCCCTTCTATCTCTATTTCACATTTGGGTGTCACTTGTTTCTTTGATATCACCATTGTTACTGTTTTCTTGATATTCAAGGAGAGTCCTTTCTTTGCACTCTCTGTTACTACAAGGCCAACAATTGTTTAGATCTGTTGCATTTTCCGCTATCAATACTGTGTCACCTGCATAGCGTATATTATTTATATTATACCCTCCAAATATTATTCGTGGCTTTTCTTTGATCTCTCTCATTATTACTTCGCTATAGAGGGAGAAGAGATCCGATGACAAAACACATCCCTGTCTTACTCCTAACTTTATGTGTTCATAATTTCCTTCTTTATTTCCCATTTTAATTGCTGTTGTTTGGTTCCAGTAAATATTTTTTATTATTCTGTGATCTTTCCCATCAAAGTTAATATCTTCCAACAAACTACTGAACGTAAAACTTGCCAAGACATCAACAGCGGCTAAAAAATGTTGGTGTTTACTGCAATGTCCTGTAAATAGGATATGCAAAAAAAAACAAAAAGGGCTTGCTCATTGGTTTTTCTGTCTGTCCATGATTTTCTTAGCATTAAATGGTGTTAATGATATATTCGTATTGAGGAATGGGAGCTCATGAAGTGATAACATCGGTGTCGCGCCGGTCGCAGTTGCTTGCCAAGACATTTCCTGGCACCCAGTTGGGTTGACTTGCAATCCCAGGTCAATTTTGAAAATCCGTTTCTATGGCAATTCGAGCCTATAACCACTAGGCGGTCAGGCAAGGCATTGCATCAATAGGCGTGACACATTTCCTGCCTTGTCTTTAGACTACGTACAGGATACCAACGACAACCAGCACAACTGCATTGTCTTTCTATCACGTGCCCCAGACTTTCAATCAATCAGTCAGGTGCCGTCACCACAATGAAAGGTGGCTGCAGTGGATCGCCAATAGTGTTTATCTCTCGCCCTGACTGTACATTCTGTCAGGCTGATGTTCGTCCATCTCTTGATGATTTCTTCCCCCTTGTATAGTTGTCTACCTCTTGCTCGTTTGCCCTCAACCTTGCCCTCCAGTATGGTTTTTATAAGATTATCATGTCTTCATGTTTATCATTTGATTATCATGTTGAAATATTTCATTTGCCTCCTCTTTATTTCTTTCATCAACTCTCTCTTCATTCCCAGTTTTTCTAGAACTTCTGCATTTGATTGTTTTTGTTTCCATGAAAGACGACCTATTCGTCTGTATATCCACATCTCCAGGGCTTCTATGCGACTTTCTAGTTGCTTGTTCAATGCCCAGGCTTCTGAGCCATACAGTAGCGTTGAATATACGTAGCATTTGACAATTTTCATATGCGTTGTTAATCTCTCTTGATGTTAATATTGATTTCATGCCGTTGAAAACATTTTTGGCCATTCCTATTCTCTTTTTATTTCTATTTCACTTCTGCTAGCATCTTTTATTATGTGTCCAAGATAGGAGAAACTTGTTACTTTACTTTTTACTGAAACTGGTAGTCATGGAAAGCTGAGGAAGAAGAGAAGGATTGAAGAAGAGAAGAAGAAGAATATCCATCGGCGCCCTCACTCGAGTGTATACGTGCAGAGTGAGCGATATTCTAATGCAGTGACCCCTGTTTTCGATAAAGACTAATGATAAATTACCTCCCAACGCCTGGCCACAAGTGAAACCCCACTGCACGTATCCAACCCAACCCCGAAGTTAGCTGATACCAGACATCTGCCAGCGGTAAGCACAATTACGTGGCTAACTCTAGCATCCCACGCGCCGCCTGAAATTGAGAGTCTGTCAGTTCGGTCGCCTGCAAGTGCTCTGACTCCCGGGTCCCGAGTGTGAATTCTGTCACGGGAAATCTCATTCGGACAGGGACAAGAATTGTGCCGTATTTAAACTATTAGTTCAGTGACAGGGATTGAGGTACAACTGTGGGAGAATTCTGATTCTTCAAGGAGTGTACAGGTTTGTTGTAGAGTTTTTATGTAATATTTACATGATATCTGTAATGTAAAAAAAAAAAAGTAATGGGTCTTTACCACGCCTTGATTCCGATTTTGTATATGGTCAATCAATCAATTATTTAGCGTCTCCACAATGAAGGTTGCAATTGATCCCCAACACTTTCTCTCGCCTTGACTGTACATTCTGTTAGACTGCTGTTCGTCTATCTCAGTGGTTCTCAACCGTTTTGGCCCATGCACCCCTTCACCATACGTTCATTCCCCCCTTTCGTATTTTCTCCCTATAAATCTCCCCCACCCCCTACACAGTATATGTAACATTGGAGGCTAAATTTTATAACACATACTAGAACAAGTCTAGACATTTGCATAAAACGTGATTTGTGGGTCTACTTACATTGTAAAACGAATTTCAGAAGGGCAAGAAGTACAGAACCGCAACGTATGGAGGGAAAAACAGTATCAAGTAATCGGTTTTTGTATTAACGCGATCTTGATATAATCTTAATCCCCCCCCCTTTTTTTTTGGAAACCCTAAACACCCCCCCCCCTCCCCCCTTGTGGGTGAATTCCCCACCGGTTAAGAACCACTGGTCTATCTCTTGATGCTGTCTTCCCACTTTTATCCTTGTCTACCGTTTGCTTGCTTGCCTTCAACCTTACCCTCTAGTATGGTTTTTTTTTATATAAGTGTTGTCTTTTAACGTGGCTGAAATATTTGCCTCTTTTTATTTCTTTCATCACCTCTCTTTTCATTCCCAGTTTTTCTAGAACCTCCTGTATAAGTGCTAACCCCATATTTGAAAGACCAATAAGCACTCGTTGTGTGATGTGCTCAATATTGGGCCTGCCGCGTTCACTTCCTAGTACCATTTCTGGTACCTATTTAGGGCTAGCTTGGCCTAGGAGCTCAGGTCTGTGACTAAAACAAATCCCCATCTAGATGGGGACTCGAACGCGTAGAACCACACCGGCAGGTATGTGTTTTATTGCACTACCGCAACTCTCTTTCTATCGTAGAGCAGCATGACCGAATGTTGTCTGTTAGCGACAGTTGGATTATTAACCCACTGTGTCCGTCATTAAGTTAAATCTTTCTATCTTAGCCAATCATTAACGAACTTCGTCTATTGGAGACAGTTGAACCATTAACCCACTGTTTCTGTCGCTCAGTTAAATCTTTCTGTCGTAGACCATCATTAAGGAACTTCCGTCTGTTACAGACAGTTGGACCATTAACCCACTGTGTCCGTCAGTAAGTCAACTCTTTCCATAGTACACCACTATTACTGAACCTCCATCTGCAGGGGTTAGTGAAAGCAGTTTCGAAATTCACCGACATATCAGGTGGAGGATTCGAAAGTAGCCGCGGGTGAGGAGATAGCTCTGGGTTGATTTCGATGGTGTGAACGACAGTCTGTCAGAAAACAATGAAATTACTGAACATAAATATTGCCATCTAAAGCGCAAACAGCAAATAAATGCTGAGGTTGATTGCAGCGTCTTGTAAGAGAACAAACGGGTAACTTAAGCACGTACTCATTAAGCGCAAGTGGAAACTATCATTCCGCCTAATCAAATGCAGTAAAAAAAAAAAAAAAAAAAAACTCATTTACTGCCTATTTACTACGAAACTTAAAATCTTCAACTCTTATGTGATTCCAGTGTTAATGTATGGATGTGAGAGTTGGAAATCAACAGTAGCTTTAGTTGAAAAATTAGACAATTTTGAGAACAAATGTCTTAGAAGAATTCTAAACATCCAGTGGACAGATTTCAAAACCAATGCGCAAATAAGACAAGAGACTAAGCAAGATATTGTATCCACTTTTATAAGAAAACGCCGTTGGAATTACATCGGCCATGTACTCAGAATGGACAAGACAAGACTCCCCTACCAAGCCCTCTTATGGTCATCAGTAGGGGGAACAAAACGGGGAAGACCAAGAGAAACCCTGCGTAGAACCATCATCAGAGAAGGCTCATTCAACGGCCAAGTGAACATCCAAGATCTACAACAGGTAGCAGCGAACCGCCGGACACGGAGAGCCATGACTTCTGCCCTATGCACCGACTTAGGCTCAAGAGGAAAGACTAACTAATTAACTGTCTATAGTACTTTGCGATGTAGGACAGGAGGGGGGGGGGGGGTCTTGAGCCTGTGGAATTAAGGCCACATGGCTAGTACAGTGGCCGCGAACTGTGCAGGTTAGAGTTTTCTTTTTGCCCCAAACAGAAAAAGCTCCACGCCTTACCGAGGATTCGAACCCGGGTCTCCTGAACGAGAGCCCGGCATTCTAGCCACTCAGCCAGCCGCTTCACTATCAAATGCAGTATCGACCCTAAAACACCCTACCATGGCGCCGAGGCAATGATGTGTCACTGTGATATTTATTATGTCAATGTGATATTTATGATGCGTCAATGTTCTGTTTAGGAAGTGTCACTGTTATATTTACTGTGTCCATGTGATGTTTATGATGCGTCAATGTGCTGTTTACGATGTGTCAGAGTGATGATTATGATGCGTCAATGTGATGTTTATGATGTGTCAGTGTGATGATTATGATGTGTCAGTGTGATGATTATGATGTGTCAGTGTGATGATTATGATGCGTCAATGTGATGTTTATGATGTGTCAATGTGATGTTCTTACTGTGTCAATGTGATGTCCCTACTGTGTCAATGTGATGTCCCTACTGTGTCAATGTGATGTCCCTACTGTGTCAATGTGATGTCCCTACTGTGTCAATGTGATGTCCCTACTGTGTCAATGTGATGTCCCTACTGTGTCAGTGTGATGTCCCTACTGTGTCAGTGTGATGTCCCTACTGTGTCAGTGTGATGTCCCTACTGTGTCAGTGTGATATCCCTATTTCCTTACTATGTCAATGTGATGTCCCTACTGTGTCAATGTGATGTCCCTCTTGTGTTAATGTGATGTCCCTCCTGTGTTAATGTGATGTCCCTACTGTGTCAGTTATGTTTTTACCGTGTCAATGCGATGTCTATACTGAGTCAATGTGATGGCCTACTATGTCAATGTGATGTCCCTACCGTGTCAATGTGATGTTCCTAATGTGTCAATGTAATGTCCCTACCGTGTCAACGTGATGTCCTTCTTGTGTCAATGTGATATCCCTACCGTGTCAATGTAATGTCCCTACCGTGTCAATGTGACGTGTCAGTGTGATGTCTATACTCTGTCAATGTGATGTCCCTACCGTGTCAACGTGATGTCCTTCTTGTGTAAATGTGATGTCCCTACCGTGTCAATGTGATGTCCCTACTATGTCAATGTGATGTCCCTCCTGTGTTAATGTGATGTCCCTACTGTGTCAGTTATGTTTCTACTGTGTCAATGCGATGTCTATACTGAGTCAATGTGATGCCCTACTATGTCAATGTGATGTCCCTACCGTGTCAATGTGATGTTTATAATGTGTCAATGTAATGTCCCTACCGTGTCAATGTGATGCGTCAGTGTGATGTCTATACTCTGTCAATGCGATGTCCCTACCGTGTCAACGTGATGTCCTTCTTGTGTCAATGTGATATCCCTACATTGTCAATGTAATGTCCCTACCGTGTCAATGTGACGTGTCAGTGTGATGTCTATACTCTGTCAATGTGATGTCCCTACCGTGTCAACGTGATGTCCTTCTTGTGACAATGTGATGTCCCTACCGTGTCAATGTGATGTCTCTACTATGTCAATGTGATGCCCCTCCTGTGTTAATGTGATGTCCCTACTGTGTCAGTTATGTTTTTACTGTGTCAATGCGATGTCTATACTGAGTCAATGTGATGCCCTACTATGTCAATGTGATGTCCCTACCGTATCAATGTGATGTTCCTAATGTGTCAATGTAATGTCCCTACAGTGTCAATGTGACGCATCAGTGTGATGTCTATACTCTGTCAATGTGATGTCCCTACCGTGTCAATGTGATGCCCTACTATATCAATGTGATGTCCCTACCGTGTCAATGTGATGTTCCTAATGTGTCAATGTAATGTCCCTACCGTGTCAATGTGACGCATCAGTGTGATGTCTATACTCTGTCAATGTGATGTCCCTACCGTGTCAACGTGATGTCCTTCTTGTGTCAATGTGATATCCCTACCGTGTCAATGTAATGTCCCTACCGTGTCAGTGTGACGTCCTTACCGTGTCAATGTGATGCCCTACTATGTCAATGTGATGTCCCTACCGTGTCAATGTGATGTTCCTAATGTGTCAATGTAATGTCCCTACCGTGTCAATGTGACGCGTCAGTGTGATGTGTATACTATGTCAATGTGATGTCCCTACCGTGTCAACGTGATGACCTTCTTGTGTCAATGTGATATTCCTACCGTGTCAATGTGATGCCCTACTATGTCAATGTGATGTCCCTACCGTGTCAATGTGATGCCCTACTATGTCAATGTGATGTCCTTACCGTGTCAATGTGATGTTCCTAATGTGTCAATGTAATGTCCCTACCGTGTAAATGTGACGCGTCAGTGAGATATCTATACTCTGTCAATGTGATGTCCCTACCGTGTCAATGTGATGTTCCTAATGTGTCAATGTAATGTCCCTACCGTGTCAATGTGACGCATCAGTGTGATTTCTATACTCTGTCAATGTGATGTCCCTACCGTGTCAACGTGATGTCCTTCTTGTGTCAATGTGATATCCCTACCGTGTCAATGTGATGCCCTACTATATCAATGTGATGTCCCTACCGTGTCAATGTGATGCCCTACTATGTCAATGTGATGTCCCTACCGTGTCAATGTGATGCCCTACTATGTCAATGTGATGTCCCTACCGTGTCAATGTGATGTTCCTAATGTGTCAATGTAATGTCCCTACCGTGTCAATGTGACGCGTCAGTGTGATGTCTATACTCTGTCAATGTGATATCCCTACCGTGTCAATGTGATGCCCTACTATGTCAATGTGATGTCCCTACCGTGTCAATGTGATGCCCTACTATGTCAATGTGATGTCCCTACTGTGTCAATGTGATGTTCCTAATGTGTCAATATAATGTCCCTACCGTGTCAATGTGATGCCCTACTATGTCAATGTGATGTCCCTACCGTGTCAATGTGATGCCCTACTATGTCAATGTGATGTCCCTACCGTGTCAATGTGATGTTCCTAATGTGTCAATGTAATGTCCCTACCGTGTCAATGTGACGCGTCAGTGTGATGTCTATACTCTGTCAATGTGATATCCCTACCGTGTCAATGTGATGCCCTACTATGTCAATGTGATGTCCCTACCGTGTCAATGTGATGCCCTACTATGTCAATGTGATGTCCCTACTGTGTCAATGTGATGTTCCTAATGTGTCAATATAATGTCCCTACCGTGTCAATGTGACGCGTCAGTGTGATGTCTATACTCTGTCAATGTGATGTCCCTACCGTGTCAACGTGATGTCCTTCTTGTGTCAATGTGATATCCCTACCGTGTCAATGTGATGTCCCTACTGTGTCAATGTGAGGTACCTTCTGTCAATGTGATGTTCCTACCGTGTCTATATATATATGATTTTTGAACTGAAGCATTCTACCTTTCAAGGCACGACACATGCATGTCTTCACGTATTTAGCATGATTTGTGAGTCCGTTGCAATCACGAAATGTGTGTGCTGTTTGTCATTCAGCCAGCGATATGTCGCTGTGACTGCGGGTTAGTGAGAGGATACAGTAACCAACTCTTTATGGGAACAGTGAGCAGAAAAATTCTGGGATGGCTGCTGTATCGAACAACTGACCGCGCATTGGAATGCGCAGCGTATAGTAACGTCGTTCGACATATCATAACATAACATAACATAACATAACATAACATAACATAACATAACATAACATAACATAACATGCTCAACAACAAATACCAGAAACTGAAACCAGAGTTCAGCACATAGTACCATTGCTAGCGTTACCGTGGGCGTTTTCCATCAAGTTTGAGGAATTAACGGCAGCCCAGTCAACTGTATACAAGCTTTGATTAGGCTTCACTGTTCTATTTTCCTTTCATAAACCTCCCTTGCTTTACCAGGGATTAGAACTTGTCATGGTCATCTGTGAAATCGGTGGCGAAACCCCTCGGTCACCATTTGCTCCAAAACGCCATGTGCGAATAAATTCACGCAGTTACAACTTTATTCTTCCGCGCATTTTATGCAGATTTCGTATTCTATTTCTGCGCAGGGCCGGAAGTTTATCGTCGAGAATTGGGTTCACGTTGTTATTTTTTGGTTTCTAATATCGCCGCAATGTTGACAATCGTAATCTCGAGCCGGGCAGGAGAGGCAGAATGAAAAGATTGAAAACATGTCGATATTTAATCAGCTGACGCGTAAACACACTGGGCGACGGAGACAATACAGATCGGAGTCTATAGTTGCACGGCCGAGCTCGTTCTGCATCTGTTTTCATAATCATTTGCTCCTGAGGCAAACAGACAAAAGAATGATGATAATAGTAATAATAATATCAATGACATTGATAGTAGTAATAATAATAATAATAATTATTATTATTATTATTATTATTATTATTATAACTATAGTTATAACAATTATAGTAATAATAATAATAATAATAATAATAATAATAACAACAACAACAATAGTAATAATAATAGATAGGGGATGTAAAAAAAACAACTTCGCGACAATGGCCAAGACGTGAAGGTGATAAGGAGGAATACCGTCATTTGAACTGATCCATAACATTAAGGGCGGGTGTCTGTGGGGATACTTGAACTACTAGCCATTTGGTAGGGCACATGCACAACAAATATTAAAGTAGTAGTAGTAGTAGTAGTAGTAGTAGTAGTAGTAGTAGTAGTAGTAGTAGGAGTAGTAGGAGTAGTAGTAGTAGTAGTAGTAGTAGTAGTAGTAGTAGTAGTAGTAGTAGTAGTAGTAGTATTAGTAGTAGTAGTAGTAGTAGTAGTAGTAGTAGTAGTAGTAGTAGTTGTTGTTGTTGTTGTTGTTGTTGTTGTTGTTGTTGTTGTTGTTGTTGTAGTAGTGGTGGTGGTGTTGGTGAAAGTAGCAGTAGTAGTACTAGTACCAGTAGTGATCATAGTAGTAGTAGTAGTAGTAGTAGTAGTAGTAGTAGTAGTAGTAGTAGTAGTAGTAGTAGTAGTAGTAGTAGTAGTAGTAGTAGTAGTAGTAGTAGTAATAGTAGTGGTGGTAGTGGTGGTGGTGGTGGTGGTAGTGGTGGTGGTAGTAGTAGCAGTGAAAGTAGTAGTATTAATTGTGGTAGTAGTAGTAGTAGTAGTAGTAGTAGTAGTAGTAGTAGTAGTAGTAGTAGTAGTAGTAGTAGTAGTAGTAGTAGGAGTAGTAGTAGTAGTAGTAGTAGTAGTAGTAGTAGTAGTAGTTGTTGTTGTTGTTGTTGTTGTTGTTGTTGTTGTTGTAGTAGTGGTGGTGGTGGTGGTGGTGAAAGTAGCAGTAGTATTACTAGTACTAGTAGTGATCATAGTAGTAGTAGTAGTAGTAGTAGTAGTAGTAGTAGTAGTAGTAGTAGTAGTAGTAGTAGTAGTAGTAGTAGTAGTAGTAATAGTAGTGGTGGTGGTGGTGGTGGTGGTGGTGGTGGTGGTGGTGGTGGTGGTGGTGGTGGTGGTGGTGGTGGTGGTAGCAGTGAAAGTAATAGTAGTAGTAGTAGTAGTAGTAGTAGTAGTAGTAGTAGTAGTAGTAGTAGTAGTAGTAGTAGTAATTCATCAGCATCATGTGCCATGCCGGTAAGCGTTGGCGGTCATGTTTTGCCATCTCACCCGATCACCAGAGTCGTGGTTCAGCTCAGCGTTCCTGTCTCGATCATACCACATGGCCAAGCAATCCAGGTATTTACTTCTCTGCCTCCCCTTGTTTTATTCCCCTCGATCTTGCCAATTGTCACCAAGTTCTCTAATTTGTTTCTTCTCATAACGTGCCCAACAAATTGTGACTGTCTACCTCTAATTTTTCTGATCAGTTTACGATTGTCATTTGTTTCTTGTAGGACTTGGTCATTGGTTTTTCTGTCTGTCCATTGTATTCTTTGCTTTTCCTCAGAAACCACATTTCCACAGCCTTCTAATGTTTTACAGCTTGTCTGTTCATTGCCCATGCTTTACTTCCATACAAAAGCACAGTCTCTATGCAGCACCTCATCACACTTTTTCTCGTTGCAAATGAATATCTTTTTATTGGTCAGTATGTTTTTCATCTTACCATACGCTGCCTTCGCCTTGGCGATTCTTGTTTTGATCTCTTCAAGACATCTCCCGTTAGATGGTATGACAGTTCCGAGATAATTGTACCGATTCACTTGTTTGAAAATATTCTCATTTACTTGTATATTACACTGTGGTATTTCCTTCTTCTTAGTGACGACCATAATCTGTGTCTTCTTACAATTTAATTCTAACCCAAGTTGTTCACTGTGTGCAACAATTGCATCTACTAAATGTTGTGGATCCTGCTCATTGTATGCAATAATTACTGTATCATCCGCATATCTAATGTTATTGATGTTATGTCCCCCAATGATGATTCCTTTCATATCGTCAACATTTCTGAAAATTGTTTCACTGTACAGTGAAAACAGATATGGAGACATTACACATCTCTGTCTCACACTGCTCTTAATAGGCTGATATTTACCTACTTCATTATATATCTGTATCTTGTTGTTTCCAATACATGTTTTTATTGAGTCAAAGGTCTTTCCCATCAATTTATAGATCTGCAAGCATCTTTATCATGTTGACATGCCTTACTTTATCAAAAGCCTTTGTGTAGCAAAGTCTACATTGGTTTTTCTGTCTGTCCATTGTATTCTTTGCTTTTCCTCAGAAACATATGTAAGCCTTTGTTTACTTACATAGAACGTTTGATTAATGTTCTCAGCATATACACAGCATTTACTGTACCCGTGCCTTCTACAAACCCACATTGTTCTTCTCTTATTTGGGGTTGTATTTACTTCTTAACTCTTTCCATGATAATTCTTAGCAAAATCTTTGTTATGTGGCTCATTATTATAACTGTTCGATGTTGATCACATTCCAAGGCGCCTGATTTCTTCGGGATTGCAATAAATTTAGAATTGCATAATTAAGGAGGTATATCTCCAATATTATATATTGTATTCAGCAGTCTGGTGACTTGATCTATTCCATATTTTTCTAAGGCAGTAATAATTTCTATTGAAATGTTGTCTGGACCCGGTTTCATGCGAGATTTTATATGGTAAAAAGCATTCTGAACTTCCATCTTCAGAATTAATGGTCCTTCATTATTACTCCAAATATCATATTGTTCTTCCCTTTTATCATCATAAAGGTTTCTCACATTATCTGACCATATATGCACAATTTGTTTTCAGGCAGCCTGTTGATGTAGGTATTCTTTTATTAGTAACTCCTGAATTCCTTACATAATGTTCTGACTTCCCTGTGAATCTCTTTATATTTGTCAGGATTATATCTGTTGTGTCTAAAAAAAAAAATTCAGTAATTTATTTTTTACTACCCACTTTCTTTAATTGTGTTTCTTTAATTGTGTTTCTTTAATTGAGTTTCTGCAGCCAAATTGGTTGAATTCTTCAACATTTCCCATTGATCATCCACATCTTGAAATAAAATCTCTAGATCAGACAATACATCAAATATGTTTTAAGTTTTTACTTCTATGTAGGTAGGGCACATAGATTATAATAATCACAAGAATAATCTAAGTAATATAATGACTAAGAGGGAACCGCGGTTCGTAGTGGCTAGACACGTGCCTATTGGTCTTGTGGTCATGAGTTCGAATTCGCAAAGAACTGGATGTTAAAAAATTTAACAGGAATCATTAAAATGCAACGAATTAAATTATTTGGCCGCCTCACAAAAATGCTCTGGTACCATCTGCAACAAAGAGCCACGTAGAAAAATTATTATGGATACAGGGCAATGGGAAGACTACTCAGAAGATGGAGTAATGGCATCAAACACAATGTGTCATCATCATCATCTAACAGGTCTTTTTTAACTAACCAACAAAGTAAGTAACTAACTAACCAACTAACTAATTCACGAACTAACGACTGTCAACGTACTTCAGCTCCCCAATGCATTTTTTTTTTTTGCCTTTGAGCTAGCCATCTGTGATGTTCAGATCTAGTAAAATGTCAGAATTTCATGCGTTTCATGAGTTGTTTAACACACAAAATAGTCGCTTGTTGAAGGTCGCAGAAGTCATCCCAATTATTCTGCTTAGTCCAGTTTTGTGCTAATAGAAAGATATTATAGTCCATTTAAAATTGCCGTGGTAGACAATTGAAATTATTGTGCGAACATGTGTGTATTTCAGCTTGAAGGATTTATCTAATGACTTTATTTTATGTTGTGTTATTTCTGCAGTATGTACCTGACGAAATATGTCAGGCAATAAATCGTGCAATCTATTGTTTGTGTCTTTGTTATTCAAATTTCTCTCATTCTTGGTCCACAATATTCTAAGAACTGATCTGAAACATTCAAATTCAAAGACCTCGTTTTTACTCTTCAGCGATTGCGAATCGATCTATGAACCGTATCTGCACGCAACCACGGGAGAGATGCACGCTCTCAAAAACCTTGGATCAAACCGTTCAAAGATGTGACGTCATGGGTTTCCAGTAGTGTTTAATCTCTGTTTACAACGTCATTTTTCTATGTCATGACACCATGCTGGTTGGTTAGTTATTTATTAGTCAGTCAGTCAGTCAGTCAGTCAGTCATTCAGTCTGTCAGTCAGTCAGTCAGTCAGTTAGTCAGTTAGTTAGTTAGTCAGTCAGTCAGTCAGTCAGTCAGTCAGTTAGTTTGTTAGTTAGTTAGTTAGTTAGTTAGTTAGTCAGTCAGTCAGTCAGTCAGTCAGTTAGTTAGTTAGTTTTTTAGTTAGTTAGTTAGTTAGTTAGTTAGTTAGTTAGTTAGTTAGTTAGTTAGTTAGTTAGTTAGTTAGTTAGTCAGTCAACAGATTATCGTCATTGCACATACAACTAGTAATCTACATTTTCTTAGACCCTCTTTTCAGTATCTCCCTCAGCGTGGGACGTATATTCTGTGTTGGTTGACTATTCGTCTTTGGCCTCCCGCATGTGGAACTTTTCTAGCTTGACCCCGTTTGACTTGATGCTCGTGAAGTGTGGTCAAAAGTTGCAGAATGACAGTCATCCTTGTGCCATGTACTCGTTCTGCCTCACTATGGGCATTCAGGGTGTCAGCACTATCCTTTGATTGTCCAATCTCCACAGCAGACATGATCAGAAACCTATCTGCTCGTTAACTTCTCTTACATCCAAGAACCCCAGACTTTTAAAAAAATGACCTAGATTATATCCTCTTTTGGACAGCAATCATCTTCAAATTAATATCCTGTTTACAGGATTATTAATCTGAGCGGTAATGGACTCTAATATAACTTCTCTTTGAGGTTGAACGTAGTAGGGGTAGTCGAATCGAATTTAATCAGTCTTGACCTTCTCTGAGAGTCAAGCCATTGCCTTCTGACGCAACTCATTTCCATCTTCTTGATCATACCCATGGAGTCACTGAGAAAACACGCATGAGTGCAAGTCAGTGTTTCCAGCCAGGTTATGCCTTTGCTACTGTCATTATCTCCATGGTAAAACTGCTCGTGGTCACGGTGAAATCTCCGCGGTATTCCTGAACAGTCCCCCAACAACGTTTATCCCCCGTCTAGTAGCAGGCTTGCAGAGAAGACGCTCGATCCTTCGTCAGTTCCTACACCTGCTGGATTATAATGCCCTTGTGTCTTTAATGTTGTGTTTATCTACCCCTGATTCTTCTTCTAACAACGCTGGCTTCCATTACTGTTCTTTCTAAAACACTGTCGTGTTTAATTTGAAGAAAGACAGTTTTTCGCCCGTGTGTTGCCGGGGCCCATACGGGGAAGCAAAGAATAGTAACACTGTTACCTACCATGCATGTCGTAAGAGGCGACTAAGGAGGCTATGGTTCCGTCGCCCTGCTACTGAGTGAGTGCGTGGCGTGACACTGTGAGCTGTGAGTTTCGCGTAGAATGCTTTTGCATCTGTCCGCGGTTGTTTTTAGCGTGAACTGCATGTTCGGAACGATGACGGCCGGCTGTGGCTGGATTGACTGGTTTGCCTTTTTGGTTCACGAGTGCATTTTTCAGGAGACTCCTGTGAGCTGTCGCTGTAGCTACGGAGTTCGTGCTTTGTGCGGCGCTTTCGGTGAGTCACCCTGCGGAAAGAGACCGAGCCATATGGGATAAATCCCGGGTCAATGAAGTCTTTCTGGTGACTGCCGTTTCCATCGACGATGAACTGTATTTTTCGTGGAGGACTTCTGTGTTGGCATTCTTGCGGTGACATTATGCACAGTGTACCTGTGCGGGCTGTTGGCTTGCCGACACTCCTGTCTATTCCATTGTTCACATTGGGCAGTGAGGAGCATTTTATGTGATATTCACTGGCACAGGAACTGAGCAATATGGGGACGACCCATTGCCGTGAAGTTGGAACCGCGACTAACGAACTAACTTGAAGGTGTTTTATGAGCCAGTCTGAAAACAACTAAACTACAATCAAAACACATCAATCACACACAGTCAAAGCAACACTATATTAGCATCTCAGAATCCATCACATACTTTAGCCAGACTCTCATTGCCACAGGAGATAGTCAAGACGCGCAGGATTGATAAATTACGCCTGAAATTGAATGCATAATTTCTTGAAAGATATTGCTTTTTCTATATACTCCAACTGTCAAAACCTCTGTTGGGATACAGAAGGACGCAAAAGACTACAACAGTCTGTGAGAACTTATGAGATCATAAATACATGTATCACGACAAAAAAGTTACAAATAAACAGCTGTATTGATTTAGTTGTAACAGAAAATAAATACAATAACAGGTAGGGGAAAAAAACGACATACATAAAATTTAGGAATAGTGCAATATTGATAGGACACTATGATATAGTCAATAGATGGATGGAATATCTGGAAGAGCTGTATGATGATAGGAGACCGGATGTAAATATTCAAACCAATGGCGATGGTCCACCTACACTTGCAGCGGAAGTTACTGAGAATAATTGAGAAAATGGGTCTTAGCTTGAATAACAGAAAGACAGAAGTCATGGTGATATCAAAGAAACAGATTGTGTCTAAATGTGCAATTAATGTAAATTAATGTACATCTATATTCCATGTATGCCGGTCTCCCTGGCCTAGAGATTAGCGACTTTCTCCGTAATCTCGTATACTCTCGTAAGTAACGTGACGACGGCGAGAATCGGTAGCGGTTCTAACCGCGTCGGTAACTTACGGTGTACGTGAACCGGTCGCTCAGAAAGCAATGGCAAACTACTTAGCGTAATCTTGCCAAGAAATCAACAATCAGCTTAAAGATGCTGATGTTGACAGCGATGTCCTGTTAAGGATATGCAAAAAGATTAGATTCCATGTATGTCCTCAACATTTCCTTACTGTTTACTTAAATGCACGAATTTACATCTCTATTCCGTGTATACCTTCAACAATTCCTATGCTTGTTTACATTAATACATGGATTTACATCTTTATTCCATTTAGTCTCCAACATTTCCTTGCGTGTTACTTAAATACACGAGTTTACATCTTTATTCCATGTATGCCTTGATATTTACTATGCTTGTTTACTTAAATACATGAATTCACATCTTTATTCCATTTATGCCCTCGACATGTACTATGTTTATTTACTTAAATACATGAATTTACTTCTTTATTCCATTGAGATCCTCAACAAACTCGCGCCAAACCGATTCAACTGTCTCCATTTCTCGCTGCTTGCTGCAAGTCCTCCCCACATTATTCATCCTTGTCTCTGGTACTCTTCTACGTGTATTGTTATCACAGGTTCTCTAAACGAATTTTTTTACGGCGAGTTGCATTGTGGTAAACGCTCCCAAGGCGGCCAGAGGAAACGCTTTAAAGACACCGAAAATCTCACTGAATGCTTTTAGAATTCATCATGACACCTGGGAGGCTGCAGCCAGAGACCGAAATTCGTGGCGTGCATCATTACGCAAGGGTGCAGTCATGTGTGAGGCAACCAGGACTGCAAGAGCTGTGAAGAAAAGACAGAACAGAAAAACCACTGCAGAAAATCCCTCTCCAGAAACGTCAAGCATTCTTTGTCCACATTGTCAAAGAACGTTTCGAGCCAAAATAGGCCTTATCAGCCATCTTAGAACTCACGGCTCCATACTTTCAACCCCACTGGATGAAATGAATGGTCATCATCACTCTTGATGGACAAACAACATTGACGTGTCTTGTTAGGTCTCTGTTAGGTCTCTGTTAGGTCTCTGTTAGGTCTCCTTCTGTTTCATTTCCTCTGTGGGTGCCAGAAAGAGAACTTTCTAATTATACTTTCTAGTACTATATTGGGTATTCTCGGCGAGTATATACCTTTCCTTATCACGGCCTGTCGAGAATTGTGCTGCAAGGAGTGACCAGAGGATCTGGCTGACACTCACAAATCCGAGGAAAGGCCAGAGGGACATATACACAAACTGATACCCAACTTCGTAAAGTTGTTGCTGTGTGGATGATCATATCTTTCTAGAACCTTCTGTTTTGTGCACTGGCAATCATTTCCGTTAGCGATGTTCCCCATGCCATGATATCTAACTGTTCAACATTTTCTCTCTTGGTTCCCTCATCCACTACAACTTACCTGGCCCCACAACGTGCGCCAGCTTTCTTCCCATGACATGCCCAAAATGCGGAATGTCTTCTTCTGATGCGAGTGACCAGTTCTCTTTGTGAAATACGCTCATCATCATCATCATCATCATCATCATCATCATCATCATCACCAAGTCCCATGTCAGCTGGCGTAGGCGTTCATATCTCTTCACATATCTCGGTCTTTGTTGTTCTGGATCAACTCTGCTGCTGATATCCCTCCATGCCACCGTCTCAATCTATCCAGCATCATTTCTCTTGGTCGGTCTCTGTCTCTCTTCCCCTAGATCTCTCCAGTCGTCACGATGTTCTCTAATGCCTCTCTTCTCGTCACATGACCAAAGAATGCTTTTTGCCTCTTTTTTATTGTTGTTTATAATGTTCTAGTTTCATTGGCCTTTTTCAGGCAATCGTCGTTAGTTACTCTGGCAGTCCCAGAAAATACGCTAATCTTCAATATTTCATATATCGTCATTACTCTTTAATAAGTCCACGGTATCCACATAATTACTCTATAAACCAACATCTCCACAGCTTCCACACAATTCAATCCTTTGATAATTGCCGATGATTCACTTCAGTACATAACGATAAGCTTGATTTAGCTCTTAAGGCCTCTTTTTCTTCTCACCACGATTGAGAAATATTTCTTCTTCTTCCATTCGCTTGAAATTTGACTACATCTGCAATGTTGTCTCTTGTATGAATTTCAATGTCTGTGTTATTTCACTCAGTGGTCCATAAAGTTTATGACAATGAAATATTGCCGAGAATATTCTTCATATCGTGAAATGTTTCTTTTACTTGGGATATTCCACATTTAACTTCCTTAATACATCCACCACCTGTCGTTATTAAAGAACCCAAACGCTTGAATACAATAACTTGCATCAGAATAGTTCACTGTGATATTTCATTTAGGAAGCGATTTGTTGTTTCTAATTACAATTACTTGTATTTCCCTCTTATTTGTACTATATCCTTTGTTTTGACTTATCGCCCAAGCCTGCGTGTATCTTCGGCTAGGGACCATCGTCATGTGGAGAGGGCAGGTTCGGATCTTCTCGTGACTATAGCTTTTAGTTTGTATATTATCTAATTTATCCTCTGATCTCCACTATTTTTTTCTTCTACTTCTGTGGGGGCCGATCATTACCCTTGAATTTATTACCCATGCTGTATCAATGACCTCAAAGGTTCCCAAACAAGTGATATTTCTGTGTATTTCGTATAATACAAAGGAACCAGTCGGCCACATCTCATATTTAAATACTAGTAATATGCATGAATATATCAGATGCATGAGAGCAGCTGCCAATTTACCCATCCGAGACCGAGTGAGAAATGATGATGTAAGGCAGAAATTACATTCAAGATCTTGGGATGAATATTTTGAAAGATATAAGATCAAAAGGTTTGGCCATTTCGTTAGAATGCTAAAGCATCAGTTACCAGCACTTTCACCAAACCAAAGAAGAAACAAGAGCCAGAAGGTGTCCGAGAAGAAAATGGATTGACAACATGAAAAAACAGTGGGTAGTCACGCGAAATAACACCACTATTCGGTGCCATCCAAATGGCACAGAACATCAACTATTCAACCCCACTCCTCTTGATGGCAAAAGTCGAAGATGATGATGATGATGATGATGATGATGATGATGATGATGATGATGATGATGATGATGATGATGATGATATGATGATGATAATGATGATGATGATGATGATGATGATGATGATGATGATGATGATGATGAGGAGGAGGAGGAGGAGGAGGAGGAGGAGGAGTACAATGATGATGATGATGATGATGATGATGATGATGATGATGATGATGATGATGATGATGATGATGATGAGGAGGAGGAGGAGGAGGAGGAGGAGGAGGATTATGATGATGATGATGATGATGAGGAGGAGGAGGAGGAGGAAGCGGAGGAGGAGGAGGAGGATGATGATGATGATGATGATGATGATGATGATGATGATGATGATGATGATGATGATGATGATGATGATGATGATGATGATGATGATTATCATGATGATGATGATGATTATCATGATGATTATCATGATCATTATCATGATCATTATCATAGTTAGTTAGTTAGTCGACAGATCATCCTCGTTGCACATCGGACCATTCAGTCCATAAGTGCTCGGATCCCCTCCTCAGCAAATCCCGCAGCGTGTAGCGGCTAACGACGCCAGTTCTGTGTTGGTTTATCAATCTTATTTGGCTTCCTGCGTAGTGTTCTTGTTTGGCCACCCCTCTTTTAATTTGCTGCTCTCGCAGTCTGGCCATTGTTGTAGATTCACAGTCATCACTTGGTTCTTGCAAAAGTCTCACTTCTCGTAGAGCATTCAGAATGTCAGCCTGGTCCATGGCGCGTCCGCCCTCCACAGTAGCCTCACCTGCGAGCTTGTCAGCCCGCTCATTTCCTTGTACTCCCGCATGCCCTGGCACGAAGATGAAACTAATCTTTGCCAGCCGAGACCGCTTCAGAGGCAGCAACCATTCTCTTCGGATCGACTTCTCCTCTATCCTCTTGATCATGTTCATTGAGTCGCTAAGGAAACAAGCCCTAGTGAATGTCTGTGTCTCGAGCCATGTTATTGCTTTACTTACTGCCATGACTTCCATGGTCAGGCTACTTGTGGTTTCAGTGAAAGAACCAGAGTCCTCCTTCACAATTCTCCCTCCGGCCCGAGCTGTAAAGGCCCATGAGCTTCTCACATGTCGGACGACCGACCCATCTGTGTAGATGACCGCGTCACTGTCTAGCGAATTCTCGAAAATCAACGCTTGTACTTCAGCCTCCACAGCAGCCGGATTTTCTTGTCTGCATTTTCTATCTAGTTGGATGCAAACTGAAAAGGATGTGCAGAAGTCTGTTGGCACTTGCACCCACTCCTCGCCAGGTTCTAAGTCCTCAAGTGAACACACCTGTTGAAGAATGTCTTCGGCTTGACCCATCCACGACCGTCCTCTTTTTAACCTGCTGCCCTTCACCTTCCTAATTTCACTATGCAGTGGATGCTGTGTGTTTGCGTTAATTCTGAGGTAGGCGCGTGCCCTGCAAACTTGCATTCTCTCTTCAATGGTTGGAAAATCAAGAAGGTAGCGCATCGCCCTGCATGCTGTATCTCTTGTACATCCAAGAATAATGCGCATAGCTTCATTCTGTATCCTTTCCATCCTTTCTATCTGCTTATGGCTGACAGTCAGGATTGCCATTGCATACTCCAAAACAGACATGACCAGCCCCTCGTACAGAAGACATAGATGGCGCTGCTCACAGTTTGCTGCCGCCATCACCCGCATCGCTGCCAAACCCCGCTTGGCCTTTGTTATCACCTGGTCTATGTGCATATTATAAGCAAGGCTTCGATCAAACCGTATCCCCAGGTAATTCATTGCCTGCGTTCTTTCCACCGTCTCTGAACACAGCATTACAGTTGGTGTTGGATTGTTGACAATATGATTATTCAACGAGAACAAAGTCACTGTTGCCTTTGTTGGGTTGACCATTGCCCCAGCTTCATCACACCAAGTACTTATGCGATTGAGTTCGGTTTGTAGTTCCACAGCAACCTCCTCTCTATCCTTACCCTGACGATACACTAAAACATCATCGGCATATGACAATGTCCTGCCAGGTCCAGTGATCTGCTCACTGGTGATTCTCACTGTGTAGGCGTTGAACAGTACCGGAGATAATGGTGATCCCTGTGGTAGGCCAGGATATATTGTTGTTGGTTCCGAAGTCCAACTGCCACATCTAAAAACTACTTTCCGTTGGAAGAGGGCTGCAGCGATCCAACTAAGGAGGAATGGACTTACGTTTAGTTCAAGAAGCTGAAACATTAAAAAATCCAGTGGTACTCTGTTGTATGCGTCCTCAAGATCAATCGCTGCAGCAACGGTTTCAGTGCCTGAGTGGAAACCTTCATAGACATCCTGGGCAAAGACTGCTGCATTGGTCCAGGTTTCTCTTTTTGGACGGTACCCACCCAGGGTAGGTGGGAAAACACCTTGCCTCTCTAGTTGGCTTGATATTTTCCTGGCAATTACCTTCTCCAGCAGCTTGCCTATTGTATTCTGCATGGTTATAATTCGATATCCCTGAATTTTTTTGTGGTCTTTGTCAGGCTTCGGCAAGGGAATCAGATAGCTGTGTAACCATTCCTCCTTGATGCTAGCACTCCCTATACTATTGTTGTACATGTCTGCTAGTTTCTCTAGCTCATTGTCGGTACACCTGTTTATGTCGTCGTATCTTATGCCATCAGGACCTGGAGCACTGTTTTTTGATCGTCGAAGCACAGCCTTGATTTCTGTCACTGTCACTGTGTCTTCATCCGAAGTGTTCTGGGCCTTGCATCTGTCTGAGGTGACCTCCTTGGCCAGATTCCGGCCTCCCATGTCTGTCTGGTTGCTCTGCTCAAGGTAGCGTTCAAAGAGGGCTTTGCCCTTGTCCTCGTCAGTCCTCTGCCAGATGAGGTCAGCACCTTGGAAGTCAGAAATGCTCTTATTCTTGACTACACCACTCATGCTTTTATGTAGTCGCCAGAACAATTTCAGTGACTTGTCTGTGCTTACTCTTTGACACACCTCTGCCCATTTTTCGCTTTTAACCACCTTGACCAGTTTTTTGAAATAGCTTACTTTTGTGTGCATCTCTCTTTCTAAGTGCAAGCAGGGACTAGGATGACCAGCTCTGTTCTTCTTGGCATTTTGCCATCTCCTTACAGCACTACGCTTATCCACCCAAGCCTTCTCCACCTCGAAACTCCACCACGGTGGCTGCTCCCAGCTTTTTTTCCTGCCCTGAAACGTTCTGCGCTTGTCACGTCTTATTTTACTCACCACATCTTGCCCTGTACTGTCATACTGGAACGTCTTTACCTTTAGCTTGTGCTGCCTGGTTCTGCCTTTCTCCACCAATATGCTGCATGGGTGGTGGTCGCTGCCATGGTGTCCTAGGACACCCCATCTACACACTGTAGTGAGTGAAGGTGAAACTAGCGCCAGATCAATAGCACTGTCCTCATCGCCAGGACGGCTTGCTGTCCTGGTGACACAGCCGCTGTTGATACAAACCAGGTCGATGGTTTCCAGTGCAGTCTCGAGCTCCTCCCCTTGTGTATTGGAGGAAGTGTTTCCCCATGATATGCCTTTAGCGTTGAAGTCACCACAGAAAATAACATTTCTCTCGTGGCCTAATATGCCACTTAAGCACTGCCACTTCTGGGCGTCCACACTCGCATTGCGGGCATAAACATTAACCAACACGAATGGTATACTGGAATGAACTCTCAACGCCTGTATTTGTATATCGTCACTGTTCCAACTGGACATGTCTAGCTCTGACGCCACCATGCTGTCGCGAACGAGAATCGCCGTTCCCAGATGTCGTCTGTTGTAGAAACATTTGAAGCCGGCAATTCGGAGTAGCTGATCGCCCAGTCTCGTCTCCTGGAGTGCTACAATGTCGTTCCTGTAAACTAGGGTTTCTAAAATAGAGCCCCGTTGTTTTACACTGGCACAGTTCCAATATAGAATACGGATGTTCCTGAGTCCTAGACGGTGACACTTGAGTCTAAAACGTCTCAATCCACCGCGCTTACCTGGCTTCTTTTTCCCTGCGCGGCTACCACGCCGCTTCGGTATGTTGACTGCTGATCGCTCGGAACACACACGTTGTTCCGCCATGTTGAAAAAACGTAAACACAGACTTTTGAGAACCACACGCGCTGCTGAAAATTCACTCAAGGATGGCTTCGCTCGATGCACGAACTCCGTAGCACCCGCGCAGATCTTGAGTAGAAACTCCTGGTTTTACATCCTGGCACACCAATTACACGCAAGAAATGAATCGATCATTATCATGATCATTATCATGATCATTATCATGATTGTCAGCGACTTGCTTGCGACAGGTATTTCAGGACTCCCCTACTTTTGCACTACACGAAATAATAACTCGTGTCGTTTGCAAAAGGTACAATTTATTTAGAGCTGATTACAAACAAGCTCTGCGAGCGGAATACTTCATTGACAATAAACATCATGGTACGTTACACAGATGCAATGAAGCGGTGATAATGATACTAATAATCACTGAATGGAATCTAAAGCCTAACAATCACTATTGTCTATAAACTTATAGTATTCATAAGGAACACGTCTGTTCTCTAGCTGTCTCAGTCCCCGTCTGTCCTCACGCTTCTAGTTGCGTGTTCAAACACGGACGTTGGATCCTCCGTGCACTGACAAGTCTTGCGTGCGTGGTGTCCCAGCACGCTGGTCAGTTCACTCGAGTAACCTGTACTCCAGGGTTACTCGTCGAGGCGGTTAGTTTCCTAGTGTTTTGGGAAACCCTCGCTCACTGGTACTCAATGCCCTCTTGGTTGACACAAGTGTATCCCGTTGTGAAGCTATTTATAGCGCTGGTGTCTCTCCTGTCTGGTGTCCTTTAGTAGTCTCTGTCTTAGCTCTATTACTTATATTCTTAACTCTGTAAACTCTATTTATAGGTCTTTGACAGGCTCCTCCTCTCTCCGTGGAGTGTTGCCACCTTTTAACTCATTGCTTGTAACACGTTGTATGGTTACAAAAAAAAATTGGCTGTCCAATTTTGTCAAAGATCTTATAAGTTGTAAATCTCTCTTTTGGGGATAGAACAAACTCTCTTCTTTCCTTACTCACACTGTTCTATTCATTCACTCGGCTAATTGAGTAGCTCCTCGTATCAGTACAGTTGGCTATAGATCTTCTTGGGAATTGTTTTGATCCGGAACCGTTGTCTTATGACTTATGTCCTGACTTCCGTCTTATGACCCTATGTCTTCTGACTTCCGTCCGTTGACTTATGTCTTTTGACCTGTCCTCATATTGCCCAAAATGACAACCCAATACAAGTTGACTCTGTTACTAGTACAACACATGAACATTGAATGTTCATGTTCCCAATAATATCACCCCCAACTCGTATACATCAAGTTCTACTCTTCACCTTCTAGCTTCCGCTTGTGAAAAAATATTTTCAATGTTACATTAAGGTTTTTAAGAAGTTATTGTGTCCCCTGATTTGAGTTACCGTTCTTTGAAACAAATGGTGTATGCAACTTTTGTGTGATTGTTTTCCTGTTTGTTTGCGTGTTTTCTATAAACTACAGTGTACTTAATTCGCTAACATGTGTATGCGTTACTATTCTACATGTGTGTATCCCTTCGAGTGCCGTAAATCGGTTTATTGTGGCTACAAATGTCTGTTTTTCTTATTTATGACCACAATTCCTTTCCAAGATGCTCAAAGTATTTTCTCTATCTACTACTACTAAAGTATGGCAGTAACACACTTAAAACTTGACAACACATTGGTTACACAGATTGACACAGACACGTCACAATAAGACGTTTTAAGCGGTGAAAAAAAAAATTTCCGCTACCTCTCTCTCTCTCTCTTTCTCTCTCTTTCGATGTTTACTATCGTATTCATTCTCTCCTCTCATTTACACATCTTTTATCCACTTTCATGCCATCGTTCTGTTAAAACATTCATTCGTCATTAAAATATGGTTCATGATATCAAGTAAATGAACATTACATATTTACACTAAACGATTGGCTGAATTCTACAAGTCTTCACGCCAAATGACTGTGCCGTTTCTTTGCACGTGTCATGATTATGCAGAATGGGGTCCTGCCTATACAAAATATACAACTTTGTGAGGATGGTTTGTTACCGATCCTGTAATATTAACTAATCTAATTTGGTGTGCTGTTCTAAATTTATCCTAAGGGAAATAATCTAACTAAATTAATTACATTTAAGCAAAATTGGTTAATTACCTTAAAGTGTTATTGGTACATGAAATGATGTTAATTCCTAAATGGTTGGGTTAGTTTAGAAATTATATTTTAAATAAATGAACTTATAAATAATTATATTTACGCGGTAATAAAGTAAAGTAATATTTAACAATTGCATTTCTAACATAGGTGTTAATTTAAATGGGTTATTAACTACATGTAGGTGATTTCTACTATTGCATGACATAAATAAAGTTATATATGCACTTGAACATTTTGCAATTCAATTATTAATACAAAAAAGAAGTTATGCGTACTGTTTATAAAACAATGTTATGTACATATCACAATTACGTTTCTATATCATTACACTAACTAATGTCGTCCTTTCGGGTGTGATGATGGAGCACTGTTCTTTGTAGACTATTTTCATAACATAGTTCATTTAGCCAAAGTCTTATATGCTCTCCTTCATGGATAGTGTTTATATATATAGTTCCCTACCAATTCGTGTAGGTTCACAACTAACACTTCAATGTAAATATGGCTTATATATGTGTTAGTGATGCAGACGTACTACTTATGCGTCTGTTCGTTCTCCTCATAATGGCAATGTTACACACACAGTTTATACGCTTGGTGATGATAACGCACTTACAGTGTAACTTTTTCACCACATACGGCACTGATCTAATTAGCAATTACAGTGTCACTGTTTCTGGTGATCTCTGGTCGATCTCTTCCTGTACCTCAGGTATTTCAATGTTTGACGGTCGACTCAAAGTGTCTGCCAAAGAGTTCAAACTCCCCTTTAAATGCTGGATGGTAAAGGCATAGTTCTGCAGTATCAAGGCCCACCTGTAGACCCTATTGTTATGGGGAATGCCAGACTGCATCATAGCAAGCGGAGAAATGTCGGTCTGGATCACAAACTGTGCTTCTGCCAGAAACCTATGAAGTTTTCTAACACAATAGATTTTGCTGAGGCCCTCCAATTCTGATGCTGAGTATCTTGATTCAGCTGGGCTGATCTTACGACTTACGTACATCACTGGGTGGAACTTCCCTTCGTAAAACTGGCCTAGGATTCCCGATATGGAAATAGCACTTGCGTCTGTACGTAAAAAGTAGGAAAGATTTTGGTTAGGCAAACGCAATATAGGTGGAACGCTGAATAAATATTTCAATTTTGATAATGCACTAATTAACAATGCATCTTCAATATCCAATTTTGCCGAAGCTTTCAAAATATTGGAAAAAACACTGGTGATTTCCGCCAGATTGGGAATAAATTTACTATAATAATTCACAAGACCAAGTAGACTTCGGACCTGTTTCTTGGTCGTTGGCATAGTCAAATTGAGAATCTTGGTCACAATCTTTTCATCTGTTCTAAGTTGGCCACTGCAGATGGTATGGATTAGGAATTCAATCTCTTCCATGCCCAACTCTACTTTAGTGGGCTTGACGGTAAGCCCGAATAATCGCAACCTATCGAAGACATGTCGTAGTTTCTGTAGGTGTGATGTCCAGTCTACAGTATGAATAGATATATCATCAATGTATGTAGATGTATTGGTCACCCCGTGAAGAAGATCCCTAGTTAGACGGACGAAAGTCGCTGGAGCATTACAAAGGCCAAAAGGAAGAAATCGCCACTCATAGAGACCTAAAGGTGTGGAAAAAGCTGTTAAAGGAATTGAGTTTTCTTCCATCGGAACTTGCCAATATCCTTTCGTGAGATCGAGTTTGGAGAAGATGCGAGATGTAGACATATCAAGGATCAAATCCTCGCATGCTTGGATTGGTTCAGCATCAATTTTGGTCACTCTGTTTAAACGCCGATAATCGACGCAGAGTCGAATTGTTGAGTCCTTTTTGGCGACAAGGACGATAGGGAAAGAATATTCTGACTGAGATTTTCGAATTATTCCACTCGACTCAAGAGATAGTAGTTCTTTGTCGAGATTAGCCCTATAATTCAGTGGGATGGAATAAGTTCGACACTTGATTGGGGTGTTATCAGTCAGAATAATGGAGTGCTGTATTCTGTCTGTCTTTCCTGGGATGTCGGAGAAAATGTCTTTGTACTCCGTCACTAATCCTATCATCTGTCGTCGTTGCTCGTCTGTAAGTTTGCTTTCTATCTGTATGCTCTCAATGGTCCCAGTCTTGTCTACTGTAGGGACTGGTAATTCTATTCCGTCGTCATCTGTCTCGTTCAGAACTGTTGTTGTACTAGCTGTGTGTGCTGTTACCTGGCTAAGTGTGTTTGCGATGTCGCTGTCGTGCGTCTCCCTACCTAGTGTAGTTGTGTTGTGTACGTCTGTCGTCTGATTACTTGGTGTGGGTGCATCTTGTTCGTCTGTCGGTAGTTCTTGTCGTGAGAAGTATGGTTTCAGCATGTTGATATGAAATATCTTTAATTTTCCCTTTATCGATATTTCATAATCGCCATCTGATATTTTCCGTTCAACGTTGAATGGCCCTTGCCACGATGTTAGTAACAAATTACGTTTATCTGGTAGTAAAAGCAGAACCTTCTGATTAGGTTCAAGATGAATTGTTTTAGCACCTTTATTTGCATAGTCGCGGTTTCCTTTGCTCGACACCTGATTTAGGGGTCCAACAATATCGACCGCTACACACTCAGATGGTCTAGATGCTAATAATGACCGTTGCACTTCGGCCGTCACATGCTTTCCCTTTCTTACAAGATGTTGACAAATAGTACATGAAGGACAGAAAATTTTTATATCCGTACAGAATTTAGGCCAGTAGAAGTGTGACAAAATTCTGGCTCTGGTTTTGTCATGGGCCAAATGTACAGCAAACGGTGACTCATGTGCGATCTTTAGCACATTTTGTCGGTATGTTACATGTAACACCGTCTGCTGAATTTCATGGTTATTATTTGTGTAATAACGCATGAGAATTCCGTTGAATATTCTAAAATACCAAGTTGCATTTTTAGTCACTTCCGCTCGCTCACCTAACAATTTAAAATAAGGTGCGATAGTTTGATCTGTGCGATGTGCCTCGATAAATTTTTGTCGAGTAGTGTTGTTATCGGCACCGCTGGGTGTTAACAGCTGTAACATCTCATTTTGTAGGTCAGTATAGTGTGTTTCAGTATCTGACCTTGTTACAGCATTAGCCATGTTTGTATGTTTCCAGGCTAATATATCGTCGTCAGTACATTGCTTCAATGAAGCTAAACAGCCTAAAATCAGATCCGTACAGGGATCTTGTAGGATTGCGCAAGTAAATGTGCCTGTAAGGATTAATATGCGCTTTTGCCGGTGGGTATTTCTCAATGGTTCCTGAGAAAGTACGGCATTTGACAAACTCACCCGTGTAATCTTCTGGTCTGACAAGCTCTTTTCTTAAACCAAGTAAAGTTCTGCCGCTATCCAGTAAACAATGGCATGGTTGATCATTGACCAGTGCATCGTAGAACTTCAATTTACCTCTGGAGGCACTAGCTGCGTTGGCATCTTCGTTTGAAAATGGTATGACGTGACCACATTTCAATTTTCCATCCACATGAAATTGGTGACATGTCTGACATCTCTTAAAGTCTAATATATCTGTAACTAATGCCACACTTTCACATTCACTCTCTGGTAATACATTTACAAGTTCGGAGTCAATTACGCTATCATCGTCAGATGACGTATCGATGAGCACAGCATTATTTGCCTTCATACGTTGCCTACCAAGACATTTTGCAGAATAATGGCCATAGCAGGAACAAAAATAACATTTAATAGCCCGTCTAAATGAATTTCGTCTACCTTCCTGCTTCTTTATTACTGTTTCTAAGTGTGAGGGAAATGCCGGGTTCTTGTCGCACATAGAGTAGCTAGGATGAAACAATTTACAATATCCACATTGAGGTGGCTTCTGGTAAGGTTTGTCTTTCTTATGATACTCTTTCTGATTATAGGATCTACTGGGTACGTTCTTCACAAAAGCAGTGATCTCTGTATCATGTGTGGTGGTCTTAAATATGTCACGATTAGAAGAAAAATATGCTGACCCCCGTTTTTCTAGTTGCTCAATGGATTCTATATCTGATTGTTGGAGAAACTTCGCAAAAGGGGTAGGGACAGTAGATATCACCTTGTCCATTACCATGAGATCTTGTAATTTATCAAAGTTTTTGCCCACTTTCGCTGCTTTAATCCATTTATTAAATGTACTTTGCACGTTAGAGATGTAATCTAGGAATGTTTCAGTTGGCTTAGGTTTTATTTGGGAAAACTGAATTTGATAACCCGTGGCATCCAGAAGGAAATGCTCCATAATTCTATCGTGGATGTACTGATAATTATTCCTTAATTCTGTAGGTATTGATTCTATAACCTTTAATGGCTCCCCACTGAGATTTCTCATGTAGATCATTGCCCAGTCATCCAAAGGTATTTTCTGAGTCTTAAGGTGAAATTCTATATTCTCAGTCCATGCTGAGATTGAATCGCCTACGCTATATGGTTTGATCAGGCCTTTATATTTACTAAACTTATTTTGTTCTTCCTGGCTCTTTTGTTTACTAGAGGCTATCTGGATATTTGAATCTACCTCCATTTCTTTCATCTTTAATTTAGTTTCTGACTCTAACTGTATCTGCTTCTGTTTGGTGGCTTCCTCTGCTTGTTTGTTGGCTTGATCTAAATCTAGCTGTCTTTGTTTGGTGGCGTGATCTAACTCTAGCTGTTTTCGTTTGGTGGCTTCCTCGACTTCTTTCATCTCTTTTTGATGTTGTCTCTCTAATGCTCTTTCGTCTCTCTCTAGAGCAGCTTTCTTTTCTGCTCGAGCTAGTTCTTCTTTGTATCTTTGATCAGCCCATTTCTCTAATTTCTCTCCAGTATGGCCCATTTCTTTGCCCGCCTGGATGCAATCACTTAATGATGCCATTTTGTGGCTTTATGTTACTTTACAATGATATCACAATAGTTTTACACAATGTTTTGTAGTTATGTGTTAGTTATTTACATTCTCACTGAAAATAGAGATGCATGGTTAACATAGTGGATATCAAAATATTTCAAAAATATACTCATCTAATTCTTCGGAAAATACGGCCCTTGGGATGTTCCACCGCTGTCTTCCGGACACACAAAAATGATAGACTTGACAATAGAACGGATGCTTCTGTTTAGTAGAGCATCAATACTTTAGAAACATGCGTATGATATAAATACATGTTTATATTTCATGTGGCTGATGAATCATAAATGTGATCTAGATAATGATAAATGATGTTAATGAATGAATGTTATGATAGTATCAATGATCGTCATGATTCGTAAGATGATTCGTCATATGAAAGTCACTGTCGTCTTGTCTTCACTTTCTTATCTTGTTTGGTATAACTACGTTCTAAGGCTTCCGTTCAGTAGCTAATATCTTTTCTTTGTGCAAAAGGAACTTATTTTGCACAAATATCTACATAAATTTGATGAATGGTGACATTAATGGCTGTATCACACAAAATGAAGTGTACACGATGGTTTGCTTGATAATTTAAATTCATACTTGTATACATTTTCATTACCACAAATTCATACACATTTCCTATTACTTTCCGTACAATAACACAATTTGCAAATTAATCTTTCTTCATTGTGGTTCGAGCTCCACAAATGGTAACATAATAATTATCACGTAGTAATGGTGTTAATCACTCACGTTAATTCACAAAACAAAATTATTTCTGACATTCTATGGTATATAATTTACGTTCATTTTAGATATTTTTAACACAGAAATAATGCCCAATGTTGCTGTTGACGTTGGTTCAGGGACTTCTGACACCAAATGGGGTCCTGCCTGTCAGCGACTTGCTTGCGACAGGTATTTCATGACTCCCCTACTTTTGCACTACACGAAATAATAACTCGTGTCGTTTGCAAAAGGTACAATTTATTTAGAGCTGATTACAAACAAGCTCTGCGAGCGGAATACTTCATTGACAATAAACATCATGGTACGTTACACAGATGCAATGAAGCGGTGATAATGATACTAATAATCACTGAATGGAATCTAAAGCCTAACAATCACTATTGTCTATAAACTTATAGTATTCATAAGGAATACGTCTGTTCTCTAGCTGTCTCAGTCCCCGTCTGTCCTCACGCTTCTAGTTGCGTGTTCAAACACGGACGTTGGATCCTCCGTGCACTGACAAGTCTTGCGTGCGTGGTGTCCCAGCACGCTGGTCAGTTCACTCGAGTAACCTGTACTCCAGGGTTACTCGTCGAGGCGGTTAGTTTCCTAGTGTTTTGGGAAACCCTCGCTCACTGGTACTCAATGCCCTCTTGGTTGACACAAGTGTGTCCCGTTGTGAAGCTATTTATAGCGCTGGTGTCTCTCCTGTCTGGTGTCCTTTAATAGTCTCTCTCTTAGCTCTATTACTTATATTCTTAACTCTGTAAACTCTATTTATAGATCTTTGACAATGATGATGATTATCATGATGATGATCATTATCATGGTGATGAATATTCTAGATCAAGCATAGCGGCACCACACTTAATTTATCAATGATTTGATTAAATTCATTTCTAAGACCTAAAATGCTATTTAAATGGCTGGGTACAAATTATGTCCATACTCCACAGTTGTAGGTTCAATTGGATGAAAGCGATGGAGCCTGGAAAATGAACAAGCTATTAAAAAGGGCGAATAAAGGCCTTGGAGATGTGGATAAATAGAAGAATATATCGTATATCATGGAAACAAAAAACAACTACAGAAGTACTAGAAACACTGAGAATAAAAAGAGGGTTGATTAAATAAATAAAAAAGAAGCAAGTGAAATATTTCGGCCAAATTAGAAAATATAACGCTCTTATAAAAACCTCACTGGAGGGCAAGGTTGAGAGCAAGCGAGCAAAGGGTAGACAACGATACAAGTGGGAAGATAACATCAAGATACGAACGAACAGCTTTCTGACTGAATGTACAATCAAGACGAGAGACAGACTCTGTTGGAGATCCATTGCAGACAACTTTCATTGTGGAGACGGCTACAGATTGATTGATTAATTTAATTGGCCTTGCGTCGAAGTACTCTTGTTTCTTCAGCGAGGCGTTGTCATCATTTAGGGTTTCCGGGGGGGGGGGGGAATTAAAATTATTTCAAGATCGAGTTAATACAAGAACCGATTACTTGATATTGTTTTTCCCTTCATACTGTACGGTTCTGTAATTCTCAGCATTCTAAAATTCAATTTATAAAGTAAGTAGACCCACAAATCATGTTTTATGTGGACGTCTAGACTTGTTTTAGTACGTGCTATTAAATTTAGCTTCTATTATTATGTATACTGTGTAGGGGCGGGGCGGGATTTTTAGGTAGGAAATACGAAAGGAGGGAATGACGTTCTGAAAATATGGTGAAGGGGGGAACGGGCCAAATTTTTAGGTAGGAATTACGAACAAAGAAGGGGGGGGGGGGAATGATGTTGTGAAAATATGGTGAAGGGGTCACGGACCAAAAAAGGTTGAGAACCACTGGTCTAGATGTTCTCTTAACTTTACTTCCGTGTTTTACTGTATAAGTCATCATTTCATCATCATCATCATCATCATCATCATCATCATCATCACCATCATCATGTGACATGCCGATAAGCGTGGGAGGTCATGTTTCGCCATCTTATACGATCACCAGAGTCGTGAATCAGCTCTGTGTTTTTGTTCCGACCATGCCATGTGGTCAAGCCATCCGGGTATGTACTTCTCTGTCGCTGTCACCAAATTCTCCAGTTTATTTCTTCTCATAACGTGCGTGTTTTATTTGCCTTGTGCAGGACTTGCTCATTGGTTTTTTTTTCTGTCTTTCCATGGTATGCTTTGCATTTTCCTCAGAAACCACATATTCACTACTATTAGACGTTTTTCGGCTTGTCTGTCAATCGTCAACGTTTCACATCGATACAAAAGTACAGGTTCTATCTAGCACTTTAACACTCGTGTTCTCTTTGCAATTGATATTATTTTATTAGTCAGTATGGAAAACGTTTTGCAAAAGGCTATACCTTTGCCATAGCGATTCTTGTTCTAATCTCTTCAAGGCATCTCCCATCAGATGTTATGACTGTTCCGAGATAGTTGTATTTATTCACTTGTTTAAGAATATTCCCATTTATCCTAACATGCATCGTTGTATTTCTTTCTTCTAGGAGAAGACCGTAACCTCTTCTTACAATTTAATTATAACCCTAGTTGTTCACTGTGTACAATACATGTATCTACTAAATGTTGCACATCCTGTTCATTGTCTGCAATCATTACTGCACCATCCGCATTTCTAATGTTACTGATGTTATGTCCCCAATGGTGATTCCTCTCATATCTTCTAAATTTCTTCATATCCTTCTTGCACACCTCCCTTAATACGCTGATATTGACCTACTTCATTATCAATCATTATGGCAGCTTGTTGTTTCTAATATGTGTTTTACAAGTCTAAGGTCTTTCCCGTCAATTTGTAGATCTGTAAGCATCTTCATCATGTTGACATGTCTTACGTTGTCAAAAGCCTTTGTGTAGTCATTAAAGCAATGATTTATTAAGGTCTTTATTAACTTCTAGAACTTTCAGTTAATGTTCTCAGCATATGCACAGCATTTACTGTACTACCGCTTACTTCGACCCACATTGTTCTTCCCCTATTTCAGATTGTATTTTCTTCCTAACTCTTTGTATGATGACTCTTAACAAAATCTTCGTCATCATACTATTTGGTAGATGTTGATCACATTCCAAGGTTGCTGATTTCCTTGGGATTGCTATATAGATTTACATAATTCAAGAAGGATATCTCCAGTGTCATGTATCGTATTGATCAGTCTGGTGACTTGATCTATTCCATATTCTTCTAAGGCACTTTAATCCAACTGAACGGTGTAGAGGTTAAACACACTACTTTGGCATCAGCACGCCGAATGTTTAAGAAGGTTTACTCGTATCTATTCGGCCAAGCTGACTTCCATACTTGTGCATTTATTACTCACGCAGACTTCTGTAACTTTCAGTCGAGGCGCCGCTAACAGGCACCTTTCTGTCGTCTGCAGATGTCACCCCGGCTAAAGACGAACACGAATTGTGATCATGCATTCTAAATCGGCTGGCGTACAACAGTACTCCTGCCCGAACTATTGAATGACATGTGTATTCTTAATACATTGCACCAGCTGCTACCTTTTGAATGATCGTCCTTTCACCCAGATACTTTTAGACCCCGTCTGTTCTTTCCTTTTCTATCCCTCGCTATTAATTGTTGATGGATAGTTTTCATTGTTTATGTGTCTGCCTCTGTGGCGGCTTCCTTTCTCCCACCTTCCCTTTACTGCGGAGATAACTGCTGTCTGTATAGTGTCGTTGGCCAGTCGTATTATAAGGTTCTGAAAATAGGACAACGAATACACATTATGAATAATGCAGAGAGCCGTTAGAGAAGTGGTGTTGTCGAAACAATGACAGAGACCAGCTTAGTGTGGGAAGCTGACAAGTAAAGCAGTCCTGGAGAATGTAACAGAACAAGTAACATCTCTACAAGTAATTGAACAAAGTGTAGATATCTCAACACTTGATCAAACCATATGTGTTCGTTTGTTAGTTAGTTGCATATCCTTTACAAAATATTGCAGTCAACCCCATTACTTTCTTACTGTTCGTGATGTCTTGGCAAGTTTACGTTCAGTAGTTTGCCATTGCTTTCTGAACCACTAGCACTCATACCAATGTATGGATACCAAAGCAAGAAGGTCTACTGCCAAATCGCCCTTATCTGTCTTGCGAACGGGGTAAACGGGTTTATGAATTGAATTTGTAACCCCTTCGCCACATCAAACCACGTGACATGAAGAAAAACCAAAGTAATGTACTCAAACTACTGAGGACAAGAGGAAGGCGTGGACAAAGAAAGCATTTACAAAACATTTTTTTTTTGCATATCCTATTTACAGGACATCGATGTCAACACCAGCATGTTACTGCTGTTGTTGATGTCTTGGCAAGTTTACGTTCAGTAGGTTGCCATTGCTTTCTGAACAACCTGCTCACATACCATCACGTTAAAATCCAGGTCGACGCGGTTTGCTGCTGGCAGTTGTGTTTCGAACTCGGTTAAGGGGGCTCACGATTCGCGTCCGTAAGCCCTTAACCACGGAGACCGTCTTTACAAAACATACAAGTAGTAAATAAAGGACCCTTTTGCACATTGTTAAGGTAATTTTTACTTCCCAAGGCATCTCTTCGCACCAATTTTAGGCTCAGTAGACCAGGTGAATTTAGAAAATCCGAATTGGCCGTAATCGTATCGAACACAGACCTAGCAGTATATCAGGCGAATGTCTGACCACTACGCTAACTTAAATGTCCCGTTGAGTTGAGTTGAGTTGAGTTGAGTTGAGCTAAGAACTGATATCACTGCACTCAGGACACACCCATACGCGCTACGTCCCTCGTTCAACAGCCAGCGAAGAGTCATACTACTAATCGTTCCAATCACTATATGATTGAAAGTTATCCTGGTCTTACCTCTCAGTTTTGAGATTCTACCGGAACCCCTGCCAATCCTCCGCAATCTTATCCTTTCCACATATGGGTTCTCAATCTGTTCATCCACTTTCACCATCTGGCCCCACAGTCGCATGACCACCTCTCCCTTGTCCATAGTATCACACGACGTTCTTTATGATACGTGCGTGCGATGGTCGTTGTCTAGGTAACGATGCTCCTGGTGTGTCAATTGAGCTATCTAACTGTCTCACAATGCAACTCACCCCAGTAATACACATCCATCAGTCAGTAAACAAGATTGAGTTGGCGCACATAATCCTTTAATACAGAAATAACACAGACCCACGGAACATATTTATATATCCAGAAACAATATATAGAATCCATAGAATATCCATATCCTCCTCACAACATTAACCCGCACACATCACTGTCTTCTCACGGCCTACTGAATCTCAAATTCACACGACCATTAATCCAGCTCCTATCCACCGCTGGACCTCACACATCACAACCCACACACTGGGTCTAGCCTCTGCTAATGATATCCAACCCACTCTGGGTTCAAGCCTTCATTCAACACTGGGAGAACAACACAACACAAGAACTGACCCACCGTCAGTCTAAACTCCCACGTCCTCGACAACCGATTCGTTCGGCGTCAAAACCTCAACTCCCCAAGTCCTCTGACTTCACCCAGAACTAAACTCTCTCTCCCCATCCATCCCCTGGGGGTTTCCACTCACACCCGCCCCATTATTTCTCAGGGTTGACTGTTTTTTCTCATAGCCATGTCACTCACCTTACTGTCAATGACCCAGGCATATGTCATTATCCCCCCTCCCCCTTAAAAGAAAACATCGTTTTCAAATGTTGGGAGACTAATACTTATCAACTATGTGACCCAGACATATTGCCTGGGTAGTCGTAAGTATAAATCCAACTTACTCTAGCTACCACACTACATAATACATCAGTTGCTCATAGTACACTCCCATATTCCCCACACCTCAATACAACCAACTTTCTATCTTGTGTACCAATGCATGAACTAATACATCACATAATAATAATACATCATAGGAAACATCATATCTGTGTATCTGCAGGTCTATTAACATCCTCAAAAAGACACAAGCTATTTGTGTACCGACCCTATGTCAGGTGGTTCTTTTCTTGCCTCAAACCTCCACCTATGATTCCTGTCGATGCTGTGTCTACCCTTCATATACCCATGCCTCATGTTTCCTATATCTTTAACACATCTGTTTGCTAATCCTAACTCTGGTTCAGTGATGTCGTCAATACTCTTTTGAACTGCGTTAACATTGCTATCTGCATATTGTACTGTTACACTAGAGTCTCTGTTTAGTCTGACCTCTTTATTAAATCCTGGCCAATATACCCGGCATCCTGCTCTATGTTGCTTCCGCCTTACTCCTATGTGCCCTGCACATGCCCTATCCTGAGCTATTCTAGTATATCGGTCTCTATATGCTAAGGGTAATACTACTTGCCCACATGCAGTTCCGCCATCTGAAAACCTGCGAGTGAGAACATTATTATTCCTTCCAAAGCACCATCTACCCTTCTTTGATTGCCTATGTCTGACTTTACCACACCCTTGGAAACATTTGTCTGTCGTATTATCTTGTCTCTGGGATTCCCTACAGCTATATTTGAGATCCATTCTCACCTGCTCAGCTGTACTATCCTTGCCCTGAGTTCCTGTGTCTACTTCAGGTGCCTCTTCTTGTTCAGCTATACTCTCTAATTTAGGTTTTCTTTTTGTAACTACCCCGTTACTACTTACACTATGTATCTGAACGAACGAACGAACGAACGAACAAACTTTATTTTCAAAGGGTTAAGAATTGGGCACGCAGGCCCGTCTAACATTCTGCCCTTCTATCACTCTCTTTCATACATTATTTCATTCACACATCATTCAAGGCTAACAGAGAACAGCAACAATATAAAAGATATGCATTATAAAGGCATGGGCAAAATGCAAACATCAAAACTACACGACACAGTAAAATTAGATAATGGTCTGACACTTGTTATTAGCCATGTGGAATATTCTGGCCTACCAAAAGGGGACTGGCTGTTATACTAGGGTTTTGTTATTATTATTATTATCTCTATTATTAAGGGGGAAGATAATCCGTACTGAGATAGTGTTCGAGTAATTTGCGATTATATGAATAGGGATTGGTGATGTCTTTGATTTCTTGTGGAAGATTGTTCCACAGCTGAGCTGCAGAGTACGTTAAGCTTGTTTTGTATAAGTCAATCCTAGGCTTCGGAATGTGTAATATATTTAAACGTTTACTATGTCTAGCATTATATTTAAACAATGGCCAAAGGTAATTTGGGGCATTCCGATGCAGGATTTTGTGAATTAGTTTAGCTTTATTGAAAAGCAGGCGTTTGCGGAGTGGTAGTAGATCTGGTCCCAATAAGCTACTTCTTCTGTACAATCTTTAACTCCTGCTACATTTCCTATGATCAAATCCGCCACTGGTGCTTCCAGAACACACGCTGTCACTCTTCCTGTGATATATGGTGTTTTCACTGTTATCATGGCTAATGGGTAGAATTCTACTGTCCCATTAAATGTTATGGATCTAATCTTTTTCCCTGTATAATCCGAGGGATGCAGTAAACTCTTTCTAACTCCGATGGACGTACATCATGAATCCCTAATTGTTAACGCTGGCCTATCATTAATAAATCCATGGTGCATCTTCAGACTTCCTCCTTCATGCACTGCTGATCCTGCTTTAACTGTGTGACCACATATTAAGACTGGCTGACCGTCTTTTTCAAAAAGAGGTTTGCACCCACTACAATCTTCATTGTTCAGCGTCTCAATTACTTGCGCTGCATTTGAGTGCTCTGTTTCTCTCATCCTACATTGATGACTGATATGCCCCTTCCTTCCACATTTGAAACAAGTGATCTCCCTTTTACTGTTGTTCGTTGGTCCATCTGATGGTTGTGCATCACAATCTGCCATTTTGTGTCTCCAGCTCCCACAATTCCAACATCCGGCATAACTATTTGGACGTCTCTGGAAATTCCCCCTTTTGTATGGGTACCGTCCTACTCTACCATCATGATTGCCACGGAAACCATTCTCTTGAGGTTCTTGCTGCTCACCTTTCTGTGCTGAATCCACACTTTTCGATCTTGGTCTAATAACTGGATTCTGGTCCTGTTTCGTGTACGCTGCACAGACTATTTCTTCACTCATTAGTCTACCAATAGAACTGTTTGGATGTGCAGTCATATAGTTTTGCCCTAACTGTGACATTGTGTCTATGTACTTTGGCTTACGTTCCTCAAAGAAAGCTACTAAGTTTGTATTGCATGCAGATAATACCTTGTCTCTTAACATTAAATCCACTAATTTATTGAAATCTTTCCCTACTTCTGCAAGCTCCATCCATTTGTTAAATGTGTTCTTTACTGTGTTAACAAAATCTGTGAAATCTTGATTTGTCTCTCTTCCTAAGTGTCTAAACTATGTTCTATAGCCATGCTCAGTTAGTTGGAACTTTGTTAACAAACGTTGCCGCAAAATAGTGTAGGTATTTCTTTCTTCCACAGGTAAATTAAACATGGTGTCTAGGGCCTTACCCGTAAGATACTCGCCAAGTCGCATCGCATACTCTCTCTCTCTCTCTCTCTCTCTCTCTCTCTCTCTCTCTCTCTCTCTCTCTCTCTGGAATACCTAACACTTTCGCTGATGCTTCGAATCTTCCCAAATAAGATTCAAGATGGTCCCGATCTGTAAAATATGGCAGTTTTAATCTCGGTGACGACTGAGAAGGTCTACTGCTTTCCTCACTTTGACCCTTCGAAGATAGTTCTAGTTTTCTGAGTGCAATTTCCGCTTCCATCTTAATCTTCTCTTTCTCGATTTCCACCGCATTTGTTTGTTTTAACTTTTCAAGTTCCAGTTGTGTCATTTCTAGTTTCAATTGTATCTCTTTCTCATCCTGTAGACGCTTGTTGTCCATTTCAGCTAACTTTACTTCCTGTAGGCGTTGGGCTATCTTTTCTTCCTGTAGGCGCTTTTGTTGTTCCATTTCCGCTAGTTTCACTTGTGTCTCTTTCTCTTCCTGTAGACGCTTGTTTTCCAATTCAGCTAACTTTTCTTCCTGTAGGCGTTTTGCCTCGCATTCACTATGCCTCTCCTCTCTTTCCGTCTGTTCTGTTCTTTTGCTTCTACATACTCCTGTAACTTTTTACCCTTCAAGCCTAACCGTTCACCTGCTTCAATATAGTCCATTAAAGTAGGCATCTTGTACTTGCGGACACGTTGCTGTCTGTCAGCCAATTATAAATGTAAAGACTCTGCTACTAGTCTTTGTGTGCCCTCCCTAAGTACACCACCACTCCCTGTGTACGTAAATTCGTAGTGCTAAAATATCACTTTGTACTCACCCAGTCACTCTATAAGCACTAGGTAGTGAGGTGGGGAATATTACCTATACTCCCTTATATCTATATATCTATGACCACAAGTTCATAAAGTCCCTGGAACTATTGTTAAACATACATATAAATACATATACAAACAAATGGATGATAACAGTAAGTGGTGTCTATAAAACGCTAGACGCATAGGCTAGTGACACGCATACAGATGATTACATAGAAATAAAAACCACTAACATTGACATGCCCATGTAAAAACACAACTGTGCGCGTAATATATAAATATAAACTGACACCGACCACTAGACAGTAGAAATGACGAAAGATCACAATAATAACATATATCCGACCACAACAAATATCATATGTAAATATAACGAAAAGAAAGAAAGAGAAGAAAAAAAAATTATAGCATCAATTTATACACAGATCTGACGTTAAACACAAACTGGCACGTTATATAATTCAGGACCGTCCCTGCAGAACCAAATAAACCGACCTTTCGATTTTCTTACCAGAAAATATATGGTGCACCTCAGAAAATAACTTTTCGCCCTGTCTCCCGACCTTCGAGAAACACCGCAAAAATTCCCTACTCTTGACAAACACTGGACCACATACAAATAATTGCGTAACACCCGACAACAATAAATATGACGATGGGAGCAAACAAAATGTGCAAATGGTTGGCCGACAAATATGTGCCTATTAATCCGTCGCCACAAGTTCGTTTTTTAATAATTTTCACAATATGCTGGGAATGTATATTGGTAAATGTTCCGAAATGTCTACGATATTCCAAATTTGCTGCGTGGTGACTTAATTTTACGTAGTGATCACAAGTTCAAACCGTCGAAAAAATTGAAGATGATGATTGATTATCCACAATGTTCTGTCTCGACACAGTCCGTCACGTAATTGTACTTTCCATGGACGTGGTGGCCTTAAAGTAATAATCCAAACGTCTTTTCTACCTTCGTTGCGGAGATGGCGCTTTGCTGTATCATAAATGTTATGGATTTCCGTTACCCGACAAGATTCACAAAAAAACAAACAAAATTGGCAGCAAATGTTCAGCGCTTTAAACTTGTATATATAAATCCTTATTGGCAAAGAAATCCGACCATGGTTGCGATGACGCCACGTTAAAAATGTTTGCTCATAACAGAATAATGATGACAAAGGGCTTGAACAAAGTCGAAACATAAAGTCTGGCTTTCTTTCAAAACAACCTTGTTTTATTCATTCACAATGAGTCATCTTGACCACAATAGGCCGTGGAAATTTTCTCAGTAACTGCTTACTGTTAAACAGCCTTGCCTCCCAAGGTCAACCTAATTTCTCTTTATCACCCTCAGTGAAAAATTCCTCAGTAAAAACAGTTTCCACACAACCTTGTCAGCCCCACTGTGGCTGCTCTTTTTCACTTCGTGGAAAGTCACACTTCATCTGTTTGTAAACTGACCGGAAACTTTTCCGTCATACACAAACACTTTCCACTTCTGCCCCAGCACCTGGTCGCTGGTAGGGGTATCGTTACTATCCCCTTTTTCACCTGTCCTCATAAACAGCGCTGATCCGATTTGTCCGTGGAAACTCACAATTTCGTGTTAGCTGTGGTGAAATTCTTCACTTGTCGAATTCGTGACCACACCGTGCGTCGCATCAGCACACACACACCTGTCAATATCTTTGAATTTTCAATCCTGTCTTCGTCACACCCACACACACCTGTCAGGGTATCATCCAGCTAGTATCATGGCGCCGACATTTCTGTGCCTCGTCTGCTTGCTAGCGCTTTCGTCTCTTGACCTATAAACACAGGCGCCTGTCTGCGTTAATTCTCTGGCGTCCCCGCTAGCGTCGCAATAACGTGTGCTGACTGTCCGTTAATTTACCTGTAGTGTGACCTTCACGTAAACCATCTGCTAGCCTGGGCCTTCACTGCTGTCTGTCTGTGTTAGTCATCTAGCGCACACACACAAGAGCTCACATTAACCTCTTGAATCAACAATGTCTATATTGTTCTTGACCGTACGTAGCCTTCCAGATAAACAATATATCCCCGTCGTCCTTGACCGGAGAGCCCACAGATATCACACGACGTTCTTTATGATACGTGCGTGCGATGGTCGTTGTCTAGGTAACGATGCTCCTGGTGTGTCAATTGAGCTATCTAACTGTCTCACAATGCAACTCACCCCAGTAATACACATCCATCAGTCAGTAAACAAGATTGAGTTGGCGCACATAATCCTTTAATACAGAAATAACACAGACCCACGGAACATATTTATATATCCAGAAACAATATATAGAATCCATAGAATATCCATATCCTCCTCACAACATTAACCCGCAAACATCAATGTCTTCTCACGGCCTACTGAATCTCAAATTCACACGACCATTAATCCAGCTCATATCCACCGCTGGACCTCACACATCACAACCCACACACTGGGTCTAGCCTCTGCTAATGATATCCAACCCACTCTGGGTTCAAGCCTTCATTCAACACTGGGAGAACAACACAACACAAGAACTGACCCACCGTCAGTCTAAACTCCCACGTCCTCGACAACCGATTCGTTCGGCGTCAAAACCTCAACTCCCCAAGTCCTCTGACTTCACCCAGAACTAAACTCTCTCTCTCGCCATCCATCCCCTGGGGGCTTTCACTCACACCCGCCCCATTATTTCTCAGGGTTGACTGTTTTTTTTTTTGTAGCCAGGTCACTCACCTTACTGTCAATGACCCAGGCATATATCACATAGGTAATCTACCACCAAGAGGTGCAATCCCTGCCAGCCTATCAGCCTGTTCATGTCCCCGTATCCCCGCATGGTCAGGGCAAACAACCCATGCAATTCTCACAATCTGTGACCACTGAAGCGAGGTGAGCCATTCCACACGAAACATTCATTTCTCCACCTTACTAATATGGATTGGAAACAAATAGGTAAATTACACTCCTGCGAGAAAAAAACGTACTAAACATCAACTTTGCACATACCTTACAAGAAGATCCACGTGTCGCGAAATACAGGTGAAAAATCCGAAATCAGAAGCACTCAATAAATATATAAAATGAATAATAAAATAAAACAAAATACACACGAACGCGTACAATACGACACACAGACGTTTCGATTCTCAGAATCTTTGTCAATGACAACACAGCTAACAACGAAATACAGCGAACAGCAAACAACGAAAATACACACAAGACCTATCACTGTGCCATGTGGGGCAGAAAAATAGACTTGGCCAGCTGCGAAGGCGCTCGTTGGCTCAAGAATTAAAAGTGTGTTGCCAAAAAGGATTTAAGTAGCCAAGAATATGTGAACAGTCTTGCTATGAAAATATAGGGATGTGGGGACAGTTAGGTCTAGATATTGGGGGGGGGGGGGGGCAGCATAGTACTAGATAGTGTAAACAATTGGGGAAGATGCCACAGTTATACCGTAGCGTCCACAACAGTATTAATACCTGTTGGATGGATGCATCCCAGATTGTTGATTAGCTGGCATTCAATTTTAAGTCTGACGGAGCTATTGGAGAAGCAGGGTTTTAATGCGGTGACACATGCATCGTCGACTCCATTATGGTTGGAGGAATTGAAATGGTTGGGGACAGGTTTGTCAGCGCCCTGATTGATGTCTCTGAGGTGTTCTCTAAAACGATCCGCAAGACGTCTGCCCGTTTGGCCAATGTATTTCATGTCACGTCGTTTGCAGATGATAACATAAATAAGATTGCGAGATGTACAGGTGAAAGAATCTTTCAAGGTGAAGGTGCCTCGGGGAAATGCAATCTCTGGTGTCTGAACAACGTATGGGCATGTTAGACAGTTCTTACGATGGCATTCGAATGTGCCCACGGATGAAGTAACCGTGGGGAGGCGACTGTGCACAAGGTGATCTCTGAGGCTCTGGTTACGGCGGAAAATTACCCTGGGGCCATTGGAGAATACCTCACGAGTGGTTGGATCGGATTCCAAGATGGACCAGTGTCTCAGGAAAATGTGCTTGATGGCATAGGCAGGTGGATGGAAAGTGAGGATAAGCTTGGGTTCATTGTTTGGAGGTCGCGTATGTTTGGCGAGGGACATTTCCCGCGAGACCTGGGTTATGCGGCAGAAAACTGTTGACAAGACGTCCTCTGGGTAGGACCGTCTGCGGAAAAAGTCGTGGGCTCTCTCGAGGAAGTCATTATCGTCCTGACAGATACGACGAAGGCGGAGTAGCTGGGAATATAATATGCTTTTTCTTTTTCTTTCTTTCTATTCCACCTTACTAAGCATACTCCTTGAGTCCGTGATGAAGACAATGTATGTTGTCGTGGTCTCTTCTAACCAACGGAATGCCGCTGAGACTGCTTCCATCTCCATTCTTATGCTGTCTGTCGTAGCGGCATATGCCAGACTCCCCTTTATTAAGAATCATTCATTAGCCTTCCCAATGAAACCCCAAGCACCATTTTGTTTCTCATCACTGATCCTTGATGTGTGTTGCTCTGGATCAGTTGTGGCACCTAAAACTCAGTGCGGCCCGCTGTCCATTCTCCGCACTCACGACCCAACGTTACTATTACATTGTGCCAGTCCTTCATGTCTTCCGGAACTTCAACCCACTCTTTTTCACGATTTATGGTCTCCAGATCACACACCTGACGTATAGATATTTACGCATGTACCATCCAGGATCTTCCTCGTCTTAGTCTATGACCCTTGAGCGTATCCATGGCTTGAAGGACCCTTTGCCTATCCACAGTGAGCAACTAGGGTTAGAATTAAATTGTACGCAATGACACCTAGGGTTAGAATTAAATTGTACACAGTGAACAACTGTGCTCCGTGGCCGAGAGGTTAGCAGCTTTCTCCGCTAACTCCGAATACTCTCGTCACGTGACGCGACGAGAATTAGCAGTGGTTCGAATCGCAAAAGTGACTTATGAGAGTATGGAGCCGGTCGCTCAGAAAGTCGTGGCGTGCTGATGAGCGTAATCTAGCCTAGGAATCAACATACAGCTGAAAGATGCTGGTGTTGACCGCAATATCCTGAAACAGGATGGAAACGCGGAAAAAAAAAAAAAAACAGTGAACAACTAGGGTTAGAATTAAATTGTACACAGTGAACAACTAGGGTTAGAATTAAATTGTACACAGTGAACAACTAGGGTTAGAATTAAATTGTACACAATGACACCTAGGGTTAGAATTAAATTGTACACAGTGAACAACTAGGGTTAGAATTAAATTGTACACAGTGAACAACTAGGGTTAGAATTAAATTGTACACAGTGAACAACTAGGGTTAGAATTAAATTGTACACAGTGAGCAACTAGGGTTAGAATTAAATTGTACGCATTGACACCTAGGGTTAGAATTAAATTGTACACAGTGAACAACTAGGGTTAGAATTAAATTGTACACAGTGAACAACTAGGGTTAGAATTAAATTGTACACAGTGAACAACTAGGGTTAGAATTAAATTGTACACAGTGAACAACTAGGGTTAGAATTAAATTGTACACAATGACACCTAGGGTTAGAATTAAATTGTACACAGTGAACAACTAGGGTTAGAATTAAATTGTACACAGTGAACAACTAGGGATAGAATTAAATTGTACACAGTGAACAACTAGGGTTAGAATTAAATTGTACACATTGAACAACAAGGGTTAGAATTAAATTGTACACAATGACACCTAGAGTTAGAATTAAATTGTTCACAGTGAACAACTAGGGTTAGAATTAAATTGTACACAGTGAACAACTAGGGTTAGAATTAAATTGTACACAGTGAACAACTAGGGTTAGAATTAAATTGTACACAGTGAACAACTAGGGTTAGAATTAAATTGTACACAGTGAACAACTAGGGTTAGAATTAAATTGTACACAATGACACCTAGGGTTAGAATTAAATTGTACACAGTGAACAACTAGGGTTAGAATTAAATTGTACACAGTGAACAACTAGAGTTAGAATTAAATTGTACACAGTGAACAACTAGGGTTAGAATTAAATTGTACACAGTGAACAACTAGGGTTAGAATTAAATTGTACGCATTGACACCTAGGGTTAGAATTAAATTGTACACAGTGAACAACTAGGGTTAGAATTAAATTGTACACAGTGAACAACTAGGGTTAGAATTAAATTGTACACAGTGAACAACTAGGGTTAGAATTAAATTGTACACATTGAACAACAAGGGTTAGAATTAAATTGTACACAATGACACCTAGGGTTAGAATTAAATTGTACACAATGACACCTAGGGTTAGAATTAAATTGTACACAGTGAACAATTAGTGTTAGAATTAAATTGTGAGAAGATAGAGATTATGGTCGTCTGTAATAAGAAAGAAACACGACAATGTAATATACAAATAAACTGGAATATACTTAAGTAAGTTAATCGGTACAACTATCTTGGAAGTGTCATACTATTGGAAGTGAGATGCCTCGAAGAGATTAGAACAAGAATCGCTATGGCAAAGGTAGCCTTTAGCACAGTGGTTCTCAACCAGTGGGGAATTCCCCCCCCCCCCCTCCTCCGCCCAGGGGGAATTTTATTGTTTCCAGGGGGGGGGGGGGGGGGTTAAGATTATTTCAAGATCGCGTTAATACAAGAACCGATTACTTGATATTGTTTTTCCCTTCGTACTTTACGGTTCTGTATGTCTCATCCTTCTGAAATTCATTTTATAACGTAAGCAGACCAGCAAATCACGTATTTTTTTTAGACATCTAGACTTGTTTTAGTATGTGCTATTAAATTTAGCTTTCATTATTATGTATACTGTATAGTGGCGGGGGCGGGGATAATTTTTAGGGAGGAAATACGAAAGGGGGGGGGGGGGATGACGTAATGAAAATATGGTGAGGGGGCAGGGGCCAAAAAAGGTTGAGAACCACTGCTTTAGCAAGATGGAAAACACACTGACTAATAAAACGGTGTCAAATGCAATGAGAAATAGAGTGTTGAAGTACTACATATAACCCCTACTTTTGTATGGCTATGAAATAAGGACAATGAGAAGGCATTCTTAAAAACATCTAATAGCAGTGGAAATGTAGTTTATGGGGAAAATACAAAGAATACCATGGACTGACAGAAGCATCAATGAGCAAGTCCTACAAGAAACAACAAGATTAGAGAAAACAGACGTAGACAGTTAAAATATTTTGGGCACGTAATGAGAAGAAATAAAATATAGATCTTGTTGACAATTGATAAAACTGGGGGGCGGGGAGAGAGAGAGAGAGAGAGAGAGAGAGAGAGAGAGAGAGAGAGAGAGAGAGAGAGAGAGAGAGAGAGAGAGAGAGAGAGAGAGAGAGAGAGAGAGAACACTGGGAAGGCATGAAGATAAATATCTAGATGGCTGTGCCATATGGCATAATCGAGACAAAATACAGAGGTGATCCACGACCATGGTGAGATGGTGAAACATGACCGCTCACACTTATCGGTATGGCACATGATGATGATACGGAATTAGAGAACGAACGAACGAACGAACGAACAAACTTTTCGAAGGGTAACAAATTGGGCACGCAAGCCCGTCTTACATTCGCCCCGTCCAATCACTCATCTTTCGTTCATCAGTGCATAGTGCATTCACATAGGGAAAAAACATTGCCAAATAAATGTTGTAAGCATAAACAATGCATGTTACCATGTTATGAGACAAATCCAATCCCCTATCCATCCGCGTGTTCCCCACACACACATCCACCACCCAACTACACACATACCCAAAGGCACATACATGACCCCATCCATCCACCCATCCCCCAACCCACATATCCCACACACACCCCCACATACACCATCTCCCCACCCACACACACATCTCCCACCCACCACACATCCCCCCACACATCCCCAGCCCACCAACACACAAACCCAGGCACACATGCATGCAACCACCCATCCATACCAACCCACACATCCCCCACCTTCACACATCTCCCCACCCACACGCACACATCCTCCACCCATCCCATAACCTACCAACACTCACCCACCCATATATCCCCCACCACCCACCCACACACCCCCACCCACTAAGCCAAACACACATCCCCCAACCACATATCCAACACCCACACACACATATTCCCGCCAAATCACATATCCTGCACTTACCCACACACAAAACCCGCACCCACCCACACATCCCCCACTTACACACATATCACCAACCCGAACAAAAAACGAGAGAGAGAGAGAGAGAATGAGAGAGAGAGAGAGAGAGAGAGAGAGAGAGAAAGAGAGAGAGAGAGAGAGAGAGAGTTGATCAGCACAGATAAATGGGGAATAAAAAGATAAGAAATTTCATGAAATACTTCATGACGATGTTGTCGTGGCAGCTCAAATTCTAAAATATGAGAAATACAATCACAGACATGTATCGGCACTTTTGAAAGACAAAGACATGAAGAATAAATCAAAGAATACGTTAAAGAGTGTAAGTAATGTGTTGTGTGTGTTGTTTGTCCATCAAGAATGATGATGACCATTCATTTCATCCAGTGGGATTGAAAGTATGGAGCCGTGAGTTCTAAGATGGCTGATAAGGCCTATTTTGGCTCGAAATGTTCTTTGACAATGTGGACAAAGAATGATATGACGTTGGATGAAGAATGACTTACACGATGAATTGGATTAAAATGAGGAAGACTTGCGCAATTCGTCGACCTCACTATCTCGACTGAGTCCATCTGAGTCCAGTGGCAAGACAAGTTAAGACGACTGGAGACGAATACAGGTGCAGTGGATGACCAGGGCGCTCTACGTTCCTTGCCGTGCTCGTTACGTTCCACAACGCTTTGCAGGTACACGCCGTCTTGCCCGTTGAATCATCAGTGATTTCATCCACGCAGTCTGCCGAATCCTGTCTTCACATCTGGGTAGGCATACCCTAGTTCACCTCTTGGTTTGACACCAAATAGGCTACCCACGCCTGGTTTAGCCAGCCTCTCACAGCTAAGTAATGTAAACTATAATAAATATAGATGGCTAGGCCACATGCCACAACAGAGACAAAAATGCAGTGCTGATCCACGACTCTGATGCTCGTGTGAGATGGCGAAACATGACCGCTCACGCCTATTTGGCATGGCATAAGATGATGATGATGATGAATAAGTATAAATTCGAACGCGTTAGTCAGCTACGTTGATAATACGAGGGATCGGCCCCTTAATTTGTTGTCCGTTAAGAGTGGAGAAATAACGGTCACCATTACTTTGGATGAAATACTAAGTACATAGTCACTGGTGTTGTGGGGATTACGTTTCTCCACATTCGATCAGTATCAGTGACTATACACTTTGTATTCCAGCCAAAGTATTATTCATTTATTCTCTTCATATGATTTATAACTCTGCAGTATACACCTGACAAGATGCAACGAAATATGCCAGGCAGGAAATTGTTCAGTATTTGGTTTATGGTGGTTTTATCTGAACTTCATTGTTATATTCTTCCCTGTTATTCCCCCAATTCGTCTCAAAGAATGTCTCAATGCTACCCCCACATTCCTTATTTATTCTCCACATTTCTGCATCATTTTGCAAGTTAACACAAGCATGCTACCCGTATTGACTAAATCACAGTTGAGGATCCTAGACTAGGACACGACGCTTGTGCCGTGTCATGCACTGATCTATGTGGTAATCTGATCGCCTTATACAGAGCTGAGCTGTATATTCAAATAACGGTTCACGTTAGATATATCTTTATTTATAGAACTGCGCCGTGCTGATACCTCTATAAACGCCGCTATCACTGTAACACCAATTTTGTCTACCCTACTGCATGTCTCCACAGGGCACAGCGGGTTAATTTCCTCATGTCTGGGTTATTTTCGCCACAGAAATTCGCGGAGACAGCCATGTTTTTCATCTAACTTCCATCTGGAGTCGGTTGAAATCCGGTTCTATTTATCACCGCGGCAGATCAGAACAGACTTTCACATCTTGTCTTTGAGTTGAGTTGAGTTGACTTGAGATGAATGTGCTGTCTTTGCAGACGACATAAACCGATGCTCTTTTTATGGCCTATAATGTACAGTTTGTCAGTAACGTGTATGTTAAATCTTAGTCAGATATGCCTGAGCTACCTTATAACAATAAACGGTACTACATTCTTTCTGTCAGCGCCGAACGTTCGACGCTGCTCACCAAACCCGACATTCCACATTGTGCCAACGGCTTCAGGCAGAAGAATGCAACTGGAAGGGTACAAGCCTTACCCTACTGCGAGGAAATGCAACCTAAAGACTAAATGTCGTGGCAGGGCAGGCCCTAAACCTTGGTCGGCAACTGGTCTAGGATTGAAGCTCCAACAGGTGGACAGTTATAGTATTGCTTTGCTGATCCAGCAGCTTCCACAGCTTATCTTGTTCTAGACGTATTGGTGTTACTAGTAAACTGGGCAGGCCGAGAGAGGAACCATTTTGCATGGGCAACACATGGTCTCTAAATTCAGCCCAGGCTTTGTGCTTTGGAGAGGTATAACTCCATTTGACAAACTATCGTCTGTCAAGACGGCAAGGCGCCAGTCAATCAGTCAGTAACGAGTATGGACGCTTCTCACAAGAACGCATCGGCCAGTTGGTTCCACAAAAGAGGACTGGTTGCGTGCATCAGGAAATGTTCGCGTTCTTTGAGAAGGGGAAAACTGGAGTATGTCGTCACAACAGTAAAGTGGCCCAAGCTAAGGCAGCATTTCACAAGATGAAGAATATTATCATCATTATCTTTGTCAATGGAAGTATGGAAAAGAGACCTTACGAGCTATTTTGAGCACAACCTGATATACGGCAGCGAATCATGGACAATTAGCATCAGGTAAGGAATTGTGTGGAAGCTGCGGAGATGAGGTTTTATAGAAGAATGGCGAGAACACAGTAGACGAATAGAAAGAGCTATGAAGATATCTTGAAAGAAGTTAATCAAGAAAGAGAACTGGTTACCGGCATCATAAGAGGACAGCCCATATTAGTTAGACATGGTATGACAAGGGGACAGCTGGAGTATGTCCTCTCATCCAGACAGCTGAAGGGGAGGAGAGGCAGTGGGTGACCACGAGAGAAGATGCTGGACAGTTTGACATTATGAACGTCGGTATCAGAAATGTGTGGCTGTACACGAGACAGAAGGCAGTCACCAACGCCACGATAAGAATAACGACAAACAGTTAACCCCCACAAGGGGGTAAGTAATAGGCAGATAGAAGACAGTATTATACAGAATCCACAGGTGTAACTATTTCAAGACAATGTTGAACAAGCAAAAGACACCACAGGAGTGAGATCAAACGAAAAGAATCGTACAATAAGCACAGCTGGAAAAAAAATAAACCTGTCTGGCCATGTGCACCGAATCACGCCCACGAGATTGATTGATTGACACTAATCACACATGACAGACAAACGCTTCTAATGGAAAACATGTGATTCTCCGAACATGAAAACCGGCAAACAAGCAACAACAACAACAACAACAATAAACAACACACCAGAACATTCCAGTAACATGCAAAAATTTCTCAGACAATCTACACTTGAACTCCATGTCCGTTTAAACAGTGCTGAATTTCATTTTCAAATTATAATTACAAATTACATCATCATCATCATCATCATCATCTTCCACTTCTGCCGTCAAGCGTCGTGGGGAGGAATAATTTGCGTTCCAGCGCCCGGTGGACGGCACTGGATAGTGTCATTCCGTGAGGTTGTACAATGTCTCTGATGTCGTCAATCCATTTTCTTCTTGGACGTCCTCGTGGTCTCGTCGCAGATGATCTTTGATGTAAGGCCAGTGAT
>OY992883.1:22855761-22858261 GCA_963921405.1 Cepaea hortensis
TATCCCATATGGCTCGGTCTCTTTTGGCAGGATAGCCTGCCGAAAGCATCGCACAAAGCACGAACTCCGTAGCACAGGCGACAACCCCCTGGAGTCTCCGAGAAAAATACACCCGTGAACCGAACGACGTAGCCGGGAAATGAACCCACAACCTTCGGAGCGCGGGGCAGACGGCTTGACCACTTCGCCACGGAGACCACCGGTTGCTCTTGTCCATAAATTTTATAGAGATCTTAGAAGATACGCGTGAATGAATAAAGAATTGTTGCTGGTGTTGTTTATGTCTCCAAATATCTAATACGTTACACATGAATGCATGTAGAGTGGTTGCTGATGTTGATTATGTCTCAAAATAACTAATGTATTACACTATAATGCATGTAGAGTGGTTGCTAATCTTGATTATGTCTCCAAATATATAATACGTTACACATGAATGCATGTAGAGTGGTTGCTGATGTTGATTATGTCTCAAAATATATAATACATCACACATGAATGCATGTAGAGTGGCTGCTGATGTTGATTATGTCTCAAAATATCTAAGACGATACACATGCATGAACATAAAATGGTCGCTCTTGCACGTCTATTCAATTAATATGCCAGAAGATACACATGAATGAAGTAGGTTTTTATGTATCTTGAGTTATGCATACCTAATAAAACCTCTGTACTGTACCTTGAAGTATCTGTGTATCTCATAGAAACTATGTAATATACCTTTAGTAATGAATGTATCTCCTAGAACCAATGTAATATACTTTTAGTAATGAGTGTATCTAGCACAGTGGTTCTCAACCTTTTTGGCCCGTGCCCCCCTTCACCATAATTTAAGAACGTCGTCCCCCCCCCCTTTCCTATCAAAAATTTGGCCCGTGCCCCCCTTCACCATATTTTCAGAACCTCATTCCCCCCCCCCCTTTCATATTTCCTACCTAAAAATACCCCAACCCCTACACAGTATACGTAAAAATGGAAGGTAAATATGTTAAAACAAGTCTAGACGTCCACATAAAACGTGATTTGTGGGTCTACTTTATAAAAATGAATTTTAGAAGGGTGAGACATACATAACTGTAAAGTATGAAGGGAAAAGCAATATCAAGTAATCGGTTCTTGTATTAACGCGATCTTGAAATGATCTTCATTCCCCCCCCCCTGGAAACCCTAAAATTCCCCCCTGGGGGGGGGGGGATTCCCCACCGGTTGAGAACCACTGATCTAGTAGAACCTATGTAATATACCTTGAGTAATGAGTGTATCTCCTACAACAGTGGTTCTCAACCTTTTTTGGCCCGTGCCCCCTTCACCATATTTTCCGAACGTCATCCGAACTTTCGTATTTCCTACCTAAAAATCCCCCCCTCCCCCGCCCCTACACAGTATACGTAATAATGGAAGCTAAATTTAATAGCACATACTAAAACAAGTCTAGACGTCCACATAAAACATGATTTGAGGGTCTACTTACTCTATAAAATGAATTTTAGAAGGGTGAGACGTACAGAACCGTAAAGTATGAAGGGGAAAACAATATCAAGAAATCGATTCTTGTATTAACGCGATCTTGAAATAATCTTCCCCCCCCCCCCCCCCGGAAACCCTAAAATTCAACCCTGGGGGAAATTCCTCACCCAATGAGAACCACTGCCCTAGAACCTATGTAATATACCTTGAGTTTAGTTTAGTTTAGTTTAGTCGTTGGATCAACATCATTGCACACTGTTTAACCCATAAGTGCTCCGTTTTCCTCCTAACTCAAACCTGAGTCTGGAGAAACTCAGCTAATTGCTCGAACTCCGTTGCATCGGCGAGGATCCTGAAATACTTTGGGTAGATTTTTAACTCGAAATATTGCCCGGGCATCGCCGTTAGGCTACTCTTTTTCGATTTCCAACTGCCAAGGGATTTTTTACATGCGCAACAATACACACGGGCGTCCGATCTCACTACCCAGAGACCAGGGAAAATTTTATTACTGAAAGTCCAGGTGGATTTTTTAAATAAATCCCGGTCCTCACCGGGGCCTGAACCCGGGACCTCCAGCACTCGAGGCGGACACCATACTTCGAGACCACTCATCCCCCCATATATACCTTGAGTATGATCATATATCTTGAATAATGAGTGTATCTCCTAGAACCTATGTAATATACCTTTAGTAATGAGTGTATCTCCTAGAACCTATGTAATATACCTTTAGTAATGAGTCTATCTCCTAGAACCTATGTAATATACCTTTAGTAATGAGTGTATCTCCTAGAACCTATGTAATATACCTTTAGTAATGAGTGTATCTCCTAGAACCTATGTAATATACCTTTAGTAATGAGTCTATCTCCTAGAACCTATGTAATATACCTTTAGTAATGAGTCTATCTCCTAGAACCTATGTAATATACCTTTAGTAATGAGTCTATCTCCTAGAACCTATGTAATATACCTTTAGTAATGAGTGTATCTCCTAGAACCTATGTAATATACCTTTAGTAATGAG
>OY992883.1:22863261-22890761 GCA_963921405.1 Cepaea hortensis
TTGAGTCAAGAGCCGACATCACAGATCTTGAGACATTCCTATAAGCGTTGTGTTCTCATCTTCGACAAGAAGCAGTCCTAATACTAACTGTACCAGTAGCAATTTGATTATTAGTCCTCGTAGTCTTTGCCCGGAGCATTGAGTATCGATCAGATCCCCAAGTCACTACCTGGTGCTCCATTCTCTCCAGGCAATGATGGTTTATCTGTTTTTCATACTATATACAAGATCCCAAAGACCCTTGGCTACATCTGCACAAACCACTATGCACGAAGTATTCCTGTCTTCATCCTTCTCGGTATGTTTTATGAGTCCGTTACAACCACGAGTAACATGTGTGTGATGTTTGTCCTCCAGCCAGCGTAATGCCGCAGTGTCTTCCCCCACCTCCATTCTCACACTAGATGTTGTGGTATCATATGACAGGCTCTCCTGCACTAAGCACTATAAGAATATTTCTGTAACATGTAATTTTAAAAGCCCCGTTTTCTTCTTTACTAGCTGCGAAATGTTTCACGAGTACCCACTTATCTTGGCAACTTTAAAGGTTGCTGAAGGCTGAGGCCATTGTCGACAGTCACGGGATGCGGAAAACAAGGGTAAACTACTGCAATATGTATTCTAGGAAACTTAACTGATTCAGTGTCAGACAAAAAGCAGGATTGGACTAAACATGGTTTGCAATCACATGAACAAGTATTATAATGTCAGTTTCTTTCACTGAGCATTGAAATTGCGGAAGATACCACGAAACAAAACATATAACATTATGACCTTATTACGGCGATATATCGTCCTTCTGTCCGAATGGGAGGTCACAATCACATGTGGCGATATATTATCCTTCGGCACTGAATCAGTTAACAATGCAGACGAAGAAGAATCCTGTACTTATTCTGTAAAAGTCAGTTCAATCCCCACTATGAATCGCATCAGGTCTGCTCGAAACAGAGGCGAACGTTCTACGCCTCTCTCAGACCCAATCCCACACCCACCCACATATCCTTTTTCATTAATACACTGGGATAAAAGAAGAGGTTGCAGTGGCAGGGGTGAGGTGAATGCCGTTGTAAATAGAAGGAAAGAAAAAAAAATTAAGAATGCAGCAGGAGGGGTGGGGGTGAAAATATTATAATAAGTGGTTTGACAATAAACAAATATCCTAGGAAGGAATTAGTGAAGAAAAGGAGAAAAGTGGGTATGCTTGTGTGGGAAACTGGATAAACCAGGATAGCGGGAAAGGGAAAGTGTAATCTCCTCCATCTTTGGCTAAAGGGATTTAACTTGCAAAAACATGGACACCGCGTGACCTTCACTGGTATCAAGGTCATGCCTGTGAAGAGAAGCCACCAGGGATATTGTTGTTCTCCTCCCATAAGCTGAGTGGCCAAGTCGTTGCGTCGTCTGCCTCGCGTGGGGAGGTTGTGAGTTCGACTTCGGCCTAGTCTTTCGGTTCATGAGTGCAGTTTTCTCAGACTACCGGGGGTCGTCGCTGAAGATACGTATTTCATGCTTTGTGCGACACTTTCGGCAGGCCGCCTCTGTGGACAGAGGCAGAGCCATATGGGATAAAACCTGGTGCAATGAGGTTGATTCCCCTTACCTTTCTCTTACCTTGTAAAATCCCAAAAGTTTATATTTTTGTGTGCATTTTGTTTCGTGTTTCTCCGGCAGTGAACTACAGGACACCCTTCCTACAACTAACAATTGTCCGTGTGTATCAATCAATAGATTATGTGTGATCGGGTACTGATCGTGTGTATCTATCAACGCATTATGTGTTATGGGATTCTGATCGTATCTATCAATCAACGCATTACGTATGATACGGTAATGACCGCGTGTATCAATCAATGCAGTATGTGACCTGCTATTGTCCGTGTGTATCAATCAACGCACTATGTGTGATCTGATAATGTCCGTGTGTATCAATCAAAGCACTATGTGTTATCTGATATTGTCCGTGTGTATCAATCAAAGCACTATGTGTGATCTGATATTGTCCTTCTGTATCAATCAACGCACTATGTGTGATCTGATAATGTCCGTGTGTATCAATCAAAGCACTATGTGTTATCTGATATTGTCCGTGTGTATCAATCAAAGCACTATGTGTTATCTGATATTGTCCGTGTGTATCAATCAAAGCACTATGTGTGATCTGATATTGTCCTTCTGTATCAATCAACGCACTATGTGTGATCTGATAATGTCCGTGTGTATCAATCAAAGCACTATGTGTTATCTGATATTGTCCGTGTGTATCAATCAAAGCACTATGTGTCATCTGATATTGTCCGTGTGTATCAATCAAAGCACTATGTGTGATCTGATATTGTCCGTGTGTATTAATCAACGCACTATGTGTGATCGAGTATTGTCCGTGAGTATCAAACTAGGGTATATCTACATCTAGATCGAAGGGGGAAGACTAGACAACATTCTGGGGCATATCTACATCTAGATTGAAGTGGCAAGACTAGACAACATTCTGGGGTATATCTACATCTAGATTGAAGTGGCAAGACTAGACAACATTCTGGGGTATATCTATATCTAGATTGAAGTGGGAGGACTAGACAACATTCTGGGGTATATCTACATCTAGATTGAAGTGGCAAGACTAAACAACATTCTGGGGTATATCTATATCTAGATTGAAGTGGGAGGACTAGACAACATTCTGGTGTATATCTACATCTAGATTGAAGTGGCAAGACTAGACAACATTCAAGGGTATATCTACATCTAGATTGAAGTGGCAAGACTAGACAACATTCTGGTGTATATCTACATCTAGATTGAAGTGGCAAGACTAGACAACATTCTAGGGTATATCTACATCTAAACTGAAGTGGGAAGACAAGGCAACATAGGGTATATATACAACTAGATTGAAGTGAGAAGACTAGACAACATCCTAGGGCATATCTATATCTAGATTGAAGTGGGAGGACTAGACAACATTCTGGGGTATATCTATATCCAGATTGAAGTGGCAAGACTAGACAACATTCTGGGGTATATCTATATCTAGATTGAAGTGGGAGGACTAGACAACATTCTGGGGTATATCTACATCTAGATTGAAGTGGCAAGACTAAACAACATTCTGGGGTATATCTATATCTAGATTGAAGTGGGAGGACTAGACAACATTCTAGGGTATATCTACATCTAGATTGAAGTGGCAAGACTAAACAACATTCTGGGGTATATCTATATCTAGATTGAAGTGGGAGGACTAGACAACATTCTGGGGTATATCTACATCTAGATTGAAGTGGCAAGACTAAACAACATTCTGGGGTATATCTATATCTAGATTGAAGTGGGAAGACTAGACAACATTCTGGTGTATATCTACATCTAGATTGAAGTGGCAAGACTAGACAACATTCAAGGGTATATCTACATCTAGATTGAAGTGGCAAGACTAAACAACATTCTGGGGTATATCTATATCTAGATTGAAGTGGGAGGACTAGACAACATTCTGGGGTATATCTACATCTAGATTGAAGTGGCAAGACTAAACAACATTCTGGGGTATATCTATATCTAGATTGAAGTGGCAAGACTAGACAACATTCTGGTGTATATCTACATCTAGATTGAAGTGGCAAGACTAGACAACATTCTGGGGTATATCTATATCTAGATTGAAGTGGCAGGACTAGACAACATTCTGGGGTATATCTACATCTAGATTGAAGTGGCAAGACTAAACAACATTCTGGGGTATATCTATATCTAGATTGAAGTGGGAAGACTAGACAACATTCTGGTGTATATCTACATCTAGATTGAAGTGGCAAGACTAGACAACATTCAAGGGTATATCTACATCTAGATTGAAGTGGCAAGACTAAACAACATTCTGGGGTATATCTATATCTAGATTGAAGTGGGAGGACTAGACAACATTCTGGGGTATATCTACATCTAGATTGAAGTGGCAAGACTAAACAACATTCTGGGGTATATCTATATCTAGATTGAAGTGGCAAGACTAGACAACATTCTGGTGTATATCTACATCTAGATTGAAGTGGCAAGACTAGACAACATTCTAGGGTATATCTACATCTAAACTGAAGTGGGAAGACAAGGCAACATAGGGTATATATACAACTAGATTGAAGTGAGAAGACTAGACAACATCCTAGGGCATATCTATATCTAGATTGAAGTGGGAGGACTAGACAACATTCTGGGGTATATCTATATCTAGATTGAAGTGGCAGGACTAGACAACATTGTGGGGAATATCTCCATCTAGATTGAAGTGTCAGGACTAGACAACATTCTATGATATATCTACATCTAGATTGAAGTGGCAAGACTAGACAACATTCTATGATATATCTACATCTAGATTGAAGTGGCAAGACTAGACAACATTCTATGATATATCTACATCTAGATTGAAGTGGCAAGACTAGACAACATTCTGGGGGAATATCTACATCTAGATTGAAGTGTCAGGACTAGACAACATTCTGGGGTATATCTATATCTAGATTGAAGTGGCAGGACTAGACAACATTCTAGGGTATATCTATATCTAGATTGAAGTGGCAGGACTAGAAAACTGTCTTGGGTATATCTACATCTAGACTGAAGTGGGAAGACAAGGCAACATAGGGTATATCAACATGTAAATTGAAGAGGGAAGATTTGGCAACATCCTAGGGCATATCTATATCTAGACTGAAGTCAGAGACTAGGCAACATCCTAGGACATATCTACATCTAGATTCATAAAAGTATGACTAGAAACACCTAACGGTATCTCTACATCTATAATGGAAGAGGGAAGACTAAACAACGCCTAACGGTACTTTTACATCTAGAATGGAAGTTAGTTAGTTGCATATCCTGCACAGGACGTAGCAGTCTACCCCAGTATACTTTGTCTGTTCTTGATTCCTGGGCAAGTTTATGTTCAGTAGTTTGCCATTGCTTTATGAACGACCGGCACTCATACCATTTCATAAAAAAGCAACGTAAGGCGGTCTGCTGCCAAATCGCCTACAGCTGTGTTTCGAACAAGCTATAGGGAATTACGAACTGCGCCCGTAACAACATCGCCACAGGCCGGCATAATGGCAGAGGGAAGACTAAACAACACCTAAACTAGTTCTATATCTCTCAGTGGAAGACTGAACAACACCTAAACTAGTTCTACATCTCTCAGTGGAAGACTAAACAACACCTAAACTAGTTCTACATCTCTCAGTGGAAGACTGAACAACACCTAAACTAGTTCTATACCTCTCAGTGGAAGACTAAACAACACCTAAACTAGTTCTATACCTCTCAGTGGAAGACTAAGCAACACCTAAACTAGTTCTATACCTCTCAGTGGAAGACTAAGCAACACCAAAACTAGTTCTATACCTCTCAGTGGAAGACTAAGCAACACCTAAACTAGTTCTATATCTCTCAGTGGAAGACTAAACAACACCTAAACTAGTTTTACATCTCTCAGTGGAAGACTAAACAGCACCTAAACTAGTTCTACATCTCTCAGTGGAAGACTAAACAACACCTAAACTAGTTCTACATCTCTCAGTGGAAGACTAAACAACACCTAAACTAGTTTTACATCTCTCAGTGGAAGACTAAGCAACACCTAAACTAGTTCTACATCTCTCAGTGGAAGACTAAACAACACCTAAACTAGTTTTACATCTCTCAGTGGAAGACTAAGCAACACCTAAACTAGTTCTACATCTCTCAGTGGAAGACTAAACAACACCTAAACTAGTTCTACTTCTCTCAGTGGAAGACTAAACAACACCTAAACTAGTTCTACATCTCTCAGTGGAAGACTAAACAACACCTAAACTAATTCTACATCTCTCAGTGGAAGACTAAACAACACCTAAACTAGATCTACATCTCTTAGTGGAAGACTAAGCAACACCTAAACTAGTTCTATATCTCTTAGTGGAAAACTAAGCAACACCTAAAATAGTTCTATATCTCTCAGTGGAAGACTAAACAACACCTAAACTAGTTCTACATCTCTTAGTGGAAGACTAAACAACACCTAAACTAGTTCTATATCTCTCAGTGGAAGACTAAACAACACCTAAACTAGTTCTACATCTCTTAGTGGAAGACTAAGCAACACCTAAACTAGTTCTACATCTCTCAGTGGAAGACTAAACAACACCTAAACTAGTTCTACATCTCTCAGTGGAAGACTAAACAGCACCTAAACTAGTTCCATATCTCTCAGTGGAAGACTAAACAACACCTACACTAGTTCTACATCTCTCAGTGGAAGACTAAACAACACCTAAACTAGTTCCATATCTCTCAGTGGAAGACTAAACAACACCTAAACTAGTTCTACATCTCTCAGTGGAAGACTAAACAGCACATAAACTAGTTCTATATCTCTCAGTGGAAGACTAAACAACACCTACACTAGTTCTACATCTCTCAGTGGAAGACTAAACAACACTTACACTAGTTCTACATCTCTCAGTGGAAGACTAAGCAACACCTAAACTAGTTCTATATCTCTCAGTGGAAGACTAAGCAACACCTAAACTAGTTCTATATCTCTCAGTGGAAGACTAAACAACACCTACACTAGTTCTACATCTCTCCGTGGAAGACTAAAAAACACCTACACTAGTTCTACATCTCTCAGTGGAAGACTAAACAACACCTACACTAGTTCTACATCTCTCAGTGGAAGACTAAACAACACCTAAACTAGTTCTATATCTCTCAGTGGAAGACTAAACAACACCTACACTGGTTCTACATCTCTCAGTGGAAGACTAAACAACACCTACACTAGTTCTACATCTCTCAGTGGACGACTAAACAACACCTACACTAGTTCTACATCTCTCAGTGGAAGACTAAACAACACCTAAACTAGTTCTATATCTCTCAGTGGAAGACTAAACAACACCTAAACTAGTTCTACATCTCTCAGTGGAAGACTAAACAACACCTAAACTAGTTCTACATCTCTCAGTGGAAGACTGAAGGATAACCAACACAAGGTACCTCTACATCTAGAACGAAATAAGGAAAAGTAAACAAGGCTGCAATATTCCTATACATCTACCGTAAGAAGGTAGTCTAGGTAATCATTAAGGTACGCAAATCTGAAGACTGAAAAGGAGAATAATTAGCAACAACAAAATCAGTCTTCACATCTTACGCTCAAGAAAAACGATGAATTCACCCCCCCCCCCCCCCGCCCCGCCCCCGGATGTAATGTGTAATTTATAAATAAAGTTCAGCACTATCCAGAGGACAGTGCGTTCAAATGTAGATTGTCAGCAATTGTTTAATTTTACTGGAATGTGATTTTTTTTGATTTTTTTTTTTGGATCATTTATCGGCTTTCATGTTCAGAGAATCACTTGTTTTCCATTAGAAGCAGTTGTCTGGCGTGTGTGATTAGTGTCAGTCAATCAATCTCCTGGATGTAATTTGGTGCGCAGGGCCAGACAGGTTTATCTTTTCCAGCTGTGCTTATTGTATGCTTCTTTTCGTTTGATTTCCCTCCTGTGGTATCCTGTGTTTGTTCAGTTGTATCTTGAAATAGTTACAACTGTGGATTCTGCATAATGCTGCCTTCTATCTAACTATAATTTACCCCCGTTTGGGGGTTAATTGTTTGCCGTTATTCTTATTGTCCACGCCGTGTGGCGTTGGTGATTGCTATGGGTCGGGATGAGGTAATATGCCGTGGATAACGGTGATAATACTGCTCGTGGCATACATTGAGTTTACTGTGGTTAACACCACTTTAAGACATCACAACTCTTTCCGGGCTAACTAAGAGAGTTTGGGAGAATAATAGACTAACAGAGCGTACAAAAGTCCAAGTATATGAAGCTTGTGCTGTTATCACACTACTCTATGGGTCTTTTGTAGTCGTGCTTTGGTAAAGCTTTCAACCTACTTCTCGTTTTTAAGTGATTCATTCATTACTCTATGGGTCTGAATCCTGGACCTTGTACTCACGACAGGAAAGAAAGTTGAATTTTTTTCCATATGAGATATTTGAGACGTATCCTAGGCATATCGTGGAAAGACCACATAACAAACAAACATGTGCTTGAAAGAGCGGATTTTACCATAATGCACTCCCTCCTCAAGCAGAGTCGCCTCCGGTGACTGGGCCATATATCTCGAATGGAGGATGAACGTATTCCCAAAGATCTCCTATACGGAGAACTAGCCACAGGGAAGAGGTCAACCGGAAGACCCCAAATGCGATATAGGGATGTGTGTAAATACGTTATCAAAACCCATAACATAGATGCAGACACGTAGGAAAGAGTTGCAACAGACAGATGTTCCCGGAGAAGAGATGTACGAAACGGACTGGTGCTCTTTGAGCGCTCTGCCTCAACAAACTGAGATAGGCGCATAGGCATAAAACGCAGTCTCTTACTGTGGGACCAGCCTCATGTTACAGATGCGGAAACTGTGACAGAGATTGTCACTCTCGCATTGGACTATACAGTCACCAGCGGCGCTGTCAGGTGCCTCTCCTGCGGCACAACTCTATAGTTCTACAGGACTGAAAGAGGCCTACTACTACTACTAAGACATCAGAAGTTACACTCTGGTACATGACTCGAGTGTATGAGGGTTGTGGTATGAATGTCTGTCTGTGATTAACATCAGTTGCAATAGCTCGAATGACTACTGACTGCTCGTGGTACATGATGGCTGACTATTATATTATTGTGTGGCGTTCTCTTTGGACTCTCTTTCACTTCCTCCATCTATCATTCCATAATCACAGAATAAGACATTAATTATAAGTATTGAACATGACGCAGTGTTGGTTTACTGTTTTTATTGTATTCTTGAATTCACATTCACAAGGCTTCTATTTCAAGTTTGAATCATAATAAAATACATATCAACAATGGTGATTGAAACTATCACACTTAATTCCTAAAACATATATATCTCTGGCGGCAGGGTGAATACGCCATTGCCTACACTCAGTCTCGACCGGTCCAATCTCGACCACGGTCTTCTTCTGAGTGTCCGGCTTAGGAGAGACCTTTCTCCTCCTGCCAACGCCAAAGCCTGCTTCTCGCCGTAAGACCCGGTACACGCTTCAGTAAGATCAGACCTCACATTTCAGCTCATGACAGTAATCATGCCTGTCCAGTCTTCTGTCTCTTGTACTACAAATCATTTCTGGTACTGCCGCTCATCCGTGCCATGTTGTCCACCTGTCCAGCAACTCCTCTCTTGGTTTTCCCTTGTCTCTCTTCCCCTCCAAACTTCCCCTTGTCGCGACATGCTCCAGCTTTCCTCTTCTCGTGGCATGCCTAAAGAATGCGAGTAACCAATTCTCGTTGTGAGTTAACTTCTTTCAAGATATCTTCATTTCTTTTACTATCACTATCCGTCCTCGCTGTTCTCATCACTTTTCTATAAAACCAGATGCTCCGAATCTTCCATATAATTTCTAACCAATGTTTGTTGTTTTCTGTTCGCTCGGATGGAACTCAAGCGGTCTATAAACGTGCTTCAACCTTTAGTGCACTGGATTGATTTTTTATTTTTTTTTTGCGTGTGGATTTTTTTTTCCGCATATCCTTTTACAGAACATCGCTGTCAACATCAGCATCTTTCAGCTGATTGTTGATTTCTTGGCAAGATTACGCTCAGTGGTTTGCCATTGCTTTCTGAGCGACTAGCTCACATACCCCGTAAGTTACCGACGCGGAGAGAACCGCTACCGATTCTCGCGCAACGGCATGTTACTTACGAGAGTATACGAGATTACGGAGAAAGTTATGTAACCTCTAGACCAGGGAGTGCTTGTGGATTAGCTTTTCTTATTACCTGTGTCCCTCACCATCAGGCGAACCCACTCTGACTTCTGAGGTACTTGTAATTTGCGTCCAATGGCCAAGGACGAAAAGTCAACATTTTAATCCAACTGACCGATTTAAGGGTTGAACCTGCTACCTCGCCATCTTAACCCCGGAAGTTTAATAGCAATTGCTCTTATAATTCGGCCATGCTGAACTCCAAGTTTGTCGCTAGTCATATATTTTTGTTATACTTATATTATCGTTTCTTTACTTATTCAGTCTGGTCGCGAGAACCGCACAATGGAAGGATGGGAGATTTGCTCGCAACAGACGAGCAATATCTCCGACGATATCTCCGGCGGGCCTATTCCCGGTGGTCGCGGGATCCGCAAAAGTCAGGCGGGGAGTCAGACGATAGTGCATGCATTACACAGGTCCGGACACTTGTGTTGACAGATATACGAGCCCTACGGTTCAGGCGCGTACGAGGCCCTCAACTGTGGGACTTGGCTGAACGCCTCTAAGTCGGGTCCCTCTGGTTCCAGGGTCTGGCCACCACTCGCCACCAGCTCGTGGTGGCGAGGTCTCGGAGGTTTTGACGCTGATACCCCAGCGTCTGTAGCCTACCTTGTGCCAGACGTATTGGTTACCCATTCCTCTGGAAAACACAAGGCAAGGCCGAGAGAGGGAACATGTCGTTTGGGCACCACATGTTTCTCTGAAGCTCTGCCCAAGCATTGTGATGGAATTTTGGCCACATTCCAACTCAAATACTTTGGTCTGTCAAGACTGCAAGGTGCCACTCACTTATATTATAAAATGCTCTTTAAAAATTTCAGTTGATTTGCATTGATCAACTCATGTTTATATTATATTACATAAATCGATAGAGCCATTTTGTTGGTCAGTCTGTTTACTTGTCCAGTGAGCCCCAACGCCCGTGTGTTACTGGGGCCCGTTAGGAAAGTGAATCAGGGTAACAATGTAACCTATCATGCATTCCGTAAGAGGCCACAAAGGAGAGCTGGTGTGAGACTGGCTACCTAAGCTCATAGCAAATTTTAGCTGTCAAATCCTACCAAACATTATCAAATCTACAAAGGGTTGGTTGAGGGCATAGACTCCAATGGAAGATGAAAGGCAGCAGTAACAGACGAAGAAAGACCACAAGAAGAACAAGAACAATAAGATGAAGAATAAGAAGAACAAGAGGAATAACAAGAAAACATGACCAAGAACAAGACGAACAAGATCAAGAAAAACAAGGACAAGACGAACAAGAACAAAAAGAACAAGACCAAAAATAACCAGAAGAATAAGGAGAACAATAACAAAAAGAACAAGAAGAACTAAGAAGAACAAGGACAAGAAAAACAAGAGGGGCAAGAGGTGAAGAAGAAGTGAGCCATACAGAGCCAGCAGTTATCCCTGGATTCTGCCCAGTCTGAATTATCCCGTTTATACAATCCTTGTTGGCACGTATGCAACTGTACCATTTATCTGAACTTATCAGAAACAATGGTTTTGACATTTTCTGTTGTTCTGCTCCGTGCACTCTCTGCTCTTCACATTGTTTTGTATCAAACCAAAACCCGCCCATTGTCTTTTTTGCTGACTGAGTACATATTTTATCGATTTCCACGAACAATGGCTCAACTCTATTTTATTGGCCGTTGTCATGCATATTTAAACATATAAGAGGGCATGTCTTTTTGTTCCCTTTGTTGTGTTTTCTTTTTGTAGCATAGTTCTAAAATCATACACTCTAATATGATTGCGACAGCAGGATATATCCAAACAACGGCCAGCTGGCCATTTGTGGCCTGCCAGGTGTCAGAGAGTGGCACACAAGCCCTAGTTATTTAATATAATATATTGTAATAATTTCAAAATTGCACGTCAGTGTGCGATAATTTACTCTGCTTGTGGTTGTTATGCTAAGATATTATCGAATTCGCCTGTTCAGTTCGCAACGAAACGTTATGAAGTTCTCTTATCCCAGCCTTGTCGACCAATCAGAGTGCGCAAGGTGTCATGCTATCGTCTGTTACAACAATTTAGCAGAGTCGGTAGTATTGAGTTGAAATAAGATTTTTCAAAATAGAAATGTACCGTTAAAGCCTATAAACATGAGTGTGGGAAATCTAAAATAAAACAATGGTAAAATGCGAAAATGTGAAGACGTTGCTTGTCATGAATTCAACGAAGATTGAACGGAGAAATGTATGTTTATGCCTGGTCGCAGTAGTAAACCAGTTTGCTTAATCTACGGATTTTGTGTTTCTGTTACCCAAAAAAATTAATCTGGAATGACACTTCACGACCACACATTCAGACATAAATGCTCAATATCCGATCAATTCGAAATTAAGAAAAGATTTCATAGCTAAACAAGAAATTTCTCTGACCAGGCAGCAGTCATTTTTCACCAAGGCTAACGAACAGAGCAAGAGTGCTGTTGTTGCGTCGTATGAAGTCGCTCGCAAAAAGAAGACGTTCACCGATGCAGAAGAAATAAGCAAGTGTTCCTTTAAAATTGCTGCTAGAATGCTTGGCGATAAAAAGTGTGAAACAAAATTTGATCACATTTCTTTGTCTAATAATAACATGGCCAGGCGAGATGAAGAATTAGTCAACGATGTTCATAGTCAAGTAGCAACACATATCAAAACTTTTAAATATTTTTCATTGGAAATGGATGGATCCACTGACATTTTTGACACTGTTTAGGTCACAGTTTTAGTTCGAGCAATAAACGATAATTTTGAAATCATTGAAGAACTTCTAGGGTTTGAATCGATGCATGCAACTACCAAAGGGACTGATCTGTTTGAAACTCTGAAGTTATGTGTGGAGAAAAACAACATAGAATGGACCAAATTGGACAGTGTATGCACCGACGGTGCTCCGGCTTTGACGGGTAAAAAGTCTGGATGCCTAGCATTATTAGAACAGTTTCTTGGCCGCACTATATAAAATTATCATTGTATCATTCACCAAGAAGCTCTGTGTGGAAAGACATTAAATCTGAAACATGTCATGGATGTTGTTCTGAGATTTGTGAACAAAATTCAAAGTAAGGCGCTGAACAGGCGTGAGTTCAGACAGTTTCTATCAGACCTGAGCGAGGAATACTGTTAGCTATTGTTACACTGTGATGTCAGATGGCCATCTAAAGGGAAAGTTCTGTCACGTTTCGGGGCACTGAAAAATGGTGTCTATCTGTTTCTGTCTGAAATAAATTAATTGCCTACAGAACGGGAATGCCTGCTGAACGATGACTGGCTTAATGACCTGGCATTTTTGGTGGACATCAGATCTCATTTAAACTCTTTAAATGCGAGGATCCAGTGGGGGAAAAAAACTATTCACAAATTTGTGCGATGACATTTCATTTAAAATTAGACTACGACTGTTTATCGGACAACTGACTGAAGGGACTTTAGAGACGTTTCCAACTCTGAAGACGCTTGGGGTGAGTGGAAAAGAAATGTGACTTGGTACAGTACAAAGTAAAAGTCGAAAGTCTTCTGAATATCTTTCAGTCGAGATTTCAAGAGTTAACAACAGAGGAGGATAATGTTGCCCTCTTCATAAATCCGTTCGTATTTCCTGATGTCAAGCTCTGTCAATTACAACAAAACCTTCAGCACGAAGTAATTGATTTGAAATGCAATTCTGCACTGAGATGTAAATTTCTGGAGCTGCCTGCTTTATTTTCCGCTGATCATATGATTTCATTCTGGCGACTATTGCCTGTCGAACGATTTGAACACTTGCGTTCATTCGCCCAGAGATACATTTGTCGTTTTGGTTCGACTTAAGATGCGAGCAGTCATTTTCCGCAATGACCATTATAAAAAAAAAAAACAAGCAACGTTCCAGACTCACCGACAGTAACCTAGCTGCGCTTATGACTTTGGGCACGACATATTTGTGCCCAGACATTGATTAACTGGCATCTGAACTGAAGTAACTGGTTATGAAGAACAGTTACATTGTAAATTAATTACATTAATAGCGATTTTAAAACTGATTTAAAATTTATTGTTAAATGAACTTTTGATTTTAAATCCAAATATGACCGCAGTATAGTACTGACACTGACTGCCTTTCCATCCATCCATCATGTGTCATGCCGGTAAGCTTGGGATGTCATGTTCTGCCATCTCACTTGATCACCAGAGTCGTGGATCAGCTCCTTGTTCCTGTCTCGACCATGCCATGTGGCCAACCCATCCAGGTATTTTCCACTCGGTCTTCTCCTTGATCTCTTCCCATCGATCTTGCCATTTGTCACCAAGTTCTCCATTTCATTTCTTCTTATAACATGTCCACAAAATTTTGACTGTCTTAGAATTTTGTTGACGAAAGTTAAGAAAGGTAAGAATGATATTGCACGACATTTATTATTTTATAACTTTGTGGCCCGCTTAACTACCGAGAATAGTAGATATGGCCCTCTGCTTGAAAAGCTTGGGAACTATTGCTGTGGGCTGTACCATCTTGAGGTCGGGGGGGGGGGGGGGGGTTTGAGTCGACATCATCGCACTCGCGACATTCCCATACGCTCTCCGTCCCCATCTTCAACAACCAGTGAAGAGTTCCAATACAAGTGGTACCAGATGTAGTCTGGTTACGTTGGTATCTATAATATACTGACCGACCTGTGGGCTTCGAGGCAGTGAACGCGTTTCACAATTCCCCGACACACAGATTAGAGGGTTCGAAATCTGCCGCTGATAATGTGAAAATCGGCCGCCTTCCGTTTATTTCGATAATATGAGTGTTGGTCGTTCAGAAGGCCGTGGCGAACTACTTGATTAAAAACATGTCTGTAAATTGATCAAAAGCCAAAATATGCTGGGATTGATTGCGACGTCCTATAAAGGTCATGCAACTGACCATAACATACTACATCTCCCCAACTCTGGGATAGTCTTATACAAAACAAGCTTAGCGTACTCCTCCGTACATCCACACAATGGACTCATACATAACTGTAACATCACGGTGCAATTATCTGTGCAGAAATAACAACAAACCAACGGTGAATTATAACACCGTTATAAGTTCTTTTTCTCTTATTTCTCGGGGTTTTTTTTATGTTGCATATCCCTTACAGAACGTTGCAGTCAACAACAGCATTTTTCAGCTGATGTTGATGAACTAGGCAAGATTACGCTCAGTAGTTTGCCATTGCTTTCTGAGCGACCGGCTCACATACCCTGTAAGTTACCAACGCGGCGAGGACCGCTACCGATTCTCGCGCTGGTTACGTTACTTACGAGAATATACGGGATTACGGAGAAAGACGTTAACCACTAGCTCGGTACATCTCATAAAAAAACATGCCTATGTCCTTATACAACCTATCACAAAGACAATGACGTGAACTACTGGCTTTTCTTAATCTATAAAATACTAATAAAGTGGTTTTGTTTGTGTTTTTTAAGTAAAGGGCTTTTTTTACACCCTTAAGCCATATTTGACATATGGTGCTAGACACATATTTTTATAGACCAATCATCGCGACTTGTAGAGAATGGAGCTGCAAGAAGTGACCAGCGGATGTGGCCGACACTCAGGACTCCGAGGAAAAGCCAGACGGACACATAATTAGACTGAAAATAGTAACATTAGTAATGGTACTCTTTGCTGACTGTTGTATACGAGGACGGAGCACGTATGGGAATGACCAGAGTGCTGAGATGTTGGTTCTGGACTCAAATCAACTCTTATATAGGTCAATCTGCAGTCCAGGGCTGATACGGTCAATATCATGCAGTCACGTTTTCTTCCAAAGACAGTTTCTAGTATCCACTTTGTGTCGACCTGTTTTGCAAAATTCGTCTTGATGTATACTCGAACCTATGATCACCGCTCCGGCAGATCAGCGTCTAGCCACTACCTTACCGCTGCACCCACATACTAATGGGGTCGCTATATGGTTGGTACTGGCACATGAGCCATCGCGATGCGTCCCAGCTGACGTGGTTTCCTAGACTGATTAAACTCAACACTTTTATCCAACCGTGATTCACGAGCTCTGCGTGAGCCATACCTTTCACATTAATCTCATTTAACTCCCCCAGCTCTCTTAGGCTCATAGGCGAACCCTCTAGGGGTCACATACTAATGGAGTCACCATATAGATGGTAGCGGCACACTTTCCATCGCGATGAGTCCCAGCTGACGTATTTTCCTAGACTGATTGAACTTAACGATTGGTTTTCACTCAACACTTTTATCCAACCGTGATTCGTGAGCTTTCCGTGGGCCATGCCTTTCACATTCATCTCATTTAATCCCCCCAGCTCGCTTAGGCTCATGGACTGCCCCTCTGGGTCATGTCAATGACCGCTCCACTGTGTGTGCATTGGATATATATATATATCACACATCATCATCAAGTGCCGTGCCGGCTGGCGTAGGTCTTCGTGGCTTTCCACAGATCTCGGTCTTTGGTGTTCAGGATCAACTCTGCTGATGATATTCCTCCATGCCACCGTCTCAATCCGTCCAGCATCATTTCTCTTGGTCTGCCTCTGCCTCTCTTCCCCTCGATCTTTCCAGCTGTCACGATGTTCTCCAATGCCTCTCTTCTCATCACATGACCAAAGAAAGTTGTTTGTCTCTTTCTTATTGTTGTTTATAGTGTTCTAGTTTCATTAGCCTCTTTCAGGCAATCATTGTTAGTTGTGAGCTTTGCTGAGATTGGCCGAGTGGCCTGCATTTCCCACAGAGACGATAAATTCCAACTCTCACCCATAGTTGATGGTATTGACCAAAACAGTGCACTTTATGGCCCATGCTCTGGCGTGAACCACAAGGATTTGAACTTCTAGGCTCGCCGTCTGACACAGTTAATAGTTAGTATCGCTCACTCTGTCCGAACAGGAACAATTAGGAAGGCCTGGCAGAACGCAGGTATTAACCAGAAGTGTGAGCAAATCACATGGACGTTAAAAAAAAAAAAATGCTACAAATTAAAGGAGAGCTCAGTTAACTGACTTTGACAGATTCAAGTTAATGAAGGCCAAACAAGCTTGCAACCGTTTGCTCAATGCTGAATTTGGGAAACAAGACAGCAGCTGATAGATTTCCTGCCAAGCCTAAGAAGCCCACAAAGAAGACTGTGAAAAGAAAGCCCAAGAAATCAGCTTGATCTGTCACATTATGACATTAAAGCTTACTAAGGCATATTGTTTGTGTGTGCACTTGATGAAATACTTAACTGATTCAGTACCAAACTGAAAGTAAGTTTTGACCAAACATGGTGTACACCCAACTGAACAAACATTATAATGTAAATTTCCATTCAATAAGCACTGAAATCTCGTAAGATGCGACGAAAGAAAACAAATTTACACGATGGCCCTAGTATGGCGATATATCGTCCTTCTGACCAAATGGACGGTCACATTTATGGATATATTATCCTTCGGCACTGAATTGGTTAAAAAAGGCGTTCTAGTTTTCGAGAAAAGCCAAAATGCCAAAATTACATCAGAAATATGGCATTTTTTTTTGTTTAGCAATCGCTCGCTTTGAACTGAAGAGTAGGCCAAACACTTCTGGAGAACTGGACTGCATTTTGCTTGTGGATTAGCTTTCCCTATTACCAGTGTCTCTCGCCATCAAACGAACCCACTCCGACTTATGAGGTACTTGTAATTTACGTCCTGAAGCCAAGGACAAGAAGTCAATATGTTACTCCAACTGACCAGTGTAGGGGTTGAACCCGCTACCTCGGCAACAAAACACTAGATTTTTACACTTTTATTCGTTCAACAGACATCAAATAAAGTGGTTTGGAGATCGTATAAGTTCGATACCTGATCAACTACCGATAATCAATCAATCATGTGCCATGCCGGAAAGCGTGGGCGGTCATGACTCGCCATTTCACTCGATAACCTGAGTCGTGGATCAGCTAAGTGTTCCTGTCTCGTCCATGCCATGTGGCCAAGCTGGAAATTTCCAGGTATTTTCCTCTCGGTCTTCCTCTTGGTCTGTTCCCTTCGATCTTGCCAGTTGTCACTACGTTCTCCAATCCATTTCTTCTCATAACATGTCCAAAACATTTTGGCTGTCTACGTCTAATTTCTCTAATCAATTTACGATTTTCATTTGTCTCCTGTAGTACTTGGTCATTGGTTTTTCTGTCTGTCCATGGTGTTCTTTGCATTTTCCTCAGAAACCACATTTCTGCAGCCATCAGATGTTTTTCGGCTTGACTGCTCATTGTCCAAGTTTCACACCCATACAAAAGAGCAGGCTCTATGTATCCCCTCTTTTTCTCGTTTCAATTGACATCTTTTTATTGGTCAGAATGTTTTTCATCTTGCTAAAGGCTACTTACGCCATGGCGATTCTTGTTCTAATCTCTTCAAGGCATCTCCCATCAGATGTTATGACTGTTCCGAGATAATCGTACCGATTCACTTGTTGAATAATATTCCCATTTACTTGTATATTACATTGTGGTACTTCGGTCTTCCTAGTGACGACCATAACCTGTGTCTTTTTACAATTTAGAACAGATAAATGATTGCAAAAAGAAAATTAGAAGGTACAATATGACAAGCGAGAAAATAAACATAGAACATCAAAAGAGCTCTAAACAAACTAGGATCATCATCATCGTCATCATCATGATCATGTAGCGTATTATGTGTAAGCAGGATTCGCTCCGGAAGCTCTTCTTCTTCTTCTTCTTCTTCTTCTTCTTCTTCCTCTTCTTCTTTCGTTCGCTTTGCGTAAATGCGTGGCATCCTGATTTCTGTGGTGCGCCTCCTGGCTGGTTGCCTCCGTCTTCAGCACCTTTCCTTTGCTAGAGCAGACTGTGGTCTCACTCGAGTTTAGATGAGTACGCGCGCATACACGTGTCTGCGCATGCATGTATGTGCATACACGTCTAGAGCATACTGGTTATTTTTCGGCGCCAGAAACTCGCCGTCGCCCCTTCTCCTGTTAGTAAAAACAGTTCCGCCAAGTGAAGACCAGGAGTTGGACTTTTGCTGCAGAGGTTATGTATTCACGAGCCATTGGCGTACTTAAGCAATGTTGTGTGCTCACCCCAACACTGCGCCCCGGCTACATACAGCAACATTTGGAACCGCTCCGGAGGATGAAGCAGTGTCATCTATTGTGGCTGTGGCTGACTAGCTTGTATACGTGGCTATCATCACAGTCCAGATACAAGACTCTCGATCCTAGGACAGTTCCCCTGCATCATGCATTTTCATAATCAGCGTATTTGGCTGGCGAATGTCTCTTCTTTAAGGAGCTATGGCTTCGTTAGGTACAGAACATGTTTATTGATTAGGAGGATGAGGATGATGCTGATGATTATCCTCATCATCTTAATCAATAAACATGATCTGTACCGAACGAAGCCATGGCTCCTTAAAGCCTGTGATGATGAAGATGATGGTGATGATGATGATGATGATGATGATGATGATGATGATGATGATGATGATGATGATGTTGTTGATGATGATGATGATGATGATGATGATGATGATGATGATGATGATGATGATGATGATGATGATGATGATGATGATGATGATGATGATGATGATGATGATGATGATGATGATCATGACGATTATCATAATACTGATGATAATGATTATGTTCATGACGATTATCATAATACTGATGATGATGATGATGATTTACAAGATGATGATGTTCACGATGATGATGATGTTCATGATCATGATGATGTTTGTGATGATCATGTTCATAATGATGATGTTTGTGATGATAATGATGAATAAACTGATGATGATATTTTTAATGAAGATGATTATGTGTTAATAATGATGATGACGATGATGATGAACGCGATGATTGTGATGATGACGACGGTGATCATAATACTGGCAATGATGATAATGATGTCTATGATGATGATAGCGACCACGATGCTTGTTATGATGCTGATAATAATGTGGATGATACTGATAATGAAGATGATAATAATGATGACAATGATGATGATAATGTTCATGATCATGGTAATATAGATGACGAAGTTTATTATCATTTTCACGGTGATGATCAGTGTGGTTTGTGGATTAGACAAATGAATACAACTCGTCAGGCGACGGAAGACAAGCTTACGATCCTCCCAGCACTGCCCTGTGCTTGACGCCAAGTTTTATTTACTAAAAGTTACATCGTTCACCTAACTCTAGACATTAGACAATACATGTCAAATCCAGATGCTTTCAGTTCTTTTAAAGTTTACAAGACGTAGCAATCAACCCTAACATGTGTGGCTGTTTGCGTTCAGTAGTTTTATTTCTGAACTACCGACGCTCAAACATTGTTAAAAATCAACGCAATATTATCTGCTTCCAAATCGCCTGCAGTTAATTTTGAGCTCGATATGCGGGATTGCGAATTGCGATCGTTACCTTTTCACCACAGTCGCTGGTTGTCAGTGTCTATATTATAGACTATACAGCTTCGTCTACGGACAGGTTTCGACCGTATGTACATCTGTCTGTTCGCAAAATATACTTCTGAAATATGCTCCATGGACAAAAGAAGTGAAACATGTATAGAGGTATGTTTTCACGCTCGCTTGCTTTGATCTCAAGCGTCGTCCATGCACAAGCTACTGCTTATACTGCACTGGACTGAATTTTGCGCTTGGATTAGCTTTCCCTATTACTAGTGTGCCGGTCTCCCTGGCCTAGAGGTTAACATCTTTCTCCGTAATCCCGTGCATTCTCGTGAGTAACGTAACCTGCGCGAGAATCGGTAGCGGTTCTCGCCGCTTTGGTAACTTACGGGGTATGTGAGCCGGTCGCTCAGAAAGCTATGGTAAACTACTGAGCGTAATCTTGCCTAGTACATCAACAGCAGCTGAAAAATGCTGATGTTGACTGCAACGTCCTGTAAGGGGTATGCCAAAAAAAAATTGCTAGTGTCAATCGCCATCAGGCGAACCATTCCGACTTGAAGTCCGTGTACTTGTAAGTCACATCCCAGAATCAAGGACGAGAAGTCAACATTTGTGTCCAACTGATCATTGCAGGGGTTGAACCCGCTACCTCGACGTCAGCACACCGGGGATTGAAGAACGTGTGCTCTTATCCATTCGGCCTTGCTGACCTCAAATAAAGGTATTTAAGAAGTAGGCGGGTAGTACGTACGTACGTGTAGGTAGGTAGGTAGGTATGTAGGCATGTATGTAGATAGGTAGGTAGGTGGGTAGGTAGGGTAGGTAGGTAGGTAGGTAGGTAAGTAGGTAGGTAGGTAGGTAGGTGGGTAGGTAGGTAGTAGGTGGGTAGGTAGGTAGGTAGGTAGGTAGGAAGGTAGGTAGGTGGGTAGGTAGGTAGGTAGGTAGGTAGGTAGTTAGGTAGGTAGGTGTGTGGGGAGGGGATAACTGATGCTCCACGCTCGAACAATATCAGTGACTATGCGTGTTAATTATTTCAGCCAAAGTATACTTCATTTATTCACTTGATGTGATAGATAGCCCTGCAGTTTGCACGTGACGAGATGCAGTGAGATATGCCAGGCAATAAATAGTCCAACATATTGTTTGTGTCCACTGCGTTTAAGCTTAGTGACAACTGGCGAATGTTATTTAACAAGAACGAATGGAAGACAAGGAGATGCATACTTAAATGGCCTGGCCAAGTGATATTACCGGTATAGGAATAGAATCCTCATACAAGACGGTTGATCATGTGAGATGACGAAACATGACCCCCGCCCTCCCCACGCTTATCATTGTGGCACATGATGATGATAATCAGAGATCTGTTATCGTGCAGTGACAACATAATGTCCCTTCTCTCTTCCTGATCTCCCGCACCGTTTCTCCAACAGCTGTTGCTGTTACTGCTAATAATCGCAAGCAATTACAGCCTAATAGATGTGATATTGTGTGGTTTCATGCTGCGTTGATTCGCTCATTAATCGACCGGCCCCGCACCGCTACATACCACGACCCGGACAGCATCACTGACACTAACTTTGGTAAATTCGGGAAATTATTTTGCTAATAAACCCATTTTACATTAATGCAACAATTGTGTATATCACTTCACTGCGATTTACGACATGCCGCTACAAAACATTGTCGTAATCTAACGTTGTGATCTCCAGTTACTTAAATTTGGAGTAACGATTTACCGATTGACTTGTTTGCATTTGCTTTGCAATAGATTACATTTTTAGACAGACGCAATCTCAAAATATGTACTCTTTATTGAAATGTAATGATAGTCTTCAATTTAGCTTGCTGACAAGGCAAGGCAACTTGATAGTCCTGAGGGGAGGATGGGGTCGACTTTAGTTACTGAGAGATTCAAATTAAAACCTTAAAAGTGTGATAGAAATTACAATAACCACGGCATTGTTTGTAACCTGTCAACATTGTTGTTAAGGATGTCAAGAGTGTGAAGCACCTCCATCACGGTGCAGACGAACACGGTGACGTCATATGGACCGTTTAGAGATGGCCACCCACTTTCGACATGCACTAAATAGGAGCAGCGTTTTGTTATCTGTTTTTGTAGCAGTGTCCCCCACTTTCAGTGTGTACCACATCCCCTGTACTCGCCAGACCTAGCCCCAAGTTATCTCCACCTGTTTGGACAACTCAAAGAGTCATTGGGAGGAAATACTTTTTCGATCGGTGCGTGAGTGGTTACACACGCGACCAAGTGAGTTTTTTTTTTTTTTTTTTACAAGAATCCAAGCACTTTATCTGCGCTGGTGGACATGCATTGAACGCAGTGGTGACTACATCGAAAGATGATACATTTGTTCTTGACTTTCTCAGAATGTATTCACTTAAAAAACAAAACATTTAAGGCTTGCATTTGAAGCCCCTATGTAATTAATGAAGAATATTTAATAATTATTTGTTATTTTAGTGGCACATGATTAGATCACATAGTACCCAAGATTCCCGTGTTATTTGTGAGAGATTATATAATATCCACTAGGTCAGCGTGGCCGTGAGGTTATTACCCTCGCACTTAAACTTTCAGTTCGCTGACGGCAAGGTAAAAGGTTCATTACACACGCCCGCCAGTTGGGCTAAAACGTTGACTTCTCGTTCAACAAGCAATGGCAAACTACTGAACGTAAAACAAAACTACCTAGAAACCAACCTGTTATTGATGATAGCAACGTAGTGAAAAGAACGTACCGCAGGCTTGCTGTGTGAGGAGACCCGCACATCTCAGCCACCCACACAACAACACGCCCATGGCACGTACAATGAATGACAGACCTGTGCGAACTTTAATTTATAACTCCGCTACATAACCGTCATACCCTCAGAAATACAATTTTATTGATCGCAGCAACTATAAATAATTGGTGTGAATGGAAGTGAAATGTCCCGCCATGTAATTTCTGTCTATCTGTACGTATTCCGATTTAAGAATCAGTACCATGTCTATCAACACGTACTTTGATATCAGCAACATTACCATCTCTCTACGTGTATCGTTATCTTTCGTAGACCGCATTATGCCTTGCAAGGAATACATTTGCTATTACTTCAAAATGTCAGTTTTATTTGATCAAATTAAGCCCGAGATGATGCTTTTAGACCTAGCAGAAAAGGATGACTCCATGTTATTTTATTTGCTATTATAATTGCGAAATACGCCCTACAACTGGAATGTTTAATTGTTCTTGCGGGAGTTCCATTATCTGTGTCTGATTTCTGTCTGTACCAAACATAGACATGCGAGATGCGTGTCTCATTGATTTCGCCAGCGCTAAAACAAACACAGCATCAATATTGTGACGTCGCGTAGCAAAACAAGAAACAAATCTGATAGTGGGCGAACATAGAGATTATTGGGTAGGTTCTTGACTGTTCGATCCCTGCAGGTGTCAAGTTCGGTAGTTGAACTAATTATGACGGAATGTGGTGCGTGCAACAGCCTGAATGTAAGTTTCCTAACATGTTTTTGTTTACTTGTATCACTGATGTTTAGTTTCCATTTACATGTGCTGTTTTTCTGTACACATCATTATCATGCGCCCCATGAAATGACGTAGTTGCTCATGTCTGTATACACATCTCGTACCTCGAAGTTCTGGCTCTGTTACGCTCTTGTATTCTCCTCCTCCCCCCACCCCCATGCCACCTTCATAGACCACCAAGGAACATTTCTCTCTGACTGCCTCTGCTACTTTCAATAATAATAATAATAATAATAATAATAATAATAATAATAATAATAATAATAATAATAATAACCTAGTATAACAGCCAGTCCCCTTTTGGTAGACCAGTATGTTCCTCATAGCTAATAACAATTGTCATATCACATCATTCATTAATTTTAGTGAGTCATGCAGTAGTGGTATTTGCATTTTTCCAATGTCTTTATATATGTAAAGTGTTGTTGTTCTCAGATAGTCTCAACTGATGTGTGGATGAAATAATGTATGAAAGAGAGCGATAATAGGGCAAATTGTTAGACGGACCTGAGCGCCAAATTCTTAACCCGTTAAAAATAAAGTTTGTTAGTTCGTTCGTTCGTTCTACTACCGCTGATCTATCGACATCACGATGCTCTCTAATGTCTCTCTTCTCATTATATGATTAAAGAACACTATTTGTTTTCTGTTCGTATTAACAATAATATGGAAAGTGTGTAAAGAACAAACTTAAAAATTATCATCATTAAAACGGACGTAATTACTATAACCAAAGATGAAGAAAGAAGGCAACAAAGAGGCATCTGAAAGAATACCACCCTGAAACAAGTAAAGAGGTTCAAGTACTTAGGAAGGATAATATCATCAAATGGCAAATCAAAAAAGAGAACGAAAATATATGCAATAATGCAAACAAACTCATTGGACAAATGACACAAATCTTACAGAACAAAACGTATCAATAGATCTCATCTCATCTCATCTCATCATGTTCCTCTTGTACCTTGCGGTGTCGAGGTGAAGTATAAACATCGTGAGAGTGCCAGATTATGGGCTTCATGTATCGATATTCCCATGGACTCTACTATTCCCTCCGTCCAAGGTTTACGTGGTCGGCCTCTTCCTCTGTTTCCATCTGGTCTGTACATCATTGCTTGTTGTGGTATGCTGTTGACTGGTAACCTACTTGCATGGCAAACCATTTGACTTGCTGCTTTCTAATAAAATCTAGTACTGCTTTAACCCCCACTTTACTAAATAAAATAATCACTCTACAACATCGACATCATTGATGTGTCAACAATAGTTACCTGGAGAAGCTCGATTGGCTTGATCTAATCATGAGCATGCCTCTACGCATTATTAGACTCATCAACAGATAGCAAACATCCGGTGTGCTGATGCTGAGGTAGAGTGTTCAAGACAGTTGGATTAAAATGTTGACTCCTCGTCCCTGACTTGGGGACGTAAATTACAAGTAACTCAGAAGTTGGTGTGGGTTCGCTTGATGGCGAGGTACACTGGTAACATGGTAAGCTAAACCACATGCAAAATTCAATCCAGTGCTACTAGAAGTTGTGTGTGGACTACGTTTGAGCTCAAAGTGAGCGAGCGCCAAATTTAAAACATATATAATCAGTTAGCAGCTGCTTGGCAGAACGCAGATCTACTTACGGACCACGGGAGAGACTCTCCAACTCCTGCCAGTTCTCGTGCCTTGTGCATTGAATGCCTGCGGTGTCTGCAATTATATGTGTCTATATTCGTGCTGATCCAACCTTGCCTCATCTTCCACTTGTCGTCACTGTTCTCTCCAAGTCATTGTTCTCTCCAAGTCACTGTTCTCTCCAAGTCACTGTTCTCTCCAAGTCATTGTTCTCTCAAAGTCACTGTTCTCTCCAAGTCACTGTTCTCTCCAAGTCACTGTCCTCTCCAAGTCATTGTTCTCTCCAAGTCATTGTTCTCTCCAAGTCACTGTTCTCTCCAAGTCACTGTGCTCTCCAAGTCACTGTGCTCTCCAAGTCACTGTTCTCTCCAAGTCACTGTGCTCTCCAAATCACTGTTCTCTCCAAGTCATTGTTCTCTCAAAGTCACTGTTCTCTCCAAGTCATTGCTCTCTCCAAGTAATTGTTCTCTCAAAGTCACTGTTCTCTCCAAGTCATTGTTGTCTCAACGTCACTGTTCTCTCCAAGTCACTGTGCTCTCCAAGTCACTGTGCTCTCCAAGTCACTGTGCTCTCCAAGTCATTGTTCTCTCCAAGTCACTGTTCTCTCCAAGTCACTGTGCTCTCCAAGTCATTGTTCTCTCCAAGTCATTGTGCTCACCAAGTCACTGTTCTCTCCAAGTCACTGTTCTCTCCAAGTCACTGTTCTCTCCAAGTCACTGTGCTCTCCAAGTCATTGTTCTCTCCAAGTCATTGTTCTCTACAAGTCACTGTTCTCTCCAAGTCACTGTTCTCTCCAAGTCACTGTTCTCTACAAGTCATTGTTCTCTCAAAGTCACTGTTCTCTCCTAGTCACTGTTCTCTCCAACTCGATGTTCTCTCCAAGTCACTGTTCACTGAAAATTATGTTCTTTCCAAGTCACTTTTTTCAATTTACTGTACTCTCCAAGTCATTGTTCTCTCAACGTCATCGTTCTCTCCAAGTTACTGTTCTCTCCAAGTCAGTGTTCTATCGAAGTCACTGTTCTCTCCAAGTCACTGTTCTCTCCAAGTCACTGTTCTCTCCAAGTCACTGTTCTCTCCAAGTCATTGTTCTCTCAACGTCATCGTTCTATCCAAGTCACTGTTCTCTCCAAGTCACTGTTCTCTCAACGTCACTGTTCTCTCCAATTCACTGTTCTCTCCAAGTCACTGTTCTCTCCAAGTCACTGTTCTCTCCAAGTCACTGTTCTCTCCAAGTCATTGTTCTCTCCAATTCACTGTTCTCTCCAAGTCACTGTTCTCTCCAAGTCACTGTTCTCTCCATGTCACTGTTCTCTCCAAGTCATTGTTCTCTCCAAGTCACTGTTCTCTCCAAGTCACTGTTCTCTCCAAGTCACTGTGCTCTCCAAGTCACTGTTCTCTCCAAGTCATTGTTCTTTCAAAGTCACTGTTCTCTCCAAGTCACTGTTCTCTCCAAGTCATTGTTCTCTCAAAGTCACTGTTTTCTCTAAGTCATTGTTCTCTCAACGTCACTGTTCTCTCCAAGTCACTGTGCTCTCCAAGTCACTGTGCTCTCGAAGTCACTGTTATCTCCAAGTCATTGTTCTCTCAAAGTCACTGTTCTCTCCACGTCATTGCTCTCTCCAAGTCATTGTTCTCTCAAAGTCACTGTTCTCTCCAAGTCATTGTTCTCTCAACGTCACTGTTCTCTCCAAGTCACTGTGCTCTCCAAGTCACTGTGCCCTCCAAGTCACTGTGCTCTTCAAGTCATTGTTCTCTCCAAGTCACTGTTCTCTCCAAGTCACTGTGCTCTCCAAGTCACTGTTCTCTCCAAGTCACTGTTCTCTCCAAGTCATTGTTCTCTCCAAGTCACTGTTCTCTCCAAGTCACTGTGCTCTCCAAGTCATTGTTCTCTCCAAGTCATTGTTCTCTCCAAGTCACTGTTCTCTCCAAGTCACTGTTCTCTCCAAGTCATTGTTCTCTCAAAGTCACTGTTCTCTCCAAGTCATTGTTCTCTCAACGTCACTGTTCTCTCCAAGTCACTGTGCTCTCCAAGTCACTGTGCTCTCCAAGTCATTGTT
>OY992883.1:22895761-22945761 GCA_963921405.1 Cepaea hortensis
CTGATGATATTGCTTTATTTCTGACGATATTACTTTCTTCTGATGATATTAATTTACTTTTAGCGATATTAATTTACGTCTGACGATATTACATTGTTTATGACGATATTACTTTCTTCTGACGATATTATTTTACTTTTGACGATTTTACTTTACTTCTGACGATATTACTTTACGTCTGACGACTTCAGCCTAAGTCCTTCCCCACTTGTGGCCACGCCTGTCAACAACCTCCATTACTGCTTACAGAACCTGGCGGTATAGGACAGGTGTGTCTTGAACCTAAGATATTAAGGCTGCCTGGCTAGTGCAGTCGCCGCGAACTGTGCTGGTTATTCAGTGCTGGTCCTTTTTCCCCCAACAGAAAAAAATCGGCCATTTACCGAGGATTCGAACCTTGTCTCCCAAACGGTAACCCGGAGCTCTAGCCACTAGGCCAGACGCTCTTGAGGCCTGTAACTATCACAATTCATCATCAAAATCTCATCTGCTAATCCTGGCCTTTGGTCGTAGTAGGAGGTTCATGATGTAAGCAAAAGCACCCAGAATCCTCCGCCAGAGTGGAAATATTTCATCAGGTCCGCGCTTAAATGTTATCTGTCCATGGTTTCTTTCAGCCTTTCTCTTCTCCGTTTGCGCTCAACTATTTCCCGGGGGATTTTCATTGAGAGGGTGTCGTAAGTGCGCCATGCTAAAACTAGACATGCTTTCGACGTTTCGTCATTCGCAAAAGTGATTCTGTCAGATGCGCATGTATGTTAACTTCTTATGTAAAATATGCGCTTTATGTGTTCTCCTTACATGATGCTCAGTGGGTGTATACAAATATAGGTCTTGCACCATATACTCAATGCGCATTAAGGCTTGTAAATTGATCTTTTACATTTCACGCATGTTTATACTGATGCGCTAATAACCCATGTGTCAATAAATTGATGTGCAAATAAACTGAAGAGGCTATGAACTTATACAGTGATGAACTGAGCAAATAAGCTGACGAGACCAGGAACTAACTGATAGAGTAATGAACTATTGAGCCAATAAACTGGCGCGGCAATGAACATATGAACCAATAAGCTGATAGAGTAATAAAATGCGCCAATAAACTGACGAGCAGTCAACTTATGGGCCAATAAATTGATGGGTCACTGGACTTTTGGGCCAATAAATTGACGGGTCCATAAACTGATAGAGTAATGAACTACTCAACCAATAAACTGATGCATCGATGAACTTCTGGGCCAATTACTTTATGATTCAATTAGCTTGTGAGCCAATAAACTGGCGAGTAAATGAACTTATGAGCCAATAAATTGAGGTGTTAATAAATTAATAAGTCATTATTGTCTTCATTCTTGACCTCAGATCTGCTTCCAGTCAACGCGTGCCTAGATTATTTCTGAAGAAAAGCATTAGGAACCTTTTCTGAGACGGACTGAGGATGTGCCCTATTTTGCCTCGATCCTAATTGTCCACGATTTCGTTTGAGAAAATTGCAAAGTCTGCACAATGTTGCTATTGTGATAATTTGGTTAAGAAGTGTTTAGTGAATAAAAATGTGTTAAATGATATCATTCGTTAGTTTTTGGACAAAGTGATTAACCAGCTGTGCAACTAACATATTCTATTGTGATTATTCGGACATTTTACTGAGGGGCACTTAGGGGCAGACATATTAGGGACTGTTTCCAGGAGAAGGTGTTGGCTGAAGGCTTCAGGATCAGGATGGGAGGTGGTATGAGCGCGCATGAGATGGAGCAAGCTGCTCGGAGGCGGTCCAAGACTATCGATGATGGGCTTCAGGCGGAGAGGATGAAGGAGGCTCGCACAGTGAGGGTCTTGATGCTGGGTGAGTTGGTGTAATGTTTCCAGTTGTTATAGTTGATGTAATGTTTCCAGCTGTTATAGTTGATGTAATGTTTCAGTTATTATAGTTGATGTAATGTTTGCAGTTGTTGTAGTTGATGTAATGTTTACAGTTGTTATAGTTGATGTAATGTTTCCAGTTGTTATAGTTGATGTAATGTTTCCAGTTGTTATAGTTGATGTAATGTTTCCAGTTGTTATAGTTGATGTAATGTTTCCAGTTGTTATAGTTGATGTAATGTTTCCAGTTGTTATAGTTGATGTAATGTTTCCAGTTGTTATAGTTGATGTAATGTTTCCATTTGCTATAGTTGATGTAATGTTTCCAGTTGTTATAGTTGATGTAATGTTTTCAGTTGTTATAGTTGATGTAATGTTTCCAGTTATTATAGTTGATGTAATGTTTGCAGTTGTTGTAGTTGATGTAATGTTTCCAGTTGTTATAGTTGATGTAATGTTTCCAGTTGTTATAGTTGATGTAATGTTTCCAGTTGTTATAGTTGATGTAATGTTTCCAGTTGTTATAGTTGATGTAATGTTTCAGTTATTATAGTTGATGTAATGTTTCCAGTTGTTATAGTTGATGTAATGTTTCCAGTTGTTATAGTTGATGTAATGTTTCCAGTTGTTATAGTTGATGTAATGTTTCCAGTTGTTATAGTTGATGTAATGTTTCCAGTTGTTATAGTTGATGTAATGTTTCCAGTTGTTATAGTTGATGTAATGTTTCCAGTTATTATAGTTGATGTAATGTTTCCAGTTGTTATAGTTGATGTAATGTTTCCAGTTGTTATAGTTGATGTAATGTTTCCAGTTGTTATAGTTGATGTAATGTTTCCAGTTGTTATAGTTGGTGTAATGTTTCCAGTTGTTATAGTTGATGTAATGTTTCAGTTATTAAAGTTGATGTAATGTTTCCAGTTATTATAGTTGATGTAATGTTTGCAGTTGTTATAGTTGATGTAATGTTTCCAGTTGTTATAGTTGATGTAATGTTTCCAGTTGTTATAGTTGATGTAATGTTTCCAGTTGTTATAGTTGATGTAATGTTTCCAGTTGTTATAGTTGATGTAATGTTTCCAGTTGTTATAGTTGATTTAATGTTTCCAGTTGTTATAGTTGATGTAATGTTTCCATTTGCTACAGTTGATGTAATGTTTCCAGTTGTTATAGTTGATGTAATGTTTCCAGTTGTTGTAGTTGATGTAATGGTTACAGTTGTTATTGTTGATGTAACGTTTGCAGTTGTTATGTTTGATGTAATGTTTCCAGTTGTTATAATTGATTTAATGTTTCCAGTTGTTATAATTGATGTTATGTTTACAATTGTTTTAGTTGACGTAATGTTTGTAGTTGTCATAGTTTATGTAATGTTTCCTGTTGTTACAGCTGATATAATGTTTGCAGTAGCTATAGCTGATGTAATGTTTCCCAGTGTTATAGCTGATGTAAGGTTTGCAGTTGTTATAGTTGATGTAAGGTTTGCAATTGTTATAGTTGATGTAATGTTTCCAATTGTAAATGTTGATGTAAAATTTTCAGTTGTCATAGCTGATGTAAGGTTTGCAATTATTATAGCTGATGTAAGTTATCAATAGTTATAGCTGATGTAATGTTTCCCAAAGGTATAGTTGATGTAATATTTGCAGTTGTTATAGCTGATGTACTGTAGGGTGTGTCAACGGGTCCTTTACTTTACATTTACCATACGTCCGTTCAAAGTCATATGCAATCCGTTTGAAGCAGACTGCTTTGAGTTGATTACGGTGGTGTAAGGCGTGGTCGTTCAGAAATCAATTACCAACTACTGAAATAACATAATGAGTAACAAACATCCAATAAATGTTGGGGTTCATTGCAAGGTCCTGTATGGGGCTAATTTGTATTTTATTAATATGTCCAACTCACCCAGTGGGGCTCACGCTTTCAATCAACCTAATATAAGCCCCTCCCCCCCCCCACCCCTCCAACTATCTTTAGCTATCCCATGCAGCCCTCATCATGTCCTCATATTGTTCATTTGTGTTTCTACGTCTCTTCTCCGTGAGTGTTTAGGTCTTCCTCTTTTTCCTTTGTCACGTGGGTTTAAGACTAAGGCTTTTCTAATTATACCATTCTCGGTATCAAGAAAACAGTAACAATAGTGATATCAAAGAAACAAGTGACACCCAAATGTGAAACAGAGATAGAAGGGAAAATTCTTCACCAAGTGGATAGTCTTAAATATCTAGGGACATCTATAACATCAGATGGAAGATGCACAACAGAGACCAAGAGCAGAATAGGGCAAGCAAAGGCTGCATTTCAGAAAATGAAGAATATCTTATTCAATAAGTTCTTATCATTGAATGTAAGAAAGAGAGTGCTGAAGAGCTATATATAGAACCTGTTTTGCTGTATGGCTGTGAATCTTGGAATATAAATGAACAAATTAGGAAGAAATTGGAAGCAACAGAGAAGTGGTTCCTTAGACGAATGTTGCGAACTCTTTGGACTGCCAAAGTAACTACCAACGAATGCCTTAAAGAGGCTGGCGAAACTAGAACATTATATACAACAATAAGAAAGAGACAAACAGCTTTTTTTGGTCATGTGATGAGAAGAGAGATGCTGGAGAACATCGTGACAACTGGAAAGATCGAGGGGGAAGAAAGGCAGAGGCAGACCACGAGAAGTGATGCTGGATGGATTGTGACGGTGGCATAGAGAAATATCAAATGTAGAGTTGATCCAGAAAACCAAAGACCGAGATCTCTGGAGAGTCATGAACGCCTACGCCAGTCGGCAAGGCACTTGATGATGACTATTCTCGGGATTTCTCAATGGACTATCCAGCACACGCGTTTTTTTTTTTTCACGTCTTGGTTCATTGGTGTTTGTCTAACACTCTCAGTGAGCTCGACATTTGTGATTGTGTCATACCATTTTATTCCTTCCATGAGGTGTTTGTAAAGCCTCACTACATTTTGTCTGTAGAACAACTGTTTGTTGGAGAGTATGTTTTCCGTTTGAAAGACGATAAACATACTTTCCAACAAACAGCTGTTGTACATACAAAGTGTAGTGAGACTTTACAAACACGCTGTATTTTGCGCAGGCAACATTTAGTGAATGTTTGTAGGTTGTGTGTAATCGTTTTCCTTGTTATAAGTGTCTGATCCATACATCAGTAGTGATTTAACGTTAGAATTTACGATTAATATTCTACGTTTTGAGCTAAGTTTAATTTGTTTTGGCTTCCACACATTTCCTAGATTTATAAAAGTTCCTCTAGCCCTCTGTATTCTTATTCCGATATCTTTATCTGTTCCAACTCCATAGTCTACATTGCTGAAAGATTCTGTCTCTTGAAGTGAGGTTTCCCCGAGGGAGATCAGATTATCATTGGCTTGAATTATTCCCTTATCTGTGTCCTTCCTGTCATTTAAAACCAAATTGTTGTGACCTTCCATCTTGTGTTGTTAGTTTATCCTGCGTCAGATTTCGTATATGAGACAGGAGGGCAATGTTGTCAGCAAAGTCCAGATCATCGAGATGCTTTGTCAGGGGAATCCATTGGATTCCATTTCTGGCAATGCTTGTTGCTATCTGTAATAATAATATATCATCATCATCATCCTCATCATCATCATCATCTTCCACTTCTGCAATAATAACTTAATAATAATATAATAATCATGTCTGTAATCAGAAAGAAAAGAATGGGTGAACTTTTATTTTAATAACGAAGATAGATTGTACGATTTATTGCCTGGTATAGTTCACTGCATCTCGTCAGGTCCATACTGCAGAATTTACTCTATGTTGTTGAATTCTGCAGTATGTACCTGACGAGATGCAGCGAAATATACCAGGCAATAAATCGTACAATCTATGGTTTGTATCTTAGTTATCCAGATTCACTACGGGAAAACATTTTTTTTTTATTTTCTGAACTTTTATTGTTACAAGACAGTAAATATTTGTTACACAGCTACAATTCCTTAAATCTATGATGGATGGAATCTCCATTTATAGTTCTTGGACACTCTGTTCCGCTAGATAAACATGTAATTTAGCTGTAGATCAGATTCACATTTCCTAAGGTTATAAAACCTTTCCTAGCCTTCAGAATTCTTAATCTGATATCTGTATCTGTACCACCCCATTTGTCGAGAGTATCATCTTTCAGTAAACAACCCATAAACAGCATTTGCGTCAGTGGGAGAATCAGCTACCTGTAGACAGTGGTTTATTAAAAGAATTACACTATTTGCATGGTTAATTATAACAGCTTAGTTACTGGTTAATTATATACTAGTATTTATTTGAGAGTTCTGGCCGATAGATAGTCAGCGGATAACATTTAAATTATAGCGTCGTTTCGGGTAGGTTACCAATTCCCTTTACCATGTTTTATTTTTCAGTGTATCTATATTTCTGTCTGTCTATCTGTCTGTCTACCTGTCTATGCTTTTATAGATCTATCCATCCATCCGTCTATCCGTCCGTACGTCCGTACGTCCGTCCGTCCGTCTGTCTGTCTGTCTGTCTGTCTGTCTGTCTGTCTGTCTGTCTGTCTGTCTGTCCGTCCAACCGTGCCGTCATTGATCCATCCATCAATCCATTCATCCGTCCGTGCGTCCGTGCAAACCTCCGTCCGTCCATCCTTTCATCCATCTATCTGTCTGTCTGTATATCTGAATTTCAAATGCTTAATATAAAACATAGATGATATACGCAAGATGTGTGTATGTGAGATGCGTAGTGAGAGATGAGTGTGTCAAAGATGAGTGTGTGAAAGACGAGTGTGTCAAGGTTGGGTGTGTCAAAAATGAGAGTGTGGAAGATAAGTGTGTGAAATATAAATGTACGAAAGATGAGTGTGTCAACGATGAGTGTGTGAAACATGAGTATGTTAAAGATGCGTGTGTGAAAGATAAACGTGTCAAAGATGAGTGTGTCAAAAATGAGTGTGTCAAAGATGAGTGTGTTAAAGATGTGTGTGTCAAAGATGGGTGTGTGAAAGATGAGTGTGTGAAAGATGAGTGTGTCAAAGATGAGTGTGTGAAAGATGAGTGTGTGAAAGATGAGTGTGTGAAAGATGAGTGTGTGAAAGATGAGTGTGTCAAAAATGAGTGTGTGAAAGATGAGTGTGTCAAAGATGAGTGTGTGAAAGATGAGTGTGTTAAAGATGTGTGTGTCAAAGATGAGTGTGTGAAAGATGAGTGTGTGAAAGATGAGTGTGTGAAAGATGAGTGTGTGAAAGATGAGTGTGTCAAAAATGAGTGTGTGAAAGATGAGTGTGTCAAAGATGAGTGTGTGAAAGATGAGTGTGTTAAAGGTGCGTGTGTGAAAGATACACGTGTCAGAGATGAGTGTGTCAAAGATGAGTGTGTCAAAGATGAGTGTGTGAAAGATGAGTGTGTCAAAGATGAGTGTGTTAAAGATGAGTGTGTGAAAGATGAGTGTGTCAAAGATGAGTGTGTGAAAGATGAGTGTGTGAAAGATGAGTGTGTGAAAGATGAGTGTGTGAAAGATGAGTGTGTCAAAAATGAGTGTGTGAAAGATGAGTGTGTCAAAGATGAGTGTGTCAAAGATGAGTGTGTGAAAGATGAGTGTGTTAAAGATGTGTGTGTCAAAGATGAGTGTGTGAAAGATGAGTGTGTGAAAGATGAGTGTGTGAAAGATGAGTGTGTGAAAGATGAGTGTGTCAAAAATGAGTGTGTGAAAGATGAGTGTGTCAAAGATGAGTGTGTGAAAGATGAGTGTGTTAAAGGTGCGTGTGTGAAAGATACACGTGTCAGAGATGAGTGTGTCAAAGATGAGTGTGTCAAAGATGAGTGTGTCAAAGATGAGAGTGTCAAAGATGAGTGTGTTAAAGATAATTGTGTCAAAGATCAGTGTGTTAAAGTTGAGTTTGTGAAAGATGCGTGTGTCAAAGATGAGTTTGTGAAAGATTCGTGTGTCAAATATGAGTTTGTGAAAGTTGACTGTGTCAAGATGAGTGTGTGAAAGATGAGTGTGTGAAAGATGAGTGTGTTAAAGATGAGTTTGTGAAAGATGCGTGTGTCAAAGATGAGTTTGTGAAAGATTCGTGTGTCAAATATGAGTTTGTGAAAGTTGACTGTGTCAAAGATCAGTGTGTGAAAGATGAGTGTGTGAAAGATGAGTGTGTCAAAAATGAGTGTGTGAAAGATGAGCGTGTCAAAGATGAGTGTGTGAAAGATGCGTGTGTTAAAGGTGCGTGTGTGAAAGATACACGTGTCAGAGATGTGTGTGTCAAAGATGAGTGTGTTAAAGATAATTGTGTCAAAGATCAGTGTGTTAAAGATGAGTTTGTGAAAGATGCGTGTGTCAAAGATGAGTTTGTGAAAGATTCGTGTGTCAAATATGAGTTTGTGAAAGTTGACTGTGTCAAAGATGAGTTTGTGAAAGATACAGGTGTCAAAGATGAGTGTGTGAAAGATGAATGTGTCAAAGATGAGTGTTTCAAAGATGAGTTTGTGAAAGATGCGTGTGTCAAAGATGAGTATGTGAAAGATTCGTGTGTCAAATATGAGTTTGTGAAAGTTGACTGTGTCAAAGATGAGTTTGTGAAAGATACAGGTGTCAAAGATGAGTTTGTGAAAGATGCGTGTGTCAAAGATGAGTATGTGAAAGATGAGTCTGTCAAAGTTGATAATATGGTTGTAAGCTCATATACTCGATGTACAACCGGCGCAGTATCTTAGGGGATAGTGAGATGCGCAGTTTCACAATTCCCCGTCATACCGAGTCGAGAGATGGAAATCAACCGAGGGTGGTTTGGTAGCTTTCGATAAAGTAAGACATGTCAACATAATGAAGATGCTTGCAGATCTACAAATTGGTGAGGAAAATCTTAGCTTTGTTAAAAACATATGTTGGAACAACAAGCTGCCATGAAGACTGATAATGAAGTAGGTCAATATCAACTTTTTAAGAGAGGTGGCGACAGAGATGAGTAATGTTTCCAGATCTGTTTTCCCTATAAAGTGAAAATATTTTTAGAAATTTAGAAGATATGAGAGGAATCACTATTGGGGGAACGTAGCCAATAACATTAGATATGTGGATGATACAGTATTGGTTGCAGACAATGAGCAGGATCTGCAACATCTAGTAGATGCGTCTGTTGCACACAGTGTAAGAAGACACAGATTATGGTCGTCACTGGGAAGAAAGAAATACCACAATGTAATATGTAAGTAAATGGGAATATTCTTAAACAAGTGAATCGGTTCAATATTCTCGGAACATTCATAACATCTAATGGGACACCATGGCAGCGACCACCACCCATGCAGCATATTGGTGGAGAAAGGCAGAACCAGGCAGCACAAGCTAAAGGTAAAGACGTTCCAGTATGACAGTACAGGGCAAGATGTGGTGAGTAAAATAAGACGTGACAAGCGCAGAACGTTTCAGGGCAGGAAGAAAAGGAAAAAAAGCTGGGAGCAGCCACCGTGGTGGAGTTTCGAGGTGGAGAAGGCTTGGGTGGATAAGCGTAGTGCTGTAAGGAGATGGCAAAATGCCAAGAAGAACAGAGCTGGTCATCCTAGTCCCTGCTTGCACTTAGAAAGAGAGATGCACACAAAAGTAAGCTATTTCAAAAAACTGGTCACGGTGGTTAAAAGCGAAAAATGGGCAGAGGTGTGTCAAAGAGTAAGCACAGACAAGTCACTGAAATTGTTCTGGCGACTACATAAAAGCATGAGTGGTGTAGTCAAGAATAAGAGCATTTCTGACTTCCAAGGTGCTGACCTCATCTGGCAGAGGACTGACGAGGACAAGGGCAAAGCCCTCTTTGAACGCTACCTTGAGCAGAGCAACCAGACAGACATGGGAGGCCGGAATCTGGCCAAGGAGGTCACCTCAGACAGATGCAAGGCCCAGAACACTTCGGATGAAGACACAGTGACAGTGCAAGAAATCAAGGCTGTGCTTCGACGATCAAAAAACAGTGCTCCAGGTCCTGATGGCATAAGATACGACGACATAAATAGGTGTACCGACAATGAGCTAGAGAAACTAGCAGACATGTACAACAACAGTATAGGGAGTGCTAGCATCAAGGAGGAATGGTTACACAGCTATCTGATTCCCTTGCCGAAGCCTGACAAAGACCACAAGAAAATTCAGGGATATCGAATTATAACCATGCAGAATACAATAGGCAAGCTGCTGGAGAAGGTAATTGCCAGGAAAATATCGAGCCAACTAGAGAGGCAAGGTGTTTTCCCACCTACCCTGGGTGGGTACCGTCCAAAAAGAGAAACCTGGACCAATGCAGCAGTCTTTGCCCATGATGTCTATGAAGGTTTCCACTCAGGCACTGAAACCGTTGCTGCAGCGATTGATCTTGAGGACGCATACAACAGAGTACCACTGGATTTTTTAATGTTTCAGCTTCTTGAACTAAACGTAAGTCCATTCCTCCTTAGTTGGATCGCTGCAGCTCTCTTCCAACGGAAAGTAGTTTTTAGATGTGGCAGTTGGACTTCGGAACCAACAACAATATATCCTGGCCTACCACAGGGATCACCATTATCTCCGGTACTGTTCAACGCCTACACAGTGAGAATCACCAGTGAGCAGATCACTGGACCTGGCAGGACATTGTCATATGCCGATGATGTTTTAGTGTATCGTCAGGGTAAGGATAGAGAGGAGGTTGCTGTGGAGCTACAAACCGAACTCAATCGCATAAGTACTTGGTGTGATGAAGCTGGGGCAATGGTCAACCCAACAAAGGCAACAGTGACTTGGTTCTCGTTGAATAATCATATTGTCAACAATCCAACACCAAATGTAATGCTGTGTTCAGAGACAGTGGAAAGAACGCAGGCAATGAATTACCTGGGGATACGGTTTGATCGAAGCATTGCTTATAATGTGCACATAGACCAGGTGATAACAAAGGCCAAGCGGGGTTTGGCAGCGATGCGGGTGATGGCGGCAGCAAACTGTGAGCAGCGCCATCTATGTCTTCTGTACGAGGGGCTGGTCATGTCTGTTTTGGAGTATGCAATGGCAATCCTGACTGTCAGCCATAAGCAGATAGAAAGGATGGAAAGGATACAGAATGAAGCTATGCGCATTATTCTTGGATGTACAAGAGATACAGCATGCAGGGCGATGCGCTACCTTCTTGATTTTCCAACCATTGAAGAGAGAATGCAAGTTTGCAGGGCACGCGCCTACCTCAGAATTAACGCAAACACACAGCATCCACTGCATAGTGAAATTAGGAAGGTGAAGGGCAGCAGGTTAAAAAGAGGACGGTCGTGGATGGGTCAAGCCGAGGACATTCTTCAACAGGTGTGTTCACTTGAGGACTTAGAACCTGGCGAGGAGTGGGTGCAAGTGCCAACAGACTTCTGCTCATCCTTTTCAGTTTGCATCCAACTAGATAGAAAATGCAGACAAGAAAATCCGGCTGCTGTTGAGGCTGAAGTACAAGCGTTGATTTTCGAGAATTCGCTAGACAGTGACGCGGTCATCTACACAGATGGGTCGGTCATCCGACATGTGAGAAGCTCATGGGCCTTTACAGCTCGGGCCGGAGGGAGAATTGTGAAGGAGGACTCTGGTGCTTTCACTGAAACCACAAGTAGCCTGACCATGGAAGTCATGGCAGTAAGTAAAGCAATAACATGGCTCGAGACACAGACATTCACTAGGGCTTGTTTCCTTAGCGACTCAATGAACATGATCAAGAGGATAGAGGAGGGGTCGATCCGAAGAGAATGGTTGCTGCCTCTGAAGCGGTCTCGGCTGGCAAAGATTAGTTTCATCTTCGTGCCAGGGCATGCGGGAGTACAAGGAAATGAGCGGGCTGACAAGCTCGCAGGTGAGGCTACTGTTGAGGGCGGACGCGCCATGGACCAGGCTGACATTCTGAATGCTCTACGAGAAGTGAGACTTTTGCAAGAACCAAGTGATGACTGTGAATCTACAACAATGGCCAGACTGCGAGAGCAGCAAATTAAAAGAGGGGTGGCCAAACAAGAACACTACGCAGGAAGCCAAAGAAGATTGATAAACCAACACAGAACTGGCGTCGTTAGCCGCTACACGCTGCGGGATTTGCTGAGGAGGGGATCCGAGCACTTATGGACTGAATGGTCCGATGTGCAACGAGGATGATCTGTCGACTAACTAACTAACTAATGGGAGCTGCCTTGAAGAGATTAGAACAAGAATCGCCATTTACGAGATGGCAAACATACTGGCCTATAAAAGATGTCAATTGCAACGAGAACAAGAGTGTTGAAGTTTTACATAGAACCTGTACTTTTATATGGATGAGAAGCGTGAACAATAAGCAGTCAAGCTGAAAAACATCTAATGGCTGTGGAAATGTGGTTACTGAGGAGAATGCAAAGAATACCATGAACAGACAGAAATACGAATGACCAAGTCTTACACGAAACAGATGAAAACAATAAACTGATTAGAGAAATTTGACGCAGACAGTCACTATTTTCTGGACACGTTATGAAAAGAAATAAGTTGGTGAAAACTGCAAGATTGACGGGATAAGAACAAGGGGAAGGTAGAGAAGTAAATACCTCGATGGCTTGGCCATGTGGTATGGTTGAAATAATAACACAGAGGTGATCCACGACTCTGGTGATCGTGTGAGATGGCAAAACATGGAAGACTACGCTTATCGGCATGGCACATGAGATGATGATGATGATGAATCTCAAACAAATGGTATAAGGCGTCGGCCGTTCAGATATCAATGGCAAACTACTGAAATAGCATTGCAAACATTCAATAGATGCTGGGGTTGATTGCAAATTTCTGTAAAGTACACGTAACTAACTTGAACTCGATGTCCGAGCATCCGTTGAAAGAGAGCGGAAGAATGAAGAGCTCTTTACAAACGTGTTAAAAGACACGAATACCGTCGTCATTGCATCCGGCTTTATCCCACACAGCTCAGTCTCTGTCTGCAGAGCAGCTTCTGTAAGCGGCACACGTAGCATGAAATCTGAAGACTCCGTAAAATAAACTGAAAGCTCAGACTCGTGTGTTCTTTTTTTTACTATTCCAGGACGTTAAGAAGCACCAATGATGCGTACATGGGCGCAAAATGCTGGGAGATAGAGGTAGTGGCTGGCCAAGAATATCAAGGATACAACAGGCGTGAAGACCTGGCAAAGCAGGCATATAAGGAATTAAAGAGGCGGAACGAGACAGACAACTGTGGAATGGAAAGATCTGGACATGTCCAGACTACCCAGGTGTTAAAATACTGCATGGTGATGATGATGATGATGATGATGATGATGATGATGATGATGATGATGATAGCAACGAAGATGAAGATGATGATGATGATGACGACGACGACGACAATGATGATGATGATGATGATGATGATGATGATGATGATGATGATGATGATGATGATGATGATGATGATGATGATGATGATGATGATGATGATGATGATGATGATGATGATGATGATGAACAGTAATTGATGTGCAATATGATTATTGTACCCCCGATACTAATACTTTCCCGAGTCAAATCTAAAGTACATAGTTAACGTGATGCCCTCTGTAGCTCAGTGGCTAGACGCTTGCCTGCCGACCCAATGCTCACAGGTTCGAATCCAGGAGGCTGTTCAAAACTGACCGGGGCTGCCAGGTTGATCCAGCCTAAAATCTCATGGGAAATAAAGGCGGCCGGTCTGATACTGATCATTGCCCCCTTGGGGTGTCGCTTGGTCTATACAAGTATGAGTCCAGCACCATATGCTCATTGCAACTTACAAGTCTTAAAAGTCGAGAGGATCGACTTCATTGCTCCAGGTTTTATCCGATATGGCTCGGTATTTTTCCGCAGGGCGGCCTGTCGAAAGCATCGCACAAAGCACGAAATCTGTAGCTCCAGCGACGACCCCCAGGAGTATCCGAGAAAATTCTTCTCGTGAACCGAAAGACGCAGCCAGGAATCGAACCCACAATCTTCGGAGCGCGAGGCAAATGGTTTGACTACGTCGCCACGGAGACTCAATTACACCTAAAACGTGTAAAAGGATAATTTGCTTACTTACTAACCGACGCTAATAATTTTCCAGGATACGTCTCGGGTTCTTATTTTACAAAGCTGAGCCGAGCCTTGGTTGTATTTGTCGATAAAACTATGTACTCCTACAGAGAATCCGGTAGTTTTGATGGCTAAGTGCATGAACTGGTGCTTTCACCTGTCTTAATAAAACTATCATCATAAAATCGTATTTAATTGAAAATGGTAGTATGCCCTCCCATAACGATAAAACAGCAGCATTAAGAAGGAGAAGTAATTAAGCTTTGATAAAACAGTCAGATTTCTGAAGTTTAAATCCAACATCGACTTGGCAATTGATGACTGCTAGAGAGAGTGTCGGTGATCAGGTTTCTTGGGTTGCCATTTTAGATGATGCTCGAGGTTTGAACAATTTAGTAGGGAAGCAGCCAAATTCATTGCAGTAGGAACTGTACGGAAATGTCCTGAACTTGAGACTAACTACTGATTGCATTGGTAGCCTCGGCGTGAGCAAAGGCGTACAAGAAGAAGAAGGAGCAGCAGCAGCAGCAGCAGCAGCAGGAAGATATGGGATGGGCTTGACAGCGACGACCTGTAAAGGATATGCAACTAAAAAGAAAGGAAAAGGACAGAAAGGAGGAGGCGGAGGCGGAGGAGGTTTTTAAAGTCTACCCACACAAAACAAAAAAAGACTATAATTTTCTGGTAATCACATATTTGGACTATCGACAGGGCCGTGCCGTGCTATGATACAGAGACGCGGCAGCATGAGGAGGCACTGTAAGGGGGCTTCATAACGGGGGTGGCATTTTTAAATAAGAAAAAAACATTAGGGGCGGCATTTCGAAGGCTTACATCATACTGAGATAATCTACCTTACGGTACTGACTATCGATGGTTATTCAGATTTCGTACATGCCCTGGGATTTTCATCGTGTCATCTATCCCAGGATACTGGGTCATTTATCGAGATATTCATTCGAAATGACATCAATACTTTATCCCATTCAGAAACCAAACCTTTTTGTGAGATAAATCCATTTCGTAGATCCATTCCACACGACCCCCCAATGAAAGGATGTTGGACATATTGCCAGTTTCAATATAAATAATAAAATTAACTGTCCTTAGAGGGTTTTGCAAGTAACGAGGACCTTCAGCTGAATAAATCAATATGACTGGATAGACACAACGCACTTGATGGGAGGTCACAACAATTAGGTTTAAACATCCACATGGGAAAGATAAAGATAATCAGTATAAATGAAGCAAAAAGATAACTCGGTCTCCTGTAGTGAAACTTCATTTCAAAGAGCTGTATCATACGTATATTTAGCTAGCAATGTAGACAAACAAATGAGAAGTGACAGAGATATTAATGTAAGGAATACCAAAAAGGAAAAGAAAATCTCATAGCACTAGCAAATGTGCACAAAACAAAAGAAATGAAACCTGGTACCAAACTTTGAAAATATGGGAATCTCCGTGGAGAAATACGACGTCTACCTTGCTCTATGAAGGTTGTGGGTTCGATTCCGAGCTACGTCGTTCAGTTTACGAGTGCAGATTTGGAAGCAGATCGCTTTCTGTTGATTTCGATGAAATGAGTCGTCAACCAATCACAAAGCAATGGCAAACTACTGAGGGTAATATTGTCTAGTAAATCACAAACGGTAAAATACATTCTGAGCTTTACAGCAACCTCCGGTATAAGAAATGCAACTAATTTGTGCGTAATGAGTGTTGCAATGTCTCTGTGTGTTGCGTAACGTTACAGAAAATGATCGTGGTGAAGCTAAAGTAAGATCTAGCGGGAATCGAAATAGCCATAAAAAAGCATCACTGCAGAAACAAACATTTCCAACGTTGGATGACATTAACATTGAGCCGCGAGATAGAGTAATCACCATGCACGTCACGCCCGTAGCACTGCATGGCCCTGACACAAGGACAAAAACATGGCACGAGCTTGGGAAACCTGGCTATGTGATGTTGTCACGGAATGCAAAGACTGATGTCAACAGAAAGGAGATCAAAAGAAGCAATTCTCAAAGGTGATTTTTAGGAGCATTGGTTCTTAAAGAGGGATAGTGAAGAATTATAATGGATACAGAGGAAGGGGAAGACCGTGTTAAAGATGGAGTGATGGTATCATGAACAACCTTAGAAAAATGAAAACCAAGATACAAAGAGCATAAAACAGAGCGAATAAAAGATCCTTACATCTCCCCCTCACAATTCACTGAGGTAAATAGAGGAAGAGGAGAAGAAGAATGTTCTTAAGCAGGTATTTCCTGGCCATTAGAGTCTGTTCATAGAAAAATACTTATTTCCTGTGGAGGTCACGTTACCATCTTATCTTATTCCTTGTGTACTTTGCGGGAGAGTGTCTGTTTACGGGCTTCAAATATCGAGATTCTAGTGAACTCTGTTATTCCCTCTGTCCATCGTTTCATTGGTGGCCTATTCTTCAGGTTCCATTTGGTCTGTACATCATTGCTTATAGTTAACAACCTAGGAATAAATTCAACCAGTCTATGCATGCTGGGGTTAGAATTAAATTGTAAAAAGACTCAGGTTATGGTCGTCAGTAGGAAGGAAGAAGTGCCTCAAAGTAATATACAAGTAAATGGAAATATTCTTCAACAAGTGAATCGGTACAATTATCTTGGATCAGTTATAACATCTGATGGGAGATGCCTTGAAGAGATTAGAACAAGAATCGCCATGGCGAAAGTAGCTTTTAGCAAGATGAAAACCATTCTGACCAATAAAAAGATGTCAATTGAAACGAGAAAAAGAGTGTTGAGGGGATACATAGAGCCTGTTCTTGTGTATGGATGTGAAACTTGGACAATGAACAGTCAAGCTGAAAAGCATCTGATGGCTGCAGAAATGTGGTTTCTGAGGAAAATGCAAAGAATACCATGGACAGACAGAAAAACCAATGACCAAGTACTACAGGAGACACATGAAAATCGTAGATTGATTAGAGAAATTAGACGTAGACAGTCAAAATTTTTTGGACATGTTATGAGAAGAAATGGATTGGAGAACTTAGTGACAACTGGCAAGATCGAAGGGAACAGACCAAGAGGAAGACCGAGAGGAAAATACCTGGATGGCTTGGCCACATGGCATGGACGAGACAGGAACACTGAGCTAATCCACGACACTGGTGATCGAGTGAAATGGCGAGTCATGACCGCCCACGCTTTCCGGCATGGCACATGATTGATTGATTGATGCATGCTGTGCACTTCGTAAGAACGAACTTTTTTTTCAAAGGGTAACAAATTAGACACACAGGCCCGCCTTACATTCGAGCCTTCCAATCACTACATCAATTATATATTGTGCATGTTACTATCACATAGGATACACAACATTGTCAAATGAATGTTATAAACATAAACAATACATATTACCATGTTATGAGACAAGCAGGCAGACAGCCAGACACACACGCACACACACACACGCACACACACCTGCATACATACTTACACCATTCACACAAGCTCTCGCAGTTATGCACCTACTCAGTAATACACAAATACACTTCCTCGCATACACATATACTCATTCACAATTACAAACTCACTAACAAAAGTTTACTAATACATACATTCTCTCTCTCTCTCTCTCTCTCTCTCTCTCTCTCTCTCTCTCTCTCTCTCTCTCTCTCTCTCTCTCTCTTAGTCTCTCTCTTAGTCTCTCTCTCTCTCTCTCTCTCCCTCTCTCTCTTTATTATCGCGGCTGCCACTTCCTATGCCTCTCCGCAAATGTGAAGTTTCAGTGTCGGTCTGTCGCACGTCCCGCTGGTTCCTGGGTTTGGAGAGGGGAAACAAATCTCTGCCACACAGTTCCGTGAAGGTGTTACTTTAGAGCCGCGTCGAGATAAACTTTTGTGTATTGCCTCACTGCGATAAACACAAGTCCTTCTCCCTGCTAAACTACACAGTTTCGTGAAGGTGTTACTTTAGTGCCGCGTCGAGATAAACTTTTGTGTATTGTCTCACTGCGATAGACACAAGTCCTTCTCCCTGCTAAACTATCTACACGCCAATACATCGATGTGAACATGTGAACCTCGCAATGTTCCAAAAGATTCTCAACAACAAAGAAACCCTCCTCTCTTTGGTGAGGAGACTCATTGCGTGACCACATGTGGTCAAGTTAGACACAGCCTCTTAAAACTGGGTTCCAACACATATTCTGGGAAGTCATTCATCAACTTCTTTGATGTCATCTTTTAATCTTCCTTCATACCCCGTAAAAAATACACTTAAAACAAGCCTTGTAATCTAAGTATTCTCTTAACAGTGGCACAGTATATCTCTCGCAGCTAATTACTATTGCCAAGTCAATTATTAGTGTAAAAGTATTAATACTAATTCGGAAAGCAATGACAAACTACTTCAGAAAAAATTCATTGGTAAATCACAAACAGTTAATACATGTTGGGGTTTACTGCAAAGTCCTGTAAGGATACATAACTAACTTTTGTCGTAATGAGTGTTTAAATTTCTCCATGTGTCCGTATTGTTGCAGAAAATGATCGTGTTGAAGCTAAGATAAGATCTAGCGGGAATCGAAACAACCATAAAAAACGCATCCCTACAGAAACAAACATTTCCAACATTAGATAACATTAACATTGAGCCGCGAGATAGAGTAATCACCATGTATGTCACGCCCGGGGCACTGTATGGCCCTGACACATGGACAAAAAAACATGGCACGAACTTGGGAAACCTCGCTATGTGGTGTTGTCACGGAGTGCAAAGCCTGGTGTGAACGGACACGAGATCAAATGAAGCAATTCTTAAAGATAGGTTTTAGGAGTATTGGTTCTTAAAGAAAGACAGTGAGGAAATATAATGGATAAGGAGCAAGGGGAAGGCCACTGATAAACCTCAAGCTGTAGTCAGCAAGTCTTTCAATGCATTCGCATGGGCCGACAATTTACACAATCTCACACAGAAAGAGCAAGTAGGCCAAAAGATGGCTGCTCTGTTGTAAAAAGCGATTCGATAGTCAGGCATAGAGAAAAGGCACATACGGAAACAAAGCAACTAAACCAATGGATGAGCCCTTCTAAGGACTACACCCACTCAAAACAGACGAGCAAGAAACCTTCACTGACAGACTGAAAAGCAAGAAGAGACAAGCACATAGGAAACTGCACAAGCCAAACCCCCAGCTGAAGTCACGCATGTAATCTGCTGCACAGAAAATTCAACAAACGAACACATAATAAAACATAACCTATGACCGCGAAATGAACAAACACAATTATAACCAAGGTTGAAGACGCAGATTGAACGAGGTGGAAACTTTTCTTTTCTGCAAATCGGATGAGATAGCGGAAGACCGCGTAAAAGACTGAGTGCTAGTATCAAGAACAACTTTAGAGAAATGCATACCAACTTACAAAGAGCATTAGAAAGAGCGCACAAAATATCTTTACATCCCCCCTCCCCATCACTTCACATGGGTACCTGGAGGTAAGAGAAGAATGGTATCAGTAGCATGTCCTTTGCAAAATCTCACTCCCATAACAATCTTCAGGAAAACTTATCGATCCCGCGTCCGATACATCCATCTGGAGATCATCTGCCACATCCTGCACCCATCTTCTCTTTGGCCTTCCTCTTCCTCTCTTCCCGGGCATATACCCGTCTTGATTGTTCTCTCCAAACTTTCGTGACGTTTCGAGTGTTCAAAATACTTCAATTTTCTTTGTTTTATCATAGTTAGTAGCCAACTTTCTTCAATAATCAGATCTTGTCGTATGGATGCATTTGTTCTTTCCTGTATCCGAGATATTCTTAGAAATCGTCTATAACATGTATATTCAAAGGCATGTATGCTCTGTTCAGCTTGTTTAGTAAGTGTCTAGGTCTGATGGGCATAGGTTGCAATGGGAAAGACGCATGCTTTTAACCATCTAAATATTTTGTGTACGTCTAACTTTCCCACGCCCCAATTTATTCAGTTGATTTAGTTTTTGAAGAGCACTAGACATTCGTCTTTTAATTTCTTTCACTGTGTCACCATTGTTGGTAATTAATGACCCAAAATATTCGAAATTTTTCCTCATTAACATATATTTCTGTCTCCATATGAGTTTATCTGAATGCATTATCTTTATTTTTGCAAATGTTAATATGTATATCAGATGTATGTCAACTGTCAACTGTCAACTGTCAACTGTCATTTACTGCCAATATAGTACCTTACGGTGGATGGCAGAGGGGAGAAACAGCGGGGGGGGGGGGGGTCTGAAGTTACGCAGACAATTGCATGAGCGCGATCGGACGAGGTTTGAATACCTGGGCTCACCGCTCGCTATGGGAGGAAAAGACTGATAACTTATTCCTGCATGCACTCCGGCCTACAACATGTGATGCTGCTAACATATCAAGGACCCATAACAGGAAAGTGCTTCGTGGCTTTAAGAAGAAGAACAAGAAGAATCGGCTCTCAATGAGTGACGTGATCAACATCAAGCCGGTCGCGTTTATTTCCCGTAACATTTCCTTATACCTATTCTAGACTGGTTTGCCCTTCTTTAAATAGTTTGCATATCTTTTACATGTCCTTTACATTCAATCCCAGAGTATTGTTTTTCGGACTCTTTGTGATTTCTTGACAAGTTTTCGTTCAGTATTTTGCCATTGCTATGTAACCCACCGGCATTCATACCATTCTATGGAAATCAACGCAATGTGGTCTGCTACCAAATCGCCCGCAGCTGTGTTTCGAATGCGGTATGCGGGGTTACGAATTGCGTCCGTGACAGTTACCCCTTCGCCACAGCGCCCTGGTAGGCAACTGTCAATACGAGGGGGACTCAAATGAAAACCGTAATGTTTTTTTTTTATTGTGTGAATATTTTCTGAGAAAGTAAAAAATAAATGAATGATTTTTTCAATGTTGTCACTTTGTTCAATGCAAGTCCTCCAGCGCCGATCAAATGTTTGGATTCCTGTAGAAAAATTGACTGTGAGGCCACTGCTACATGGTCGTGAACAATCTGGCAAGGAAGTTACACCGTTTTGAAACCTCTTACTCCACTTATACACTTGCTGGACTGACAGGCATGCATTACCATACTGGACCTTCATTCACCGATCAATTTCTATAGGTTTCACACCTTCACTGATCAAAACATTTATAATAGAACGCTGCTCTTCTTTGGTGCATGTCAAAAGTGGGCGGCCATCTTTAACCTGTCATTATGACGCCATTGTTTTCGTGCACTCCGTGATGTCACGTGCTTAATCCTCTTGACATCCTTAACAACAATATTGACATGTTACAAGACAATGGTATGGTTATTGCATTTGCTATCACACTTTTAAGACTTTTATTCGAAGCCCCCTCGCAATCCTCGACTAAAGGGTACTTGAACACATAAACACCCATCCTGCAGGCAAGTGTGCTGGCTACTGCGCTACCATGGCTCCCACAAAGAAGTGTGAACCAGGAAATGGGTTTGGTCCCAAAGAGACAGCTTCAAATTATTATGGGCTGTTTTCTCGTGGGTAATCATTTCCGGGGAAAAATCCAGTAAACATTTGCATAGCTTTCGTTTCGTATTTTCTTTTGTAGGCCTCTTTATTGGCTGCCTCTATCTTTCTATCTCCCTCTCTCTCCATCTCTCTGTCTCTCTCTCTCTCTCTCTCTCTCTCCATCCCTGTCTCTCTCCATCCTCGCTCTCTCTGTCTCTCTCTGCGTGTCTCTCTCTGTCTCTCTCTCCACCTCTCTCTCTCTCTCTCTCTCTCTCTCTCTCTCTTTCTCTCTCTCTCTCCAGTCACTTTTTCTAAGCCTCTATATACATGAATACAAATATTATTTATGCGACAGCTCTGGATGTTCTGTATTTTTATTCGATCACAGCGTTTAGCGCTTACAATTATCTGTGAGCGCGCATCGTTTGTGTTAATGCTGTTAACGTGTTGACCTCGCTTCCATTTTAATTGTAAGCTTTACGTGTGTCCAATCAGGCGTTTGTGTTTTATTATGTTTTACTCCACACAAACAAAATCAAAGAAAACGGCACACAGCCATTAGGAATCGAATGTGGTGTAGTGGCTTGAACACTTGTCTTCATGCCCGCTGGCGTTGTGGTCGAATCTCCATCGGTGAAGGACATATTATAATTGAGTTGGTGGCTCAGGTCCACCTAGCTTACGATGAATATTAGAAAATGATTTGGGAAGAAAAGGCGTCTCATGTGATAGTGATCGCAATAATCAACGAGAGATCAGTGATCTAGAAACATATTGTGCTAACACCCTATACCATATACCTATATATTTTACAAACTATCGTCTATCAGGACGGCAAGGTGTCAGTCAGTTATATATATATATATATATATATATATATATATATATATATATATATATATATATATATATATATATAGAGAGAGAGAGAGAGAGAGAGAGAGAGAGAGAGAGAGAGACCCATCGAGTGATCTATGAACGTATTGTGTTTGCACTATACACCTAAAATACCTAAGGGCGTGGCCAGGAGTCATTTGTTTATTGTCACCATATACTCAACAGACAATACTGCTCACGAATCAAGGAGAAAATTGAGGGAAAGACGCTAGTCACAGGCTCTGGAACTTCAATTACTTCTCCCCATGTCGCCTAATGGCATACGTGGAAGACAACAACAATAACAACAACAACAACACAATACACCCCAAGGCTTAAAAAGGGACCGTTTCGTTACTTTACCATATCCCAACATGCCTCGCGACATGAACAAATGTCAAGCTCACGTAACACAGATATTTTTACATCCATTCTAATTTTCAATATTGGCTTGGTATTAAGCTCCTAACACTGAAGTGTTTCTATGTCCATCACTACAAATTGCTAACATTGACACACTGAGACGCTTCAAGATTAACAGGTTAAGGCAATCAATCACTTGCCGTCGAATGTTTCTGATATGTCAAGGGCATTGACATCTTAATCAGTTCTTGTGTTTACCAATAAAGTTCAGACGTGTGATAGCGTGTGTGTAGTGTCTATCTGCTTGTGTGTGCGCTCGCGCTTTAGATGTAATAAGTTTCAGGGACATTTCAACTAATCAAAGATCAAAGACTCATGCATTTTAACAGATTCACATAAAAATTAAGTTTGAACCTAACAAAAATGTATGACATAAAATGAGTAGCAGTGTGTCAAGGTTTTTACTTAAAAGTTGTTAATATGGTAGCAGATATGTTGTATTATATATCAAATTAAAGGGTGTTGCATAAGGAAAACTACCCTACATAAGCCCTTGGAAGATATAGGAAGGCGCTTGAGACGATTAACCATCCCAGTGCTTTTATTGAGTTAATCTTGGAACAATCTCATGTTGTTATCCAGATGCAATTGTTGCCATGTTCTATCTGCTACCCAAGGGCTTGTTATCGCGTTGTCTGTGTATTCCGTTTCTATATTCGCTCAGTTTGGTTCATATATATATCTATATATCTATATATATTGTTTTTAGGCAATCGCTGGCTTTGAGCTCAAGCGTAGTCCATACACTTGCTACTACTTCTAGTGCACTGGACTGACTTTTGCGTGTGGATTAGCTTTCCCTAGTACAAGTATTCATCACTATCAGGCAAACCCACTCCTACTTCTGAAGTACTTGTAATATAAGTCCTCAAATCAAGTACGAGAAGTCAACATTTTAGTCCAACTGACCGCTACCTCGGTATCAGCACACCGGAAGTTTAAGAACGAGTGCTCTTATCCTTTCTGCCATGCCGGCCTCCTTTGATTCATTTGAATTGCACACATGTGGTTATAAGATCAATTGTACCGCATCTCCAAGCCACCGTAGCTTCTCCACCTTCTTAAGGTGCCTGGTGTGGAGCAGGTATCGGCGACCATGACTCTGCAGTCCTCTCTCTCTCTCTCTCTCTCTCTCTCTCTCTCTCTCTCTCTCTCTTTCTCTCTCTCTCTCTAACTCTCAGTTGATATTTTGATAAAGTTAGTGTTTGTCACTTGTTTACCCGGGAGGAATGTGGAATCAACAAGCACATCTTCAACTTATTATCTGTTGGGATTATTGACTGACTTCTGTCTACACTCCTCCCTTCTGTCTTCCCTTCCATATATCTATTTCCTTCACTCTCTCTCTGTTATTCCCTCAACACATACTCCGACAACAGTTCTTTTCAACTATAAATAAAAGATTTATTAATAAAAACTATGTCTGGTGTATGTATGGACTGTATAAGCGTAGTTGATAGTGTATTCTATTGTTAGTGCCAGAATGAACTCTGAATGTCTAGCAGCGGTGTCACATCTCGCCCACTCATTATGCAAAACCACAGGACAGCACATCAAACAGGAAAGGTCTCACCCTGGATGATCCGTATGCTTGAGTCTGACGATAAATCCGTTATTGAATGAAACAAAACTGTTCACCGCTGTATCACTGTACAGTAATAATAATCCGGTCAGTTTATGACTTCGCCCGAGTCTGTTTCATGAAAGTATTTATCCGACATTGAAAAACACCACATCACCCCAGTTCAGCATATTGTCTCTATGAGTAGCAATGTTTTTACTTGTCTATTGTCTATGCCTACAAGACGTAGGTATTTTTATTTTGTTTCGCTTTCTGCAAACTTATCTTTCTTTTTCCATTATTACTTTGGTTATCTGGATCTTCTATTCTTCTTTTTCAAAGTTCCTTTAAAAGTATAGTTTATTTCTTCTTTGATCCTGTCTAATTTATTACTTGGTTTATGGAGGTATTTGCTCTCCCCACAAATGAAATGCCTTTAGTTTTATCTTCAAAGCTTTTCCAGCACACACGAAGTATGTGTCTATCTTCTTGTTATATCCGGATAGGAGTTGAACCTGTGAAAAGTATAGCAGATCCAGTGATAAGTGTCTGCCACTTAATACTACTTATGCAAGTGTCCTTCTCCAGCCATAATGACAAGGCTTCCGAAGTAAACACTCACATAAGACATATGAATTCATCACAGTCTAACTTATTCACTAATAGAAAGAAATGATAAACGCTATGCTTACACATCTATGGTCCTATGCTAAACTATTACTCTAAAGTATTAATACCTTATATATGCACTTATCCTACTGGAATCGAAATACACTAGCGAATAACACACTAATATCCCCTCTTCTTAAAACCATTAGGGACGTGTATTTCTTTCCCCCCTCATGAGCATATCTCATTCAGCCCAGTTTGGAACACACACTAACTAGCAACCCCAGTTGCTACTTATTTATAACAAGTGTCCAATCCTCCGTTGATTGTTTGATCTACCATCAAATTTGCCGTATCCTGCCCATCAAACAGCGGAGAAATCCCGTAGTGGTTAGTTGTTCGTGTCCTCCGTTGTTAGGCTGTTCCCTGAGTTTCCCCGTACGCGAATACTTCAAAGCAACTTCACTCGTTGATCGTTTTCTCCGGTCGTGTGTCCCCAGCGCGATCGTCCCGTTTCTTCGTGTCCGTTCCGATCGTCAGGCAATGACTCTGCGAACACCTGTATCCTATTTTCATATCTGTGTCGGTCAATGATCTTTTATTCGTCCTCCTCTCAGAATGAAGTACACGATTGTTAACCCTTCTCCTATATTGCCATTAATGGTACATCCAAATCTATCTGGGAATCACTAAACTATCATCATTCTGTGACAGTGTTGTCCAAATTATTATAATAGTATATTTTCCCTGTTGTTTAAGCTTTTACATATACCTGCTCTTTGTGATATATTGGGTAATTTTTACGTTCCTTAGTTTTCCATTGCTACCTGAACAACCGACGCCCATACTGTCCAAATCAACGCAAGGCGGTCAGCTTACAAATAGCCAGCCCTTGATATCAAACCCTGGACTCGGTGTGTCGGGAATTTGTGAAGCGCGTACACTGTCCCTAAGCTACAGCCCCGGTCTTCCCTTGAAGGTTGACAAGTTAGTTAGTCGGTTAGTCGGGTTCCAGCTACCCGGTAAAAGGTCGCCCCATAATGCTCCGTTCCTGTGCCAGTGAATATCACAGGGGCTGCGTGGTCTCAAGGTTTGGTATCCACCCCGAGTGCTGAAGGTCTCGGGTTCAAGCCCCGGTAAGGACCGGGATTTCTTTCACGTGGACTTCTAGTAACAAAATCTCCCCTGGTCTCTGGGTAGTGAGATCGGACGCCCGTGTGTATTGTTGCGCGCGTAAAATATCCCTTGGCAGTTGGAAATCGAAAAAGAGTAGCCTAATGGCGCTGCCCGAGCAAAATTTCGAGTTAAAAATCTACCCAAAGTATTTCAGGATCCTCGCCGGTGCTACGGAGTTCGTGCACTGAGCTGAGTTTCTCCAGACTCAACTTTGAGTTAGAAGGAGAACGGAGCACTTATGGGTTACACCCGTGTGCCGTGAGGTTGATCCGTCGACTAAACTAAACTAAACTAAACGCAAAATGCTCCTCACTACCCCATGAGAAAAGTGGAACAGACAGAAGTCTCGACAAACCAACAGCCCGCACAGGTATATTATGCATAAAGCCGCTGACAGAATGCCAACACAAAAGTCCACCAAGAAAAATACTTCACCATATGCCCAGTAATGGGTAGAATGCATGAGACTTGTTCTTTTCCACTTTTTAAGGCTTTTAGCTATCATCTTGTGTCGTGCCAATATGCCGTGGAGGTCATTGATTGTCATGTCGTACAATCACCGGGCTCTAGGATCCGGTCTGCGGTCTTGCCCTGGTGGTCAAGTATGCTGGGGTTTTATCTGCGTGTCCTCCTCATGCTCTAACCCTATCACGCTGTGTCATTTGTCTCACAATTGTCAGGTCGGCTTCACCTGCATCATCTCCAATCAATTGTTATGTTTCATTTTTGATACAGCCCAGGCGCTGTAGTGGTTTGTATATGTGCCTGCTAACATGGTGACTCTAGTTTCAATCCGTGGTAGAGACGTGATGCATTTTTGTCTGACTTATTTTCATAGCTACATTTTTGGTCCAGCTGCTTTGTTATAGTCATTCACGCGGATTCGATCATACACATGCCCAGTCCACAACAAGGAAACAAGCTATATATTTTCATGTAGTGTTTCTCTTGTAGCTGTATCGGTGTGTATGAGTTGTTTGTATGCTGATGAATGCTTTGCCTACAATGTCAATTTTCCATTTGTGACGTGTTCTAGTAAAGCTTACCGATTGTTTCTAGTTTTCAGAGGATTCATTCGTCTTTTTTTTTTTTTTTTTTTTTTTTTTTTTTTTTGGGGGGGGGGGGGGGGGGTTACTAGTACGAATGTTTGAGGAGCCATGGTAGCACAGTAGCTAGACGCTTGCCTCTCGCTCGGTGTTTATCTGTTTGAATCCTCCCTGGAGTGGATGTTGTACACTGTTTTGGTCTCCCATGATGATCCAGCCTAAAATAAGTACCAGGACATGTCATGGGACCTAAAAGCGGCCGGCGTGGAATTGACAACATCACACACCAGGTGTCGGTTGGTCTGTGAGAATATGGGGCTAGCAGAGTATGCCCAGCGCTCGCGAAGTTGACAGGAGCTACCTTGGGAAGTGCATGAGCAAGGCCTGACTCTGTTTCGTCGCTTGTCACAGTGAAGGAAAACCTAGCCACCTCCTCCTCCTCCTCCTTGCTCTAGGTCTACAACATGTAGTGGCGCTGTCACATTACAGTCCCATTGCAAGAAACTGCTACGGGGCCCGTGTGTAGATCATACGCCAAATTCATCCCTGGTGGATCGTCCCAGCCTCATAAAATGGGTACCAGGCACTTGAAAGATTTTTCTAAGAATTATTTGTGAAATAAAGGCTGAAAGGAAAGGAACTGGCCACCCGACCACGCTATGTGCTGACTTAGAATAAGTGAAGAACTAAAACTTCAACCCAAACAATAGTATCTGCTATGCAACTACGGGGTGTATTTCTAATGACTATTGAATTTTTGAAAATATTACCGTTCCAAGTTTTGTATTTACCTTTTATGTTGTATGAACCCTACAGAGGGTGAATACAAAACTTGGAACGGGAATATTTTCAAAAACCACACAGTCAATAAAAATACACCCTATACCTTACATGCTTTCTGAGCCTGGATCGAACATTAGGCTATTTTTTTTAAACCAACTTCGACCCCTATTGGATTTGAACCAAGGGTAACCGATCCGGTAAGCAAACGGACCAACCGTTAAGCTACTGTTGTTCCTATGATACCAGCGAATATTGTAAAACTAAGCTTGAAATAGCAAATGTACACGGAATACAACAGTGATGATGTATTATAGGCCATGCATTTATGGTATTGTGGCATGAGATATTGTCATCTGTGAGGCCGGACGAGGGTTCCATGCTAGCGCTTGTCGTCCGCTAGGTGAGGAAAACACTAGACACCAATTCCTCTGTGGATTCGGGCCTTCAAAATGTGATGATCCTAACATTTCACAGACCTGTAGCATGCTCGTGCGACGGGGCTTTTTTTTTTTTCTTTAACCATTAAAATAATGTTCATGTTACATTCTGTAGGCTGTTCGTGGTTTCCTAGCTCAAGCTAATAAACAAGCAGATTGTATGGTAGTAAGCGTCGGAACCACTTAGCAAGGAAGTTGATATACGATATCGCCGGCAGATAAGTTGAAAATGGGGAAGGGAGGGAGACACAGAGAGAGAGGCAGTGTGAGAGGAGCGTATGTTACACGGGAATACGCATCCTGTAACAAGAAAAACGTGGGTAGACGAAATTAAGTTTTGCTCTGGAAGAAGAGTGCGCTGTCAAAACGTTGGACGGAATGTATTGGAGACATCATTAGAAACAAATTTTGCTAAGATAGAATTTCGATTCGATTCGATTTTCAAAAAAAGAAAAAAAGATTCAAATTCGGTCTCATTAAACCTGCCTCTTCAGCTTTGGTTATTGTTGAGATCCGTGGTTGTGTGGACTGTTAATCCTAATTTATGCTGGTTTTATTGGGTCTGCACTGTTTGTCGGATAAGGTTATTTTTTGTGCTGCTTGGTAACTTCCTTTCTTTCGTATGCTGGTCCTGATAAAGACATGTCCTTGGTCGGGCCTACTAGGTTTCGCAGTCTTTCGTTTGCTGGTTTCTTTCTCTATTAGCACTTCTACGTGCTGGTTGTTTCTTGTGTAGTCCTCACCGGAACTGGTCCCGGTCATGTCCAGTCCTCATAAGGACTCGATGTAGGCAAAGGCATAATTCAAGTGTATGTCTCAGGTTGTCTCCCTGGTCAGCCGCCCGTACTACTCTACGTTTGCTTTCTCATTTTTCGTCATCGGTGTATGGGTTGGTGCAACAACAAGACGACTCGATCTTCCTGTCAGTCCTGTTCAGGAACCCTTTAGAAGATAGAATTTGATGATGATGATGAACTTATAGACGACGATAACGCTTAGCTTAAGGAACACTTCTAGTTGGACGCACTCTGTTGGGGTCACTTTCACCGTGCCCCCTCAGTGTCCAACGCAGTTAATTTATCCTGAATGAAACTGTTTTTCGTTTGTTTTCACAATATATTACTCCCCATCTTTTGGTAATCTGACCATCTCATCACTCAGTTGTCTGTCGTTCCCTCAACTCTGTGTACTATCCCTTTCTCTTCTATACGTCAAACTCACTCGTATCTTCCTCTTTCCTTTGGCTCACGTCACTTCGGTCAGCTGATCTATTAAGCTCTTGGCCCTCGGTGAGATATTTCTTCCTATGATTAAGTATGGTTTTCACGCGCTAGGATTCCGCCGACTCCAGTAAAGCGACTTGTATGTAATTTCTTTGCAAATAAAAGTGTATCAGTGTCTTTTTTTTTTTTTTTAATACTGACGAAGGCATTCTAGTCGCATCGTACATTTCGTCACCTTCATGCACAGCAGACCAATTTCACTTTCCGATTTTGGTAATTTACTAATTTCGTTTCTGAATGCACTATCAGAATGGCTAGTACATCAAATGGGCAACCAATAAAGTGAGAAAGCCATTAGAGAGATAAATCGAAACAAGGATATTCACCTGAATGAATCAACGTCTATAGTTAGAATGTAGTCAGAAAATAGCAGTATACCAAACTCGAATGATAAATAAATTAAACACATGAGATGGAAGGCCACATACATTAGGCTTCCAAATGTATAGGGAAAAGACATCGATAATGAGAACAAACACAACAAATGAAACCCTAACAGCCTTGGTGCTATCTCGCATCAAGAGACGAAATCATACACATGTTTAAGTAACAATATAGACAAACCTGGCCAAACAGATCATCGTCATCATCAAGTGCCCCTGTCAGCTGGCGTAGGCGATCATGTCTCTCCACTGATCTCGATCTTTGGTGTTCTGGATCAACTCTGCTGACGATATTCATTTATGCCACCGTCTCAATCCATCCAGCATAATTTTTCTTGGTCTTCTTCAGCCTTCCCCCCCCCCCGCTTGATATAAAAATAAGAATACAAAAGGCAAGCTAAACATTTATGACACTAGGAAATGTGTAGAAGTCAAAACGAATGAAATCTAACACAAAACGTCCAATTATCAGTTCTAACATTACATCAATACTACTGTATGGATCTGAAATCTGAAGAACTAATAAAACAAATACAAATAAGCTACAAATATTCATTAATTGGCGCAAGCGTGAAACAGGAGGACTAAAATTCAGTTCCACTCATGTAGAGCTGACAGAGAGAACTAGATAAATACCAGTGAACTAAAAAGTCATGACAAGACACTGGCGACATACATACGAGATACATTGAGAAGACCTGTTAATAATATAGCAGAAAGGCCTTTGTCTGGAATCAGTAGGGCAACAGAAACAGAGGAGGACCTAACAACAAACGGGGATAAGAATTAGAAACAAATGAAAAATATGGGAAGGGCATCGATGGAGCTTCAAGGGACATTTAATGTGCCTTTATGAGGGAGTGAAACAGAAATCAAAAGCAGAATTGGAAAGACCTAACATGCTTTCAACAACATTAAATCAGTATTATCATCTACAGAGATTAACATCGCATTAAAAAGAAAATAAAAAGAGAGAGAAAGAGAACCGGAAGCTTCCCGCTTCATCAATTGATAGGCATGTGTTGGAAAGCGACCATGTGATTGATAGAGACAGTGCCTTTCGCGTGTTGTTTAACACATAAAATAGTCGCTTGTTAAAGTTTGCAGAAGCCATAGTGATTAGTCTACTTAGGTCAATTTTGGGCAAATAGAAAGACATGATAGTCATTTTTAAATTACCGTGGTGGACAATTGACATTACTGTGCGAACATGTGTATATTTCAGCTTGAAGGATTTATCTAGTTATTTTACTTTATGTTGTGTGAATTCTGCAGTATGTACCTGGCGAGATGCAGCGAAATATGCCAGGCAATAAAACGTGCAATCTATTGTTTGTGTCTTTTTTATTCAAATTCACTGCGAGAAAACATTGTTTTGAAAAAGAGAATTGTCAAATGTGATGTATAGTCAGCAATACCAAATGGCACAGAAGCCTGGACATTGAACAAGTAATTAGAAAGTCGAAAAAGGTCTCGAAGAAGTTGATATAGATACGAATATGTCATATTTCATGGAAATAAAAATAATCAAATATAGAGGTTCAAGAAAAACTGGCAATGAAAAGACAGTTGATGGAAGAAATTAAAAAAGAAGCAAGTGAAATATTTCGGCCACGTTAAAAGACATAACACTCTTATAAACACCGTACTAGATGGTAAGGTTGAAGACAAGCGAGCAAGAGGGAGACAACGATACTAATGGGAAAATATCATCAAGAGATGGACGAACAATCTGACAGAATGTAAAATCAACGTGAGAGTCAGACAGTGCTGGAAATCCATTACAGCCAACTTTCATTGTGGAGGCGGAACATGATTGATAGATGCGCCAGCGGGGGATTTATGGCGAAAGAAGAGGGGAGTTAGGCAAAGGACCAAACATCTGTCTTCTATTTCGCGAGCCGCGATGAGAACATAGAACATGCTACACAATAATAAAGAAACTGGAGAGAATTTTTCTCAACCATCCATCCATCATGTGCCATGCCGGTAAGCGTGGGCGGTCATGTTCTGCCATCTCACTCGATCAACAGAGTCGTGGATCAGTTCCGTGTTTTTGTGTCGACCATGCCACAAGGCCAAGCCATCCAGATACTTGTTTCTAGGTCTTCCCCTTGGTCTGTTCCCCTCGATCTTACCAGTTGTCACCAAGTTCTCCAAATCATTTCTTCTCATAACATGCCCAAAAAATTGTGACTGTCTACGTCTAATGTCTCTGATCAGTTTACGATCTTCATTTGTTTCTTGAAGGACTTGTTCATTGGTCTTTCTGGCTGTCCATGGTATTCTTTGCATTTTCCTCAGAAACCACATTTCTACAGCCATCAGATGTTTCTCAGCCTGGCTGCTCATTGTCCAAGCTTCACATCCATATAAAAGTACAGGTTCTATGTAGCATCTCAACACTCTTTTTCTCGTTTCAATTGACATCTTTTTATTGGTCAGTATGTTTTTCATCTTGCTAAAGGCTACTTTTGCCATGGCGATTCTTGTTCTAATCTCTTCAAGGCATCTCCCATCAGATGTTATTACTGTTCCGAGGTAATTGTACCTATTCACTTGTTGAAGAATATTCCCATTTACTTGTATATTACATTGTGGTATTTCGTCCTTCCTAGTGACGACCATAATCTGTGTCTTTTTACAATTTAATTCTAACCCTTGTTGTTCACTGTGTGTAACAACCGCATCTACTAAATTTTGCAGGTCCTGTTCATTATCTGCAATCAAGACTGTATCATCTGCATATCTAATGTTATTGATGCATCGTCCCCCAATGTTGATTCCTTCCATATTTTCAATATTTCTGAAAATATTTTCACTGTACAGGGAAAACAGATCTGGAGACATTACACATCCCTGTCTCACACCTCTCTTAATAGGCTGATATTGGCTTACTTCATTATCAACTCTTATGGCAGCTTGTTGTTTCCAATATATGTTTTTTACAAGTCTAAGGTCTTTCCCATCAATTTGTAGATCTTCAAGCATCCTTATCATGTTGACATGTCTCACTTTATCAAAAGCCTTTGTGTAGTCAATGAAGCAAAGGTGTAGATCTTTGTTTACTTCTATAGAACGTTCGATTACGGTTCTCAGTATATACACAGCATTTACTGTACCCTTGCCTACTACAAACCCACATTGTTCTTCTCCTATTTCAGGTTGTATTTTCCTCCTAACTCTTTGCATGATAATTCTTAGCAAAATCTTCGTGATGTGACTCATTATACTAATTGTTCGATGTTGATCACATTCCAAGGCTCCTGATTTCTTTGGGATTGCAATAAATATAGAATTACATAACTCATGAGGTATGTTTCCAGTATCATATATTGTATTAAGCAGACTGGTAACTTTATCTATTCCATATTCTTCTAAAGCATTAATCATTTCTGTTGTGACGCTGTCTGGACCGGGGGTTTTGCCAGATTTCATATGATTAAGAGCATTCTGAACCTCCATCTTCAAAATTGCTGGCCCTTCATTGTTATTTTGAACAATATATTGTTCGTCTCTGCTATCGTCATAAAGGTTTTTCACGTAATCTGACCATTCATGTAATATCTGATCTTTTTCTATTATGACTCTTCCATCTTTTGTCTTTAGGCAGCCTGCTGATGTACGTGTTCTTTGATTAGTAAGCTCCTGAATTCTTTTGTGCATTAGTTTCGCATTTTTACTGTTGTGTTGTTTTTCAATTTCTCTGCAATTTTTCTCAAGCCATGTTTCTTTAGCCTCCTTACATAAGGTTCTGACTTTTCTGTGAATTTCTTCATATTTGAAATTCACAGAAAAGTCAACAGCCAACACATAATCTGAAGTTTATGTTCCTGGCTTCACTGATAAATGTGAAAAACTGTGAGTCGCCGTATTCTCTCTCTTTGGACACATCAAAAATCCTCGACAGAATACAGTTCCAAACTCAGAACCTGAAGTTGTGACAATGTTCCTGGCTTTTCTGATAAAGGTGGAAAACTGTGAGTCTCCATATTATCTCTCTTTGGACACATCAAACATCCTCGACAGTTAGAAGACAACCAGCTTTATGCCGAAAATGTCGAAGTTCAAAATTACATATTAATTCTGCTTCTTATTTCTCGTTTGTACACAGACCTTCACATTTCAGCCATTTATTTTCTTCTTTGAACTCAAGTGTAGTCCGTACGTGTGCTACTACTTCTTGTGCACTGGAATGACTTTTGCGTGTGGATTAGCTTTCCTTATTACTAGAATCCCTAACCATCAGACGTTCCCGCTCCCACTTCTGAGGTTCTTGTGATTTACGTTCTCAAGTCAAGGACGGGCAGTCAACATCTTTGTCCAACTGAACGGTGACGGTGTTGAACACACTAACTCGTCATCAGCACACCGAAAGTTTAAGAGCGAGTGCTTTTATCCATTCCGCCACGCTGACCTCCAATTGTCTGTCCGTTGCAGCAGATGTACTACCTGTCGACCTGGGACGTCAGGACAAGTTTTATAGAATACTAGCTGACCCTGCCCGGCTTCGCCCAGTCCCTGGTGGGAAGCATCTCATTTAATTCATATAAGTAGTCATATAAGTTCCCGTTCCCGTTACCGACTATCTGTCTGTCTGTCTGTCTGACCCGGCCCGACATCGCCCAGCTCCTGGTGTGAAGCATCTCATTTAATTTATATAAGTAGTCATATAAGTTCCTGTTCCCGACTGTCTATCTGTCTGTCTGTCTGTCTATCTGTCTGCCTGACCCTGTCCGGCTTCATTAAATTCATACAACAACAAAAATGTAACTTAAAAGAACGTTCTACCACACACCATCCATTATTTTTAATGAAAACTCTTTCTAATCACCTGCATGACTACAGTAACTTCTTAAGCAAAAAAAGATGAGTTACAATGTTATGCATTGTGCATCATTTTTATGAAAACTTTGAAAATGCCTTACAGATTGTATCATTATTTATTATAACTCATATGCCGGTACATAACTATGGACAAAGAGTTTATAAATCTTTGAAAACGATGCCACAATATGACTATAAGTTATACAGAAATGTTATGCCCCTTGAAATAACTTTTACAGAGTTAGGTCCCCTGAGATATATGAAATTATGATGAAAAATGAAAAATGAAATAATACTGAGTAAGCAGGCGATTTCACACTAACAAAATATCACAGTTGACAGCTCTGGAATGAAAGGAAGGCGTGTAGAAAATTTCATCTCAATCGGATGGGCCGTTCGCGAACAAATAAAGGACATACATACATACATACAGAGATACATAAATACGGACGCACATCCTAATTTATATATAAGATTGCCTCTGTGGAGATCCGTACACGGACCACAAGTTTTATAGAATATTGCCTCTGTGGAGATCCGTACACATGACCACTGGGTCGGCAGACAAGTGTGCTAGCCACTCCGCCGCGGTATCTCCAATATGATGATGAGACTGATCTATACAGGGCGCTTGTAAAGTCTCATTACACTTTGTATGCAGCACAAATTTGAAAAATGAAGTACATGACGTCATCAAAAAATGTGCTTCACAGTCCATCGTCAAGCAATATGCAACGAATGGCTGTGGTCTGGTGGATAATTCTCTGCACATGAAACAGAATGGTGTTATCAACGAAAGAAAGAACTTTTTAGGTTGAACACGTGTTTCGAAATGGAGGTGGATACACTCGGAAATAACAATAGACACATTGTAGAAGGTATTTGACAATATGAATAGACGTACATAGTCATTTCTTTAAGCTCGTGGTGGACATTTCCAACACCTCTTATAATGAATACTTCATTGGTACTTTCCAGATTCTCAAAAACAGCGTTAGATCATAGCAGTGACTAGTGTAACTAATTTAATAAATTTTTAGAAAATTTTTGATGACGCCATGTACTTCACTGTTCACATTTTTACTACATACAAAGTGTAGTGAGACTTTACAAACACCCTGTACTGTAAAGACAGTTCTGCCAAAACATTTCTGGACAATAATAAACGTCTCCCATGAATATAAGCCTACAATGTATAACAACAAGACAGATCAATGGCTCACTGAGCCCATTCTTGGATGGCAATAAATATACAGATAATTGCAAAGTTTATCTGATGATCATAAAATTATATCGCGCGCTATGAAAGGTCATCACCGCGGGATTTATGACTGCAATAAATGATAAGTGAGCAGTGATGAATGGGTGTCGCAAGATCTGTTATTTTGAAATGAGTTCCTCTGCATTATTTTTGCTTGCAACTTACAAACAGCAATAGAAAGAGCGCATAAAATATCTTCATGTCTCTTCCCAACGGAAGAAAGAATTTGTTTTCAAATTTATTCTACATACAAAGTGTAGTGAGATTTTACAAACACCCTGTATATTACAAATTGAGGTTGTGAAAATTATGTCGCCACAATAGTAAATGACACTTGTACACGCCATTGGGTGTACTGAGTATATGGTGGTAGGCAATGTATTTTATTGACTAGTCACATTCCATGGGTAACTAAGTCAAGTCCCATTTTCCATTCTCTGGAACATACTGAGTACATGGTCCCCGTAGCACAGTGGTTCTCAACCTTTTTTGGCCCATGCACCCCTTCACCATATGATCAGAATGTAATCTCCCCCCCCCCTTTTTTTCTTATTTTCTCCCTATAAATTCACCACCGCCCCAACATATAATAATGTAATTATGTGTAATGTAATAATGTAATAAAAAACATGTAATATTATACGTAAAAATGGAAACTAAATTTACCAGCACATACTAGAACAAGTCTAGACGTCTACATAAAACGTGATTTGCGGGTCTACTTACGTTATAAAACTAATTTCAGAAAGGCGATAAGTACAGAAGGAAAAAACTGTATCAAGTGATCGGTTTTAGTATTAACGCGATCTTGAAATAATCTTTATCCCTTCTTCCCCCCCCCCCCCCACCCTTTGGAAACACTAAAATGTCTCCCTAGTTTTGAATTCCCCACCGGTTGAGAACCACTGCGGTAGCAGGAGGCCGTGTGGGTATGTGAGGCGTCGGAGCAGCACATTATCCAGATATGAGTTCACGGAGCAGGAGCCCGTGTGGGTATGTGACGAGTCGGAGCAGCACATTATCCAGACATGAGTTCACGGAGCAGGAGGCCGCCTGTAGTCTTCGTGGTCAACGTCCAGAGGTGACATGGAACCATTCTAAATCCGCGGTCATGCCCATGTCAGGGTATTGTCGTTACCATTACACCAACACGCCCCGCTTTGGTATATGATGCCAACCAGATTCCATCAACTTCATCCGTGGATAAAGGAAACAAGTAAAGGGCCCTTTTACACGCTTTATGTGCGTTGGACATATGGTGCTAAATCCATTTCTGTACACACCAATCGGCACTGGGTGCATGAGGTAGTTGCCATAGCCCCGGCACCTTTGCTTCACAAGGACATTTCCTGGTACATATTTGAGGTTGACCGACGTGGTGCCAAGGTCAATTAACACATTCCAATCCGCTCATGGTGTGTTTCGAACTTATGTCCAATAAGCCGGCAGCCGAAGAACCAAACCACAACACGAATCCCCTCTTCTATGTTACTGGCAGCTTGCCAACCCATGGCGGCGACCCGGGAGAAGTCATACGCCTTCATATCACAAATCCTGAGCTGAATTGTAGAGACCATATGTTGCCTATGCAGTATGATCCCTCTCTCGGGCTGCCTAGTTTGCTACAGAGGAAAGGTAACACCAATACATCTGGAACAAGACAAGCTGCAGAAGCTGCCCGGTCGGCACAGCAATACTCGAAATGTCCGCCTGTCCGAGCTTGGATCTTAGACCAGTTGCTGATCATGGCTTAGGGCCTAGTGTGACCTGCCAAGACATTTAGTCTTTAGGTTACATTGCCTCGCACCAGGATAAGGCTTGTACGGTCCCAATTGCACTCCTCCGCCCGAAGCCGTTGGCACAATTTGGGGTGTCGGGTTTGGTGAGCCCCGATCAACATTCGGCACTAACAGAAAGCAGGTAGTACCGTCTATTGTTATACGGTATCTCAGTCATCTGACTAAGACAAGACATAAGTTGTTGGTCAGTAGCCAGTTCTACTTAGATGAGTGTTCTAGGCAAACTGATCAGTTAACGGTTAGTTCAAATTAGTTGCATATCCTTGACAGAACGTCGCAGTCAACACCAGCATTTTTGATGTTGTGATGATCTCTTGGCAAGTTTACGTTCAGTAGTTTGCCATTTCTTTCTGAACGACCGGTACCCATACGTAGGTCAGTATGGTCGAATAGGTAAGAACGCGTGTTCTTAAACATCCGTTGTGCTGATGCCGAGGTAAGCGGTTCAACCCCCTACACTGGACGGCTATACTAAAATGTTGACGAGTCGTCCTTGACTTGGGGACGTAAAGTATAAGAACCTCTGAAGTTGGAGTGGGTTCGCCTGTTGGCGAGGGACACTGTTAATAGGGAAAGCTAATCCACACGTAAAATTCAGCCCATCACCACTATAAATAGTGTGTATAGACTAGCAGTCGCAAAAAAAATATCAGTGCAAGGCGCTCTGCTGCCAAATCGCCTGTAGCTGTTTCGAAAGCATGTATGCGGGATTACGAACTGCGTCCGTAACCCCTTTGACACGGAGCCGGTCACTTAAGGTACAGCAACGAATATTATTTGTGAACTGATTCGCACACATAGAGAATGATGGAGCAGGGAGCGACCAGGTGATCTGGGCGATACGTATTACTCCGAGTGAAAGGTCCAGCCGAATACGTCATCAGACTGCTACTGGTATCGTTAACATTGAGACTCTTCGCTGGCTGTTGTAGATAAGGACGGAGCACGTATGGGAATGTCCTGAGTGCTGTGATGTCGGTTCTTTACTCAACTCCACATAACTCAACCCTTATACAGATCTACACATAATCTATGCAACACTAAAATAGCTGCACCTCCTTCTTTCCAGGTCGGTACACATTCAGACAGAAAGACAGATAGAGAGACATATGGCTGGGGAGAGGAAGAGAGAGAGAGAGAGAGAGAGAGAGAGAGAGAGAGAGAGAGAGAGAGAGAGAGAGAGAGAGAGACTGTTTTACAGACAAAGGTTTTAGTGTCTGACACTCCCTTTCTCGAAGTTTCGCGACTTCTGGTGTAGAATTGTGATATCTACATGCAGCCTTGACTAGTTTACTGCAGTTTTGCTGTTGCAAAGAAATATCTGTCTAGTTTATTAACTGTCGCATTCAGAAATATCTTGTGCTACCATCACTCGTTTTAATTGTTCTGCTAGCTTTGTATATAAACAGTAAATTTACACTTATCAATCTTTCTCTCAGTGGGCGTACTTCTCGCATCTCTCTCTCTCTCTCTCTCTCTCTCTCTCTCTCTCTCTCTCTCTCTATTTCTTTCTTTCTTTCTCTCTCTCTCTCTGTCTCCCATCTCTCTGTCTTCCAACTTTCTCTGTCACCCATCTCTCTCTGCTTCCTAACTCTCTCTGTTTCACATCTCTCTCTCTCTCTCTCTCTCTCTCTGTCTCCCATCTCTCTCTGTCTCCCATCTCTCTCTGTCTCCCATCTCTCCCCACTCTCTGTCTCCCATTTCTCCCCGTCTCCCATCTCTCTCTGTCTTCCATCTCTCTCTGTCTCGCATCTCTCGTTGTCTTCCATCTCTCATTGTCTCCCATCTCTCTATATCTCCAATCTCTCTATATCTTCCATCTCTCTTTCTCCCAACTCTCCGTGTCTTCCATCTCTCATTGTCTCCAGGATATGTGGGTGGGTGATTGTTGGTGTTTATTGGGACAGGTGGAGGATATGTGAGTGGGTGGGGAGATGTGTGTAGTTGGGTGGTTGTGTGTGGGTGGGGGATGTGTGGGTTGGGGAATGTATCTGTGCTTGGGGTGTGGTGGATGGGATGTGTGGTGGGTGGGAGGTGTGTGTGTGGGTGGGGAGATGTTAGGTGTGGGGATGTGGTGGATGCGTGGGACGATGTATGTGTGTCTGGGTTGTGTGTGTGATTGGGTGGGGGATGTGGGGTGAATGAGGGATGTGTGGGTGGGTTGTGGATGTGTCTCATAACATGGTAATATGCATTGTTTATGTTTACAAAATTCATTTGACAATGTTTTTTTCCTATGCACTACTGATAAACAAAAGATAAGTAATTGGAAGGGCCGAATGTAAGACGGGCCTGCGTGCCCAATTTGTTACCCTTTGAAAATAAAGTCGGTTCGTTCGTTCGTTCGTTCGTTCATTCCCATCTCTCTATATCTCCCATCTCTCTATATCCCCAATCTCTCTATATCTCCCATCTCTCTATATCTCCCATCTCTCATTGTCTCCAATCTCTCTATATATCCCATCTTTCATTGTCTCCCATCTCTCTATATCTCCCATCTCTCATTGTCTCCCATCTCTCTATATCTCCCATCTCTCTATATCTCCCATCTCTCATTGTCTCCCATCTCTCTATATATCCCATCTCTCTATATCTCCCATCTCTCATTGTCTCCCATCTCTCTATATCTCCCATCTCTCATTGTCTCCCATATCTCTATATCTCCCATCTCTCTATATGTCCCATCTCTCATTGTCTCCCATCACTCTATATCTCCCATATCTCTATATATCCCATCTCTCATTGTCTCCCATCTCTCTATATCTCCCATCTCTCTATATACACCATCTCTCATTGTCTCCCATCTCTCTATATCTCCCATCTCTCATTGTCTCCCATCTCTCCATATCTCCCATCTCTCTATATATCCCATCTCTCATTGTCTCCCATCTCTCTATATCTCCTATCTCTCATTGTCTCCCATCTCTCTATATCTCCCATCTCTCTATATCTCCCATATCTCTATATCTCCCATCTCTCATTGTCTCCCATCTCTCTATATCTCCCATCTCTCATTGTCTCCCATCTCTCTATATCTCCCATCTCTCTATATCTCCCATCTCTCTTTTTCCCAACTCTCTTTATCTCCCATCTCTCTGACTCCCAACTCTGTATCTATCTGTGTCTAGCATGTCTTTCTCGCTCTCTCTCTCTCGCTCTCTCTCTCTCTCTCTTTCTCTCTCTCTCTCTCTCTCTTACTCTCTCAACTCCTCTCTCGTTCCGCTCATAATTTATCTGTGTCTCATATTATCTATCATTCCGGTTCTGCACGTACTTTCTCCCGAGTTCTCTCTAGCTCTCTTTCTCTCTAGCTATGCATGCTCTAACTCTTACTTTTTCTCTCTAGCTATGCACACACTTTCATTCTCTCTTCTTATCTCTAGCTTTGCAAACATACACACACTCTGTATCTCTCTATCTATTAGCTTATATTTATTATCAAATCAAATCAAATCAAATCAACTTTATTAGGGTCACAAATTGGGCGCGCAGGCCCGTCTTACATTCGGCCCTTCCAATCACTCGTCTTTCGTTCATCAAGAGCATTATACATTTACATAGGAAGCAAAATAAACATTGTGAAATGAATGTTCTAAACATAAACAAGGCAAATTACCATGTTATGAGGCCCATCTCCCGCGTACCCATACATCACCCCACCCACACACACCCCCACCTACCCACACACACGCACACCAAGGGACACATACATACCCCACCAACCGACCCATCCCCCTCCCGCACATCCCCTACCCACACTCCCCTCACCTGTTCCCCCAACCAAAACACACTCGCCACCCACAAACATTCCCCCACCAACCCACATATCCCACGCCCACCCACATACACATCCTAACCCACACATCCTCTCCCCATCCACACCTCAAACCACCCATCCCCCAGCCAGATCTCCATTGACCACATATTTCTCACCCACGCACACAATCCCCCCCTCCCCCCACACACACACCTCTCCCTAACTACCCATACATCCCCAATCCACTCACATACACACCCCACCACCCACACATACATCCTCCACCCACCCATACATGCCTTAACCCAATCCCCCACTACACAATCCCCCACCCGCACATCACATACATCCCCTACCACGCAATATTCCCAACCCACGCACCGCACACACAAATATCCCTCACCAACACATCCCACACCCACATACCACCACACATCCCCACCTACACACCACACACATATCCCCCACCCACATACCACACAATATTCCCACCCACACCCACACAGATACCCTTACCCATCCACCCCACATAACCCCACCCACACACCACAAAAATCCCCCATCCACACACACATACCTCACCCACACAATATCCCTAACCAACACACCACACACCTCTTCCCACCCACACACGCATTCCCTACCCGTCCACCAACACACACTCACTCACGCACACATCCTCCACTACGCACCCACACACCCCCACCCACCCATCCCCAACCAAACATCTCTCGATCACAATACCCCTACCCACACTTATCCTACACCCACTCACGCATCCCACCCCGACACATGCACATCCCTCACCCACCTACACATCCCTAAGCCACTATTATCTCCAGTTGAGGACACTATCTCCCCCTCTATCTTCTTCGCTCACCCTCTTTCTCGCTCACTCGCTTTCTATCTGTCTGTCTATCTGTCTGTCTGTCTGTCTGTCTGTCTCGATTCCTCCCTAGTTATGCAGGCTTTCTACCATCTCTCTCCTTCTCTCTCTCTCCCCCCCCCCCTCTCTCTCTCTCTCTCTCTCTCTCTCTCTTTCTCCTTCGCTCTTTCCTCTCTATTTATGTTCGTGTACAATCTCACTGCCCCCTCTCTATTTATGTTCGTGTACAATCTGCGTGTCTAATTCACATTCTCATGTTCCCTGTGGTCGTGGGCCTCTGTATAATCAAGGAGTTTCCGGCCTATGTAGCACAGATTTTCCCCTCCACGTACAACACACGGACTGTAAGTGTAGGATATGGCACGGCCAGTTTCATCATCTGTACTTCCCAGTCGTCTTCGGTCAATGTGTGATGTCGCACAGGCACATGAACAGTCGAGCTGAGTCCAGACAGGAGTAGAGACCAGAGGACACATTAGACGTCTTGTCTATCTGTCTTCCTCCCTTTCTGTCTATCTATGCGCTCTTTTTTCCTCTCTGTTCATCTCTCTCTCTCTCTCTCTCTCTCTCTCTTCTCTCTCTCTCTCTCTCTCTCTCTCTCTCTCTCTCTCTCTCTCTCTCCCTCACCCGCTCCTCTTTATTTATGTTCGTGTGCTATCTGCGTGTCTAGCTCACATTCTCATGTTCCTAGTGGTCGTGTGCCGCTGTATAATCAAGGAGTTTCCGGTCTATGTAGCACCGATTTTCCCCTCTACGTACAACACGCAGACTATAATTTTAGGGTAGGGCACGGTCTGTTTCATCATCTGTACTTCCCAGTCGTCTACGGTCACTGTCTGATGTGGCACATGCACACGAACAGTCGAGTCAAGACAGGAGTAGAGACTAGAGGACATATTAGACACAATGTCTATCTGTCTATCTCGCCTTCTGTCTATCTATGCGCTATCTTTTCCTCTCTCTTTCTCTCTCTCTCTCTCTCTAATATCTTTTTCGACATTAACTCTCCAGCTATGCATGCTTTCTACTCGCTCTCTCCTTCTACCTCTCTCTCTCTTTGAGTGTGTGTGTGTGTGTGTGTGTGTGTGTGTTGTTAGTGAGTTTGTGATTGAGAGAAAGTATATGTGGCGAAGGGGTTATGGACGCGGTTCGAATCCCGCCTACCCGCGTTCGAGACACAGCTGCGCGCGATTTGGGGGTGCGCGCGATTTGGGGGGGGGGGGCAGACTACGTTGCGCTGGGTTTTAACGAGTTGATATGGCAGCCGGTCGTTCAGAAAGCAATGGTAAACTACTGAACGTAAACTTGTAAAGACATCAACATCAGCTGTAAAATACTGATGGTGACAGCGATGTCCTGTAAATGATATTCAACAATTTTTAAAAATATTTTTATTTATTTATTTATCTGTATGCGATGGAGTGTGCATTTGTGTGTTATCGATTGAGTGCATAACTGTGAGAGTTTGGGTAAATGATGTAAGTGTGTATGCAGGGTCATATGCATGTGTACGTGTGTCTGCCTGCCTGCCTGTCTCATGACATGGCAATATACATTGCTTATGTTTATAACATTCATTTGATAATGTGTTTTTCCTATGTGAATGTAACATGCACAATGATTAAAAAAAGATGAATGATTGGAAATGTCGAATGTAAACCGGGCCCAGTTTGTGACCCTTTGAAAATAAAGTTCGTTCGTTCGCTCTCTCTTTCTCGTCTTCTCTCTAGCAGTGCACGCTTTCTCCCACTCTGTCTCCCTCTCTCACCCTTTCATTCTCTGGCTATGCATACCATCTCTCTCTCTCTCTCTCTCTCTCTCTCTCTCTCTCTCTCTCTCTCTCTCTCTCTCTCTCTCTCTCTCATCTTCTCAAATCTTCATCAAATAAAGTTCAACCAATCAATCTTCAACATCTTTACTTCATGCTCGTGTACGGTAACTGATTTTATGTGGCGCAGAACCACAAACAGTTGATTTGTGTCAAGAAAGAAGTAGAGACTGGATGACACATTATACAACACACAAATTGAAAGCTGTAGTGTCCCGATCGGGTTTCGACTATGTCACCTCTAAATAATGACAGCACCTCACTTCGGTAACAAATGTTCTTCGACCGATTACCAACGAGACAACAAAGTGAAATTGTTCTATGAGCGAAAAGACAGTTTTTTATTTTATTTTTTTATTAACGTTTTGGTGCTACTGAAGCTGTGAGTGAAAAGAAAATTGGTGATAGTAATTGTAGGTCAAAAGAGATTTGGTGGAATGGTGCCGCAGAAACTGTGAGTGAAAAGACTGAAAAATTGACTAAGGACATAAGCAAGACAGCTGCAATACTGTGGCTATATTAAAAGACATGATAAAAGCACACACAGAGCGTGAGAGACTAAGATGGTGCATGATGGTGGAAATGACCATGTTTTCACATGCATCCACTGTGGACAATCATTTACAGCACGAATTTGGCCTTATCAGTCACACTCGCCACCGCCATGGGCCGTAGTTATTAAGCCTTTTTGAAGCACAATGTACCAAACTATCGTCTGTCAAGACGGAAAGGTGCCAATGATTAAAAGACATGACACTTGTAAAAGCCACATAGGAAGGGATAGTCAAAGACGCGCGAGCAGGAAGCGGGTAGCAAGTGGTAAGATAACATCAAGAGATTGTTCTTAAATTTTAAATAAAAACAACAACAAATAAATGTCCTTTTGCCCGCCTCCTTGTGGCTCATTGGGTATGTGGTGCGTGCTCCATAATTGTATATACCAATCGGCACTAGATGGGTGGTGTGCTCAATATCACAACGATCGCCATTACTATAGTCTGTTTACTTTTGTCTGCCCCAATATGAAATTCAGCCTATCTCAGTAACCAACTGAGGGAAAATGATGAGATTTAGCATATAACCTTATCGTTATGACCTCCCAACAAATTTTTTTTGTTCTGGAGATTTTACAGAAGATTTAGTTTGTTTATATGCGGTATATAATTTACGGGACAGAGATGAAGTGCATGTTATTAAATGTATTACATCTTCACACGGAAACAGCGCTGAATAGTTAATTTTCTCGTGGGACATGGGATTGGCCTTAAGACAGGAGCCTCGCGTAGAGCGTTATGCCGTCATCCGAACTGGCGGGGCATTGTTACTGTAAAACTAGTTTTTCACCAAAACATCAAAGAAATGTAGCCGCTCTCCATGATTTAAGTTGCTTTTGGACCTATCAAATTTATATTCCTTGGATGGGGGTAAGACGGCAGGGAAAATTTCATAACGATGCAACAGACAGTTTTCACAATAATTATCGTGAATGAAGGCATTCATTTCTGGACAGACTATAACAACGATATCTTCTAGTGCCCATTTTAGGATGGGTCGATTTGAAATCACAGGTCCATTTTTAAAACATTCGCCTGGATGTTGATTGGAACACATAACCACCGTATTGGCAGCCAAGTGTGCTGGCCACTGCCCCAATCTGGCTCCTGGGTATACTAAGACTTGATTTTTATGTTGTTTTCTCATGTTGTTCGCCCCATATTCTTATTACCCTCATTTTAACGACTTTAATTATTTTTTCTAACTAGTCTTTGTCGTAGTCGTACAGTTCCAGCTTCAAAGCAACGGAGTGCCAACAACAAACCGTCCACCATTTTCTGAATCTGCACATCTCAACACTGGCTTCGTGGACATAAACACACAAATTCATAGCTCACAGTGTCGCACCAAGCACTCAACTCAAGCTCCCAGTGTCGCACCAAGCACTCAACTCAAGCTCCCAGTGTCGCACCAAGCACTCAACTAAATAGCTGGGCGATGAAATTGAGTCCAAACATTGAAACATGCACTAGCAATAATTTGTAGCTGTATAAATGACTATCACAAATTGTACGAGCAATAATTTCTAAATGTCTAACTGACTAGCAAAAATGTACTAGCAATAATGTCTAGCAGTTTAATTGATTAGCAAAAATGTACTAGCAATAATGTCTAGCAGTTTAATAGACTAGCAAATATGTTCTAGCAATAGTCTGTCCAGAAATGAATGCTGTCATTCACGATCAATTATTTTGAAAACTGTCTGTTGCATCGTTATGAAATTTTTCCTGCCGTCTTATATTTACCCCCACCCAAGGAATATATCTTGTGGCATTTTTTTTATGTTTTGGCGAAAATGTAGTGAACTCACGCTAACAAACTAGTCTTACGGTAAAGCATGTCAATTCGGGTAACGACACAAGTACAAGGCGTAGCCAGATTCGTATGGGAGTGGGTGCAATAAAAAAAAAAGTAGCTTAACAGTCGACAGGGTCGACTGCATTGCACCGGGGTTTTATCCCATATGGCTCAGTCTCTTTCCGCAGCGCGGAAAGCGTCTCACAAAGCACGAACTCCGTAGCTCCAGCGACGATCCTCGGGAGTCTCCGAAAAAATGCACTCGTTGAAGGACGCGGCCCGGAATCGAACATATAACCTTCGGAGCCCGAGTCAGGCGGCTTGACCACTTCACCACGGAGACTCCCGAGAGGGGTGCAATGTGTAATATTAGTAAAGATAGAGAATTTACAGAGGCATGGGGTAAATAATGTATAAATTGACAGGAAAGTAGAAGGAATATATTTCTTACCTTATTTTTCATTTCCTTCTTGTTTCTTCAGCTGCTGGTTCATAATGTGTACACAAGTATTCATGTTACTATGATGCATTTAGCTTTTTATATTGAGTTCGTGAAAGCTTCCAAATAGCTGTGCGTTAATGTGCGTATGGAGTGACCAGAAATGATACCGCAAGTTAGTCATCATGTGTCCATTTTTAAGGATCTGTTCAGCTGTCTGTGTAGTTTGTTCACACGTACTCATGGGTGACAGACCCGCTTTGAGTCTTCGTGAAAGATTGCCTACACTGCTGGTTACCGTTCAGAGACGGAACATGATTACATGTTTTGCACTATGAACATAGTTGCCAGTGTCTCTGTAGTGGGCTTTCTTCTTAACGACCAAGATGTTGGTCCTCTTTTCATTGAAGTTTATAGATTGATTCGTATGCAAGTGTTGTCCCTTAATTTGACAACGTGTTTGCTCTCACGTTTCTTGTTATGCCCCAATATGTCAGTTTCCACCGTAATATTGCTCTTCTATTGGTATTCAATGCGTTTAGTGTGTGTGTGTGTGTTTTTTTTTCAATACCAGTTGTTTGTCACCACTAAGGGCTTGCGGAATTGAAAATTCATCACTGTGGAATACAAAATGTTGCCATTGACATTGTGCTGATGCTGTAATGTTTAGGGCCTGCAATTCGTCTGAATAGTTGGAGCAAAATATCACAGTAAGTGTGCACGTGGATTAATTTCTGCGATCTGCTCAGACCTTAATCTGTGTCGGACGATTTCAATAGGTTGATGACTGCTCTCGGTTGCAAAAAATTCAATCCATCCTTTCTCCAATAGTCCTCTTCCTCTTTCAACACATGGTACTCACATTTTTTCTAGTAGCTTTTATCAATATTTACTAGTGCGACTGGGTTAGTATCTTAACGTCAGACAATTTGAATATAGTATTGGCAGCTGCCACCTGTCCTTTAATTTTAGCCCACACAAGTTCTATAGGGTTTAAATGAGAATGATACGGCAGAAGTCTCAAGCATCTATGGCCATGCTCTTCTATCGACTTGTCGATTTGATATTTCTTGCTATTTTGCACCTGTTTTACAAGGGACAACAACTGTAGCTTGAAATATGTTTCTGGAAACGGTATATTTTCCCTTCGAAGTCACATCTTTATTGCTTCCTTTGTGCTCGATGCCGTAGGTATTTTGTCTTCTTGGGCAACAACATTGTGATATGATGCATTGTCCATGATTAGACAAGATTGTCTATCAAGGGATGGAAGTACTGTATTCTCGAGCCAATCTCTAAATGCATTACCATTAATCTCATTATGATAATCCCTATTGTCTGCATGCTTTGATACGAACACGAGTCCAGCATTCTGTGGTAAGCCATTATGAGTACTACCAGCTATGACCAAACGCTGTCCTTTACTACTGGGCACATAACGCTTTATCTTTCCATCCACAGATTGCCATTCCTTTTCACTTGTGTGGTGCGCATTGATCCACGTCTCATCCAAATACACTATGTCATAATTTTCTTTGCGCATTTCCCTTATTTCACGTAGGTATCTGCTTCTCAAGGCTCCCAAATGCGATTGCTCGCAAAGGATATTTCTACGTCCCTTGTACTTTCTAAAAGTGAAGCATACTGTCTTTATAATTTTCGACAAAGTTGTTTTGGATAGCCCTATGTTATTGTTCTTTCTCAACCAAACTATAAGTTTTCTTACAGTCACTGTTTCTTTGGCATCCATCATTTTTATAATAACTCACCTTATGACATCCTTGTCAAAGCTGTCAACAATTGCCTTTATACTTACCGTTTGCTTATCGCGTGTTGGTTTCATTCCAGATTCTTGCACCCATCGACGAAATGACCGTTTACTCAAACCTAATGAATGCACTGTTCTTTTTTCGGGATTTGTAACAGTATGAAACAGTTTCCTGTGATCAGCTTCTTGACAAAAAATATGTGTACAACTTCATAGCGATGCTTTGAAGTGTATAAAATTTCACATTCAATCCCATTGAACAATATTCACACATTCAAATATTAGCTATTAATATTATATTAATGGTAAGATTTATGTATATATTTATTTATATAATCACGTTTCACGAAAGAACCCACATTGACGACACCTCTGAACAATCCCATTTAACTGCGCGCAATTTGTGCCAAAACGGAAATCACGAGACAATTTTTAAAAATGCGCGGATGTGTCTTGGTGAAGGGGTAATACTTTTAAAATTATGGACTTAATCTCTGACCCGTAAATTATATACCGCATATAAACAAACATTGAAATCTGCTGTACAATCTCCAGAACAAAAAATGTTTTGTTGGGTGAACATAATGATAAGGTTATATGCTAAATCTCATAATTTTCCCTCAGTTGGTTACTGAGATATGGAATTTTATATTGGGGCAGAAAAAAGTAAACAGACTATAGCAATTATGAGGCAATAAGCTCTCCGAGGCCTTACCGGCAAGCCTGCCGATGCGCCATCAGCCCACGACACCGTACCATATAACGATTTAAGATATACATAGCACTTATAACTCTCAGCTTTAGCCGAAGATAATTGTTTTGTGTTAGCCACTTGTATATTTCACCCAAAATGTGAACCACTTCAAGTAGCATGAAATAATAAACGTGTCAGTTTTTCTTCTTCATCCCCAGGTCTGAGAGGCGCAGGCAAGAGCACACTGGCAAAGCAAGTCAGGTGAGAAGTTGCACATCCTGGGCGTCCACCCAAAGTAAACAAATTAATGCAGACGTAACAAAGACGCCATTATTACGGTGAAGTTAACTGTTTTCAACCCGTCCTTATTTGTAGTTC
>OY992883.1:23590761-23608261 GCA_963921405.1 Cepaea hortensis
ACCAATGTAAACGGCCTGGCATCTACATGTGAATTGGTAAATACAATTGTTTGTGGCGTACAGAGGAACAGGCTCTTTGACTGTTGGTGTAGGAATGGGTACGGTTTTACATCTAATGACTGGAGTTGCCGCACAGAATGTTCGACCTACTGCTGTAGTAAGCCGGTCTTGTAGACGTTGCATTACGTCATCCCCTCGAAAGGTTAGCTGGATGAATACCTTGAGTTTAGGGACTGTAGTTACGTCTGCTTTGGGTTTGGGCTGTTGGCAATGGCGCTTTATAAATCCTGTGGAGTACCCATTCAGGTTTAAGACATTCTTCCATCCATCCATCATGTGCCATGCCGGTAAGCGTGGGCAGTCATGTTCTGCCATCTCACTCGATCAACAGAGTCGTGGATCAGTTCCGTGTTTCTGTCTCGACCATGCCACAAGGCCAAGCCATCCAGATACTTGTTTCTAGGTCTTCCCCTTGGTCTGTTCCCCTCGATCTTACCAGTTGTCACCAAGTTCTCCAAATCATTTCTTCTCATAACATGCCCAAAAAATTGTGACTGTCTACGTCTAATGTCTCTGATCAGTTTACGATCTTCATTTGTTTCTTGAAGGACTTGTTCATTGGTCTTTCTGGCTGTCCATGGTATTCTTTGCATTTTCCTCAGAAACCACATTTCTACAGCCATCAGATGTTTTTCAGCCTGGCTGCTCATTGTCCAAGCTTCACATCCATATTCTTCAGAGTTTCAAATTCCTCTGTCAGTGTGTCCTGGGTGCATATCTTTCTAGCACGGTCAAACAAGGTCCGTACTAAGCCCCGTTTGTACTGGACAGGTGTGAAGCTCTGAAAATTTAGGTATTGGCCAGTCCATGTTTCTTTGCGGTACACCGATCTTTGAATTGTGCCGTCTGCTCTACGTCTCATTAGAATATCTAGGAACGGTAACGCTTCGTTGTGTTCGTGTTCCATAGATAGAGAGATGTTTTTATGCGTCTTGTTCATTGTGGCCTGAAACGATGTTGCTTGTAGCTCGTCTGTGGTGATAATTAGTATATCGTCCACATAACGCCGGTAAAAGGCCAAGTTGTTGATGTCTGAGGATCTCTTTTCTTCTAAGTGTGCCATGAAGATGTCCGCTAGAATAGGACCAAGAGGACTCCCCATGGCCACTCCGTCAATTTGGCGGTATGACTGCGGTATGACTGCAGACGGCACAATTCAAAGATCGGTGTACCACAAAGAAACATGGACTGGCCAATACCTAAATTTTCAGAGCTTCACACCTGTCCAGTACAAACGGGGCTTAGTACGGACCTTGTTTGACCGTGCTAGAAAGATATGCACCCAGGACACACTGACATAGGAATTTGAAACTCTGAAGAATGTCTTAAACCTGAATGGGTACTCCACAGGATTTATAAAGCGCCATTGCCAACACCCCAAACCCAAAGCAGACGTAACTACAGTCCCCAAACTCAAGGTATTCATCCAGCTAACCTTTCGAGGGGATGACGTAATGCAACGTCTACAAGACCGGCTTACTACAGCAGTAGGTCGAACATTCTGTGCGGCAACTCCAGTCATTAGATGTAAAACCGTACCCATTCCTACACCAACAGTCAAAGAGCCTGTTCCTCTGTACGCCACAAACAATTGTATTTACCAATTCACATGTAGATGCCAGGCCGTTTACATTGGTCGAACGGAGAGACAGCTTAACAAACGGGTGTCAGAACACATACCTCAATGGGTCAACAAGATACAACACACAGGAGTGGCTAGCCGCGAGGAGCCGACACACCGGAAGCTCCCGGCGTCTTCAATCGGCAGACACATTGTCGCCAGTGGTCACGTTGTGCCCAGAGACACTGCATTTCGCGTGTTGTTTAGAACACAAAATACTCGCTTGTTAAAATTTGCAGAAGCAATTATGATCTATCAACGCAAGCCAGAATTGTGTAAACAGAAAGACATGTTAGTCAGCTTAAAATTACCGTGGTAGATAAGTGACATTACTGTGCGAAATTGTGTATATTTCAACTTGAAGGATTTATCTAGTTAATTTCACGTAAGTTGTGTGATTTCTGCAGTATGTACCTGACGAGATGCAGCGAAATATGCCAGGCAATAAATCGTGCAATCTATTGTTTGTGTCTTCGTTATTCAAATTCACTACGGGAAAACATTGTTTTGAATAATACTTTTGCACAAATACTGCTGTAATCGTCACTAAACCCGGCACCCTACATTGTGCCAACGGCTTCGGGTGGAGGAGCGTAATTGTGAGAGTACAAGCCTTGCGAGGGAATGCAACCTAAAGATTAAATGTCATTGCAGGGCATTGCCTTGGTCGGCAACTGGTCTAGGATCGAAGCTCCAACAGGCGGAAAGTTAAAGCTCTGTTTTGCTGATCCGGCAGCTTCTGCAGCTTGTCTTGTTCCAGACGTATTGGTGTTACCTTTCCTGTGGAGTCAACTAAACAGGCCGAGAGAGGGATCATGCTGCATGGGCCACACATGGTCTCTACAATTCAGCTCAGACTTTATGCTATGACGAGGTATAACTCCATCCCTGGTTCCCGCCATGTTGTAGTTATTATGCCATTTTTAAAGCGTAATGTAACAATGGTCTGTCAAGACGGCAAGATGCTTGTAGCACCATAATTATCACCTCCATCATCGTCATCATTTGTCTTGCTGCTAGGCGTGGGCAATCAAGATTCTCCATAACTTGCGAAAATCAACAGAATGCTGACATTTTCCCATGCCACGATAAACGACTGCCGTCCTTTATCTCTCTTTCGATAAATCTCCCAACTATTCCAATGCGACTCAGTTGCTGAATTATGTTTCAACATTTCTCTTCTCATAACGTGACCACATAATAAAGACTGCCGCTTTCTGATGTTTGCGATATGTTTGTGTATTAGCCTCTTTCAAAACATATGCATTGCTCATTATGTTATCGTTCTTTTGTAAAACAACAAAGTTGAGTTGAGTTGAGCTATAACCGACACCACTGCACATAGGAAATTCCCATACGCGTTCCGTCCCCTCGTTCAACACATCAGTGACTCAATGGATTTGTTTGTTTTTAAAGCTTATTTACAGATATACGCAAACATTGATTCTATTTGACATGTGACAAATTCTGATTCTCAAAAGCTAGGAAAGTAAGAATTTAACAACACAATAGTTGTAAGTTCAGTTATTAAAATGCATTGTGATTGAACGCCATGTTGAAATTGATTTATGTTAGAGAAAATGTTGAAACATAAGTAATCAGATAACACTGTAATAAAGTAACGCTCTGGAGACACGGCAGCGTTTGGAAAACAAACAAAAAGAAGTATAATGATAAACATGCTAGGCGGTCAGCATGACTAATTGTTCTCACTCTTATACTTCCGGTGTACTAATGCCCAGGTAGCGGGTTCAACCCCTACATCGACCAGTTGGACTAAAATGTCGACTTCTCATCCTTAACTCAGGGATGTAAATTACAAGTTCCCGAGGAATCATAGCTGATTCACCTGATGGCGAGGGTTTAGTTTAGTTTAGTTTAGTTTGTGGATCAACATCACGGCACACGGGTGCAACCCATAAGTGCTCCGTTCTCCTCCTAACTCAAACCTGAGTCTGGAGAAACTCAGCTCAGTGCACGAACTCCGTAGCACCGCCGAGGATCCTGAAATACTTTGGGTAGATTTTTAACTCGAAATTTTGCCCGGGCAGCGCCGTTAGGCTACTCTTTTTCGATTTCCAACTGCCAAGGGATTTTTTACGTGCGCAACAATACACACGGGCTTCCGATCTCACTACCCAGAGACCAGGGGAAATTACTGGAAGTCCCGGTGGATTTTTTAAATAAACCTGGTCCTCACTGGGGCCTGAACCCGGGACCTCCAGCACTCGAGGCGGACACCATACCTCGAGACCACGCAGCCCCCCTAGGGACACTGGTAATACGGAAAACTAAACCACACGCAAAAATCAGTCCAGTGTAATAAAAGTAGTAGCACGTGTATGGACTACGGTTGAGTTCAAAGCGAGCGAATGAATAAAAAAAAAAAAAAAAAAAACCCACCGACTTCCGACTCTTTGGAGATGCCTAGAGCAGCTACTTTTACTTTTCTCCGAAACATTTCCAGCTGTGCAAGAAAGAGTTAAAGTGTAGTGCGACATAGTGTTTTACACACTAACAAAATAAACTGCGAAGACATCATATCTGCAATGTGTTCATTCATTCATTCATTCATTCATTCAGCAGCATGCCCTTTGCAGAACCTAGCTCCCATAACAACCTTCCGGAAAACTTCTCGATCACCAGCAAGATGTCCCGCGTCCGATACACCCATTTGGAGATTATCCGCCACATCCTGCACCCATCTTCTCTTTGGCCTTCCCCTTCCCAGGCATATACCTCTCCATTATTGTTCTCTCCAAACTTTCATGACGTTTCAAGTGACCAAAATATTTCAATTTCTTTCTTTTATCTTCTGTAATAGCCAACTGTCGTCAATATTCAGCTCTTGAAGTATGGATGCATTTGTTATTTTCTTTACGCAAGATATTCTTAAAACCCGTCTATAACATTTATATTCAAAGGCATTTATGCGCTGTTCAGCTTGTTTAGTAAGTGTCCAGGTCTCACATGCGTATGTTGCAATGGGAAAGATGCATGCTCTCAAAAATCTGATGTTTGTAGTTCTATCTGTCCCACTCCATAATTTATTCAGTTGTTTTTTTAGTCTTTGAAGAGCAATTGATAGTCGTCGTTTAATTTCTTTCATTGTGTCACCATTGTTAGTAATCAATGACCCAAGATATTCGAAATATTCCATCACCTCCAATATTTACTCATAACGTATATTTATTTCTCCATAGTAGTTTTATCTGTTTTTGCTATGTTAAGATGCAATGTGTTCAGTTTGTCAAAAATAAAGAACACCTTATTCTAGATACGTAAATATTAATTATTAAAAGAGGAGAATCTTGCGTATGATATCATGACTTCTAGCATTAGAATGGAGGTGGAAGATTTAACGATGGCTGGAGAGTAGTGCAGAACGACATGTTGTGTTTGTGACGGACCTGTAAAGCATGCTACAGAAAATAGAAATTGGAGTGTCATGCAAAAGACGACATGGGTTTTCTGCACAGGGCTTGCTTGTGTAAAGAAGTGAACAGGCTGATAGAATGGCTGTTGCCGCACCTATAGGCTGGGAGTTATAGTAACTTATAGTATGACAAGGTCGATATGGTGAAGTCTCTCAAAAGATTCACCGCGTAGAAAAAATTGCAGGCGGACGTTCATTCAGGCTGCCACAGGTACCATCAACATAGGAACTCTTTGCTGACTATTGAGGGAGGGGATGGTGCGCGTGTGGGAATGTCACGAGGGCAATGGTATTATTTATTAATTTCATATGAATAAATTTTGACTGAAAACTAGAAACACCTTTAAATTTCAAAGTGACCGCCATTTCCCTAGCAACCAATCATCCTATGCCAGCAGCCTATTTGATAATTAGAAATGCAAAACGTGTAAATCATAAACTTGCAATATAACTGCAATTGTACCAATAATTATGAAAATAATGTGGTACACCATCTCGACTAAGAGCATTTCGTAAAAATAAATAAATAAATGAAAACACAACCAATGCCATTAAGAAATATCCTTAAGAACAACAGTAAAACAAAACGTTTTTTAAAATTATTACAATTTGGCTCATAAAGGCCGTTTGGATATGGTACATTTTGATAGTTGCTCGTTTCCCATTTTCTCTCTTCTAGTATTTCTAAAAAAAAACAACCATCACTGTATTTAGAACGGAAGGAGGCAGCAACCGTTGCTAAACTGTTTCGTTGTGTATAATTATAATGTTGAGTATTGCTATTTACAAATCAATACATTTTTTAAGAAAGGAAAAATACAGGAAATAACTTATTAATAAATGTTTACAATATGGAAAATCCAAAAAAGACTTCACCTATATTAAACACGAGTAAACTGTCACGTTCTGTAGTAGTTAACTGTACACAAGAACAGAAACGTTAAATAAAAATTCTAAGAGAAGAATCTGTCGTGGAATTTCTGTTTTATTTATTATCTCCCCTGTAAACATCATACTTTGACCAGCTCCTGGATGCATCTGACGTCACTAATCTCAAATGATGTTACCTGTGGAAAAAAAAAATGCAGACGTAAAAGACAATCACGCGTGTTTAAAAATCACAATTGATATCTCATTGTTTACGTACGCGGGCGGGCGAGTACGCACGCACGCACGCACGCACGCACGCACGCCACACACACACAATAAGTATATATCCCAATAATACGATGTTTCTAGATTTACCTTCTCTTGGTGGTTTATTGTATGTAGCGCATACCATAGCTCACACTAGACATGTATCTGGATCGACTCACTGTGAGGCGAATAGGAACACGGAAAGAAGAAGAAGAGGCAAGGGAGGAGGACGACGACGAAGACCACAAAGAAGAAGTCTAAGAGAAGAAGAACAAGGGAAAAGCCGAATATGAAGAAGGTGAAAAAATAAGAAGAGGAAGGAGGAGGAAAAGATGATGAAGAAGAAGAAACAGAAGAAAAAAGGGGAGGAGAACAACGAAGAAAAAGAAGAAGAAGAAGAAGAAGAAGAAGAAGAAGAAGAAGAAGAAGAAGAAGAAAAGGGGGTTGAGAAGGGGAGGAGGGGGGGGGGCGAAGAAGAAGAAGAAGATTCGGAGAATGAGGACAATGAATAATAATAATAATAATAATAATAATAATAATAATAATAATAATCATCAGAAGAAGAAGAAGAAGAAGAAGAAGAAGAAGAAGAAGAAGAAGAAGAAGAAGAAGAAGAAGAAGAAGAAGAAGAAGAACAACAACAACAACAAAAATAACAACAACAACAACAATAAGAGGAAGAGGGGAAAGAAGATGAGGGAATAAAACAGAAGAGTTAATTTGTGGCTGTATTAGCGTCTTTCGGTGTGTATGCTGATGAAAAATCCATAACATCCAACCTTTCACGTGTGTTTGTATGCTTGTCAATCTGACAGTTCCCACTATAAGATGTTTACATTTATCCGAGATATTGTTTTAGTCAAACCCCATTTAGACTGCGCAATACTCAGATTCAAACCCAGACGCCTGCACATGTTTTGATAGAGTCCCAAGAGACAACGCAGGGATGGGTAATGATTACAAGAACTATTGTTGCAATCATGCTTCTAAACAATTTGACGAAAGTTCAAGGACAGGATACAGATATCCACGTATTCAAGAGGTGTGCCTGTACAAGAGAAGGATGAATGCTATGAAACTGTGTTGTCGCGAGCTTGATTGCATGAAGGCTGGCACAATAGAACAATTTCGTCGATACAAGTAATCTCGGAGGGGCTGAGTGGTGTCGAGGTGTGGTGTCCGCCTCGAGTTCTGGAGGTCCCAGGTTCAAGCTCCGAGGAGGGCCGGGATTTTTTCACGTGGACTTCTAGTAACAACATTTCCCCTGATCTTCGGGTAGTGAGATCGGACGCCCGTGTGTATTGTTGCGCACGTAAAACATCTCCTGGCAGTTGGAAATCTACCCAAAGTAAGCACAGCTGAGATTCTTCGGACTCAAGCTTGAGTTAGGAGTAGCACGGAGCACTTATGGGTTACACCCGTGTGCCGTGATGTTGATCCGTCGGCTAAACTGAACTAAACAAGTAATCTCGACTCCTGAAATCATCGAGTCTGCTGTGAATGAATCACCAAAACAACTCAGAAATAGACGTTAACCTTTACTAAAATAGGATCACGAGTAACAAAATGGACATTGCGGCTAAACCCTTGTCGGATAAGACAAACCAAACAAACAAACATACACACTACTGCTCTTATTACTAGTCATTTTCTGGTCTCAGTAAACGACACAAGCATGCAACTGACCGCTCTCATTCTTGCGCCATCCAAAACTCGTTCAGTTCGCCACTTGACCCCTTCCTCCGCCGTATAGTGCTCTACCAAGGTGCCATCTTCCAGAGTTACTGTACACTGTGGGAGTAGAAAGTCTGTTGGTAACTGGCAATACAAACTGTTTACGAACATGCGAACTTGCGTTATGTGCAATAAATCTGTCTGTAAAACATTTACGTTACATACACTATTGCTGTCTATAAACATGCTTACATCATGTGCAATAAATCTGTAAAATATTTAAGCTGCATGCAAATCACGCTGTCTATAAACATGCTTACGTTATGTGCAACAAACGTATCTATAAACATGCTTATGTTATAAGCAATAGACGCTGTCTATACAATTCTCACGTTACGCCAAATACAAACTATCTATGAATATGTTTACGTAATGTGCAATAAATCTGTCTGTGAATTACTTACGTTACATGCAATGCACGCTGTCTACAAAATGTTTACGCTACGTGCAACACAAACTGTAAACAAACATGCTTACATAACAATGCAAGACGATGTGTCCATAAACATGCTTACGTTATGTGCAATACAAAACAGTCTATTACAAACCTCAAAGTTACATGCAATTCAAACTGTTTATAAACATGCAACAATAACCTGCAATTCAAGCTAACTTTAAATTTGCTACCATAGCGTGCAATACAAGCTGCCTGTAAACACGCTTAATTAAGCAATGCAAGCTGCCCGCACATATGCTAATGTGTGGGTTTTATAATGCTAGCTGCCCTCACATATGCTAATATGTGGGTTTTATAATGCTAACTGCCCGCACATATGCTAATGTATGGGTTTTACAATGCTAGCTGACCTCACATATGCTAATGTATGGGTTTTATAACACTAGCTGCCCGCACATATGCTAATGTGTGGGGTTTATAACGCTAGCTGATCACACATATGCTAATGTGTGGGTTTTGTGATGCTAGCTCCAAAATGTTAAGACCGACACTCCATGGACGATGCAGTCAATATCATGTTGGCCGCAGCCTTTACTCTCCAGGACATATCGTGGTACCCACTTTCGGCTTGTGAGCCCGGAGCGCAGGCCACTGAAAACATACTAACCAACCATCCATTTAACGAATCAACAAGCCAGGAAACCATCCATTCAACCACCCATTTAACCTTCCATTCATCCACCCATCGACCCATACATACATCCATCAATCGACGCATCTATCCAACCAACCATCCATCCATCCATCCATCGACCCACTCATCCATCCATCCATCCTTCGACCCATCCATCCATTCATTCATCCAACCATCCATCCATTCACGCACCTATCCATCAATGTAAGCATCCAACCAACTAACCAACCTACCAACCAATCACCCATCCACCCACCAACCAACCTATTTATCAACCAACCAACCACTCACCCACCCACATACCCACCCATCTACCGACCACCCACCAACCAACCGCAAACAATCACTCACTTTTGCTTGTGTCCCATCGGCACCGACAAAGTCAAATGGCTCTCCCAGTTTGAAAAAGAATTCCGTTGATAAAGGCCCATAATCAACAAGGCACCTAGAATTAGGCATACAAAAAAAAAAAAAAATTATTCAAAAGTAAACTTACATCATGGTTAATTATTGTTACATAAAACAATATGTAATTTTGTTGCAACATTTAACTGTCACATATGTCTTCATTACTTATCATGTAACCATTAAAACTATAACAACACAACAATATATTGGAACATGTTTTGCCGTTCCTATATCGCTTTGTCTCGACAGGTGCATACTACAGACAAAAAGCTCAAGTGGTGACACCACTTGTCTTGCGTTCCGAAGGTTGTGGGTTCGATTCCAGGCTATGATATTCGGTTCACGAGTGCAATTTTCTTAGAGATTCCTGGCAGTCGTCGCTGGAGCTACGGAGTTCGTGCCTTGTGCAATGCTTCCGACAGGCCACCCAATGGAAAGCGACCGAGTCATATGGGATAAAATACGGTGCAATGCAATTGATCTTTTTGCGTTTTTAAACTCTTTTTATTTTTAGTTCAGCCTATATTAAAATAGCGTCATGGATTCATTTAGTAGAAATACACAAACCACACTGTCTTATGTTTCATTGTTACATGTTAGTTTAAAATAGACAATACAAAAACTGTAATAAATTATGCAATATATTGCTTGAGTCATCTTTATGTCAATTCGCAAAGAAAAAAAAAAACATTATCTGTTATTTCTGAAGACTACACGTGGATGAATGCTCGCTGAAGGCACAGTAATAGATGAAATAATATATTTAAGAATATGAACATTTGGACTGAAAAGTTGGACTGCCAAGGAGGGATGGTTGAGATAGTAAATACGACGTGTCTTTAGCCAAGTGTACTGCTTGAACGATTACACTTTGTGACATTTGCTACAGGAGAATGGAATAAATGGGTTTGATCCGTGTGCTTGTATGTCAATCAATCAATCAATCAATCAATCAATCAATCAATCAATCAATCAGAGGCCAAGTTCTGCAGGGGTTTAGCCTCTAGATAGTGATCTACAACTATCTGTCTTACCTGTCCTTATCTCCAGTTTTCTCAAGCAACAATGTGTATTCTAGAGAGGAAATCATGTTCTTTTTTTCTTCTGTCCATCCTGAAATTGATAACAAAATATAAGAAATCACGTGACAATCGAGTGCATACACTATACCTTTTTTATATATTATAAACTATACGTTTCATACACTATAATATTCCGTTGCAGAACATCGCTCTCGTCACGGTCGGCCGAAATGATCGATCACATGCTGATATGCCTCTCTGCAGATGTGAAATTTCAATACCGGTCTCGCTTACCCCTCTGGTTTTTTAAGCTGGAGAAGGGAAGGAGGGCTCTGCAGTGTAGATGGTACCTTGGTATCCGATCGGCAGGAGAATTTTTACAACGATCTCAACCTGACAGTTACATACACAGTGTAATGAGACTCTACCAACACCCTGTCAAATAAGGAATACACAAATATATAGGGGCCGCAACGATGGGCCTTGTTGACTGCCAACATTTAAAGAAGAGACATGATTGGTTGGTTTTATCGTGTAATACGCATTACACAGAAATATCAATTACCGGGGTACCCTTGAGGGTATTCAAATAACACGAGAAATAAATTCACAGATATCGATCGTCATTTTTGTTGTATCTGGGAAAGTAGTGCGTTCATGTTTTATTCACTGTGAATATCGGTTCCCAGTGTGTCTGTTGGCAAATTGTGTGTTACTGAAAGAGCAAAACAGGGTACTTTACTGCAGTTTAAGTGTTCTTATTTTCTCTTATAGGAGATACATCAGATGTATTTTCTTCATATAGTGGATACGTTTGATGTATTTTCTCCATATAGCAGATACATCAGATGTATTTTCTCCATATAGGAGATACGTTTGATGTGTTTTGTCCATATAGTAGATACGTTTGATGTATTTTGTCCATATAGTTGAAACATCAGATGTATTTTCTCCATATAGGAGATACGTTTAATGTATTTTCTCCATATAGGAGATATGTTTGATGTATTTTTTCCATATAGTAGATACGTTTGATGGATTTTCTCCATATAGGAGATACGTTTATTGTATTTTCTCCATATAGGAGATACATTTGATGCATTTTCTCCATATAGGAGATACGTTTGATGCATTTTCTCCATATAGGAGATACGTTTGATGTATTTTCTCCATATCCTTCCATCTCAGAAGAGATACATCAGATGTATTTTCTTCATATAGGAGATACGTTTGAAGTGTTTTCTCCTTATAGTAGATACGTTTGATGTATTTTCTCCATATAGGAGATACATCAGATGTATTTTCTCCATATAGGAGGTACGCTTGATGTGTTTTGTTCATATAGTAGATACGTTTGATGCATTTTCTCCATATAGGAGATACGTTTGATGTGTTTTCTCCATATAGGAGATACGTTTGATGTATTTTCTCCATATAGGAGATACATCAGATGTATTTTCTCCATATAGGAGGTACGTTTGATGTGTTTTGTTCATATAGTAGATACGTTTGATGTATTTTCTCCATATAGGAGATACATCAGATGTATTTTCTCCATATAGGAAATACGTTTGATGCATTTTCTCCATATAGGAGATACGTTTGATGTATTTTCTCCATAAAGGAGATACATCAAATGTATTTTCTCCATATAGGAGATACGTTTGATGTGTTTTGTCCATAAAGGAGATACGTTAGATCTATTTTCTCCATGTAAGAGATACATCAGATCTATTTTCTCTACATAAGAGAAACTGCAAATCTTACCCGATGGGTATTGGACACCGTGGGCTCTTGATGAAGAGGGCAGCGAGGACTCCTGATGATGTGGGCCCCGTAGGCTCCAGATGAAGTGGGCCCCAATGGCTCCTGATGATGTGGGCCCCAATGGCTCCTGATGATGTGGGCCCCAATGGCTCCTGATGATGTGGGCCCAATGGCTCCTGATGAAGTGGGCCATGTGGGCTCCTGGAGACATGCCCCCCCCCCCAAACATTAGATAATATATTAAATATTTTCATGTCCTTTTCCTCCTGGCAAAAATATGTGTAGAGCCAGTTCGCCTCTGCATTCAGAAAGCATCAAAATGGAGCGTAAAAGGAAAAGGAAGAAATGCATTTAGTCAGGTCTGTCTATGGCATCATGCGTTGACATCCTGTGTCGGTGTATTTGACCTGTGTCGGTGTAGTTGACCTCCTGTGTCGGTGTAGTTGACCTCCTGCGTCGGTGTAGTTGACCTCCTGTGTCGGTGTAGTTGACCTCCCGTGTTGATATAGTTGACCTCTTGTGTCGGTGTATTTGACTTCCTGTGTTGGTATAGTTGACCTCCTGTGTCGGTGTATTTGACCTCCTGTGTCGGTGTAGTTGACCTCATGTCTCGGTGTAATTGACCTCCCGTATTGATGTAGTTGACCTCCTGTGTCGGTGTATTTGACCTCCTGTGTCGGTGTATTTGACCTCCTGTGTCTCTACAATCGTTTGTGTTGAAGCACGATCGATGTGTGCTCATGTTGACCTTCTGTATCGGTGTAGTTGACCTCCTGTGTTGGTGTAGTTGACCTCACGTGTTGATGTAGTTGATCTCCTGTGTCGGTGTAGTTGACCTCCTGTGTCGGTGTATTTGACCTCCTGTGTCGGTGTATTTGACCTCCTGTGTCTCTACAATCGCTTGTGTTGAAGCACGATAGATGTGTGCTCATGTTGACCTCCTGTGTCGGTGTAGTTGATCTCCTGTGTCGGTGTAGTTGACCTCCTGTGTCGGTGTATTTGACCTCATGTGTCGGTGTATTTGACCTCCTGTGTCTCTACAATCGCTTGTGTTGAAGCACGATAGATGTGTGCTCATGTTGACCTCCTGTGTCGGTGTAGTTGATCTCCTGTGTCGGTGTATTTGACCTCCTGTATCTCTACAATCGCTTCTGTTGAAGCACGATCGACGTGTGCTCATGTTGACCTTCTGTGTCGATGTAGTTGACCTCATGTGCTGGTGTAGTTGTCCTCCCGTGTTGATGTAGTTGACCTCCTGTGTCGGTGTAGTTGACGTCCTGTGTCGCTGTATTTGACCTCCTGTGTCTCTACAATCGCTTGTGTTGAAGTACGATCGATGTGTGCTCATGTTGACCTCCTGTGTCGGTGTATTTGACCTCCTGTGTCGGTGTATTTGACCTCCTGTGTCTCTACAATCGCTTGTGTTGAAGCACGATCGATGTGTGCTCATGTTGACCTCCTGTGTCGGTGTAGTTGACCTCCTGTGTCCCTACGATCGCTTGTATTGAAACAATACATACCAGTAACAATTGTCTACAATTGTCGACGTCAGTATAATCAATTTCCAAGTTTGTATAGAACTCTCTAAAGGTTGGAGCGCATACAGAATGCAGCCATGAGGTTAATCCTGGGGTGCACAAATGACACATCAATTATATGTATGGGGCATATCCTGGCGCTACCGACAATGGCGGATAGGCGTAGGGTCCTTCAGGCCAAATGGTACATGAAAGTTGCTGCAGATAGGGATCACCCGCTGCATGCAGCAATGGATATGGTCAAGGGTCATAGACTAAGACGAGGCAGGTCCTAGATGGCACAGGCAGAACTTTCTATAAGTCTGGTCAGTGGTCTAGAGACCATCAATCGTGAAAGAGAGTGGGTTGAAGTTCCGGTAGACATGACGGACTGGCACAATGTAATAATAACACTGGGTCGTGAGTGCAGAGAATGGGCAGCGGGCCGCACTGAGTTTGAAGTGCAACAGCCGATCCAGAGTAACACACATCAAGGTGACACAGTCATCTACACCGATGGGTCAGTGGTGAGAAACAGACGTAGGGCTGGGGCTTTATTGCAAAGGCTAATGGACGAGTCTTGAAAAAGGAGAGTCTGGCATATGAGACTACGAACTCCAGCATGAGAATAGAGGTGGAGGCAGTAACGTCGGCATTCCGGTGGCTAGAGGAGACCACTGCAACACACGTTGCATTCATTACGGATTTAAAGAGTATGTTTAGCAAGGTGGAGAAAGGAATGTTTCGTGTGGAATGGTTCTCGTCGCTTCAGAGGTCACAGATTGTGAGAATTGTATGGATATTTTGCCCTGGCCATGCGGGTGTACGGGGGAATGAACAGGCTGACAGGATAGCAGGATATGCACCTCATGGTGGCAGATTGCCTATGGACAAGGACGAGGTGGTCATGCGCTTGTGGGACCAGGTGGAGAAAGCTGAGGAACAGATTGAGAACCCATATGTGGAAAGAATGAGATTGCGGGGGATCGGCAGGGGGTCTGGAAGAATCTCAAAACTGAGAGGGAAGACCAGGAGAACTTTTAATCAGATAGCGGTGGGAACGATTAGTAGTATGACTCTTCGCTGGCTGTTGAACGAGGGGACGGAGCACGTATGGGAATGTCCTGAGTGCAGTGATGTCGGTTCTTAACTCAACTCAACTCAACACAACTCAACATAGAAAACACTCTTCATTATGCATCGTTGACTCCAGATGTCTTGTCTTATTACAATTTGCATGTAAACACCCTATTCAAACTATTGTCATTAATCACCAAACTGTGTGGGCTTGACCTCTTGGTTACATATCAGTTGTGCGACAATTTATCTTATCGATCGGTCAGCGTTGACCCAATTTCAACGTTCGCCGTGAATTAATTTTGTCACATTTCGTTGTCTGTCGATATCGCCTGTTGAATTATACAGTCTATTCGAAGTTGTCTTATTATTTAAGTCCTTAATTTTCTGTCTACTTTCCCAATAACTATAATGTCTAGGTTTTTTTTTCTGGTCCCGAAGTTCAGAAATCTCAGTATTTGAAGTCCCCATGGCGACATAGGCGAGTTAGGCTCACTGTTCATAATACTACGCCTATAGCTGATACTGATACGCGTTTTGATTGTCACTGGCAGAAATACAGGAACAGACCATACTTGGGGTGACACCGATGATCCCGCCACAGCGCTACAAGCATCTGGAGAAATCTCACTGCGGCGCCAACTGTCAATTATCTTTCTGACTGTCTCGTGCCTGTGCATCATTTCTGCACCAACACCTTTCTGACTGGCCGTGCTGTGTGTCTTCTCATTGTGATTACATCTCGCATTGTCTTGGGTTAGGTTTAAGTTCTTTCATTGCACTATTCACGACAACTAGTTATTTGGACCAAAGTCAACACGTCTTGAACAACGCAACACAGGTACAGTTTTATACTTCTCTTGCCTCCGAATACAGTACAAATTACATTATCAGTTACACCACATTTCACTTAAACACAATATTCAGAGATTATAATTTTACACACTCCAACTACAAAAGTGCTGGCTTCCTGGCCTAGAGGTTAGCGACTTTTCTCCGTAATGTAGTATACTCTCGTAAGTAACGTGACAACGGTGAGAATTAGCAGTGATTCGAATCGCGTCGGTAACTTACGGGGTATGTGAGCCTGCCGCTCAGAAAGCAATGGCAAACTACTGAGCGTAGTCTTGCCAAGAAATCAACAACCAGCTGAAAGATGCTGATGTTGACAGCGATGTCATGTAAAGGATATGCAAAAAAAAAAAACAACAACAACACTGGACTCAGAACCAGGTCCGATACTGACCATGGCTCCCGCCTGACTGCCTCAAGGTGACGCTTTATCTTCTGGCCACGCGTCCTGAACGCTTTTCACGCTCTCGTGACCACGCTCACAGCGGGTCACTTTTCACGTTCTGGTGACCACGCCCACAGCGGATCACTTTTCACGTTCTGGTGACCACGCCCACAGCGGATCACTTTTCACGGTCCCCTAGTATAGACCGTGCTTATTCCAAACTCATGCCATGATCCCAAACTCTATAAATTGCACCATGGCATACCCTTGTACGCACTTAAGGTGTATTAGGCATGTGGCGCTAGAGATACTTTTATAGGCCAAGCATACTCGCTGAGTGATATGGTGAGTGATATAGTGAGTGATATAGTGAGTGATATGATGAGTGATATGGTAAGTGATATGGTAAGTGATATGACAGACAAAAAGAGACATAGAGAGAGAGAGATAGATAGAGAGAGAGAGAGAGAGAGAGAGAGAGAGAGAGAGAGAGAGAGAAAGAGAGAGAGAGAGAGAGAGAGGGATAACATATTTATGATAGTGTACTCACCAAATAATTGTCCAATTTCTGCAAAGCCCACAGTTTTATCCAGTTGCACTCTCCAAAGACCATAAAAGCCGTCCATTGTTTACTCTGAAGATGCCCCAAGAGGATGTCAAGTTTACTGGAAACACTTACTTAATGTGTTTTATATTTAACTCTTGGCCTATCATGCGCCACAACACATGGGAGCACTGTTAATTACAATCCTGGTAGCTATTATTGAATACGATAAACTATCTACACAGTTTCATTAACTTCTTTATCCTCAAAAGTCCCAGCAGCTGCAAAGTACGATAAATAAAAGATGAAAACAAAACCATAAACATATTACAGTAAAATCTCGGTTTTCGTTGACGATAATTCGTCCGAAAACAATAGGCGAAATTAGAAACCGACGAAAACCGAGGCAATTATTTCCACATGAATCAATTTAAATCTAATTAATTCGTTCTAGAAACTCCAAATACATACCAAAAAACACATTTTATAGAGAATAAATATAACGTTTAATACTATTTTTCGGCCCCAGACTTGTCCGAACTTGCACCTAAGCCATGCCTAGAAAAACTGTATGCCAGTGCGACTCTTGAATTTTTAAAACCATCCTCTACTGGTCTTAAAATCACTAAATACACTAGCAGTCGTCACGGCATGTTCTTAATTAATGAGATCGGCATACAACAGTCTAGCCTTTTCACATATGATTGCCTCCGTAACAGAATCGCCACCTATCTGGTTTTGATTTAACCAAATTAATAATAGCTGTTTGACATCTTCAATTGTTTGCCTTCTCCGTTTCGTTAGCAGATTCACGCCTTTAGCTACATTAGCCTCCTTTATTGCTTCCCT
>OY992883.1:23613261-23773261 GCA_963921405.1 Cepaea hortensis
CAAGAGATCACAACAGCCAAAAAATAAAAAAAAATGCTGGGGTTGACTTCGACGTCCTGTAAAGGATATGCAACTGACTTTTATTTTGTGTGTTTCGATGTGAGTGCTTTACACCAAGTTACGCACCCCACAGGTCAGTGTGTCCGGCTTCGGCATGCGTTTGTGCCAGGTTAGCTTCATTAAAACAAGACTTTATCTATCCATAGAGAGGTTGTTCTTTATTTATTTATTTTTTTTTTTTTTTACTTAGGAAGTTTGCCAGGGTTAGGGTCTTGCGGCCTACTCTTTGCGATTTGCAACCATCGCGAGACATTTAGCGGCACAAACTGCACACGGGAGCTCCTGTGTTTAGCCATAACCGATACAGTTAAGGATCCAATCTCACAACCAGGAAGCCAACATTGACATTCATGTGATCTTTGCCTGAAGACTTCTTGCATCTTTCGGAGCATGATTGATTTAAACAATTTAGTGCCAAACAAAAAAGGAGGTTTGGACCAGACATGTTACACAATCAAATGAAGAAGTATTATAATGTAAATGTATGTTTACTGAGCAATGAAATGCCTACGTGTTCACTGAGCAATGAAATGCCTAATATACCACGAAACAAAACAAATAACACAATTACACTAATATGCGATACATCCACCAAATAAAAACAGTAAGCCAAGGAAACGCAGTACCACAGCAAGCAATATAAGCAACAGCATATCCCTCAACAATCCCACAGCAAGTACGCAGTACCACAGCAAGCAATATAAGCAACAGCATATTCCTCAACAATCCCACAGCAAGTACGCAGTACCACAGCAAGCAATATAAGCAACAGCATATCCCGGTACAATGGCGACAAGATGAAGCGTTACTTTTCGGAGGGACGCTATTTAGTGTTTTTCATTGGATTTCGTGTGATTTCCTTTGGATTCCCTGTGAATAGTGTTTCCCTGTGGATTATGTGATGTTATATTGTTTTCCTTTTATTGGAAGTTTTCAAAAGAAGCCACGGAAGGCAGGTGGTGGATGTAATTTTGAGGGCAGCCGACAGATATTTGTGGGTCATGGCCTCGAGTTACACGACGGCAGGCAGAGGAACTCGTCTTGAGTCAATGGCTGCGGTCTCCGACCAGTAAGGTCACTGCCATAGAGGAAAGCAACGGCAAACTACCTCTTTAAAAGTGTCTAGTATATCATGATTCGCTTAAAGACCGATCATCGCAAGACAAGGACAGAGACGTTACAATTAGCATCTTGGAACGTTAGGACGTTAAACAACGACGGAAAATTAGAGAACATACAACAAGAAATTGAAAGGGAAAAAATTAATATTTTAGGTATGTGCGAAACGAGATGGACAGGAGCAGGCATCAAGATAGATGAAGATTTCAAGATTATTTATTCTGGAGGTGAAGATCGTCATAGGGGAGTGGCAATTATTCTGGACTGGAAAACAACAAAATCTATTCAAGGATATTGGGCGGTGTCGGACAGAGTTCTACTAGTTAAATTAAGTGGCAGACCTTTTAGCATAAATATTATTCAAGTATATGCCCCAACAGGAGAATCCAGTGAAGATAGTGTAGAAGAATTTTATAATGACATAGAGTCTGCCTTAAAGAAATGTAAAAATTGAGAAATAAACATCGTAATAGGGGACTTCAATGCAAAAGTAGGAAATCAAGGAGATAGATACACAGTAGGAAACTATGGTTTAGGAGAGAGAAATGAAAGAGGATACAGACTCGCAGAGTGGGCAAAAGAACAGGAAATGATTGTAGGAAACACCTGGTTCAAACAACACCCTAGAAGATTATGGACATTGAGGAGTCCTGATAGCAGGATTAGAAACCAGATTGACTACATTCTGATTAGCAGAAGATTTAGAAACGCATTAACAATAGCAAAAGCAGTTCCCAGTGCTGATTGCTATAGTGACCACAGATTACTCACAGGAACATTGAGGATAAAGTTGAAGAAAGTCAAGTATATAACAGGAAACTCTAAATATGATTTGTGTACATTGAGTAATGACAAGGAAATACAAAACAAATTCAACATAGAAGTACAGAACAGATTTGAAATTTTGTCTGATCTAGAGATCCTATTCCAGGATGTGGATGATCAATGGGAAACGTTGAAGAATTCAATCAATGTGGCTACAGAAAGAACTATTCCAAAATTAAAGAAGGTGGGTCGTAAGAAATGGATGACTGAAGAAATTTTACACCTCATGGAAACAAGAAGACTCAACAAAAATAATTCTGTCAAATATGAAGGAATTCACAGACAAGTCAGAACATTATGTAAGGAGGCAAAAGAAGCATGGCTTGAGGAAAAGTGCTTAGAAATTGAAAGTCAACACAACAGTCAAAATACCAAATTAGTGCACAAAAGAAATCAGGAACTTACTAATAAAAGAACAAGTGCATCAACAGGGTGTCTAAAAACTGAAGATGGCAAAATCATAATAGAAAAAGACCAGATTCTACAGGTATGGACAGATTATGTGAAACACCTTTATGATGATAACAGAGAGGACCAGTATGATATTAGATTTAATAATGAAGGACCGCCAATTTTGGAGATGGAGGTTCGAAATGTTCTTAAGCATATGAAAGCTGGCTAGGACCCCGGTGCAGATAACATCACAACAGAAATGATTAAAGCTTTAGAAGAATTTGGACTAGATCAAGTCACCAGACTGCCGAACACATTATATGATACTGGAGATATACCTCCTGAATTATGTAACTCTATATTTATTGCAATCCCAAAGAAATCAGGAACCTTGGAATGTGATCAACATAGAACAATTAGTATAATGAGTCACATCACAAAGATTTTGCTAAGAATTATCATGCAGAGAATGAGGAAGAAGATACAACCTGAAATAGGGGAAGAACAATGCGGGTTTGTAGAAGGAAAGGGTACAGTAAATGCTGTGTATATGCTGCGAACAGTTATTGAACGTGCTATAGAAGTAAACAAGGATATACATCTTTGCTTTATTGACTATACAAAGGCGTTTGATAGCATTAGACATGTCAGCATGGTGGATATGCTTGCAGATCTACAAATTGATGGGAAAGACATTAGACTTATAAAAAACATATATTGGAAACAACAAGCTGCAATAAGGATTGATAATGAAGTGGGACAGTATCAGCCAATTAGGAGAGGTGTTAGGCAGGGCTGTGTGATGTCTCCAGATCTTTTTTCCCTGTACAGTGAAAATATTTTCAGAAATGTAGAGTATATAAATGGAATCAGCATTGGAGGACGAAACATCAATAACATTAGATATGCAGATGATACAGTATTAATTGCAGACAATGCGCAGGACCTGCAACAATTAGTAGATGCGGTTGTTGTACACAGTGAGCAACTGGGGTTAGAATTAAATTGTAAAAAGACTCAGGTTATGGTCGTCAGTAGGAAGGAAGAAGTGTCACAATGTAATATACAAATAAATGGAAATATTCTTCAACAAGTGAATCGATACAATTATCTTGGAACAGTTATAACATCTGATTGGAGATGCCTTGAAGAGATTAGAACAAGAATCGCCATGGCGAAAGTAGCCTTTAGCAAGATTAAAAACATTCGACCAATAAAAAGATGTCAATTGAAACGAGAAAAAGAGTGTTGAGGGGATACATAGAGCCTGTTCTTTTGTATGGATGTGAAACTTGGACAATGAGCAGTCAAGCTGAAAAGCATCTGATGGCTGCAGAAATGTGGTTTATGAGGAAAATGCAAAGAATACCATGGGCAGACAGAAAAACCAATGACCAAGTACTACAGGAGACAAATGAACATCGTAAACTGATTAGAGAAATTAGACGTAGACAGTCAAAAATGTTTGGACATGTTATGAGAAGAAATTGGTTGGAGAACTTAGTGACAACTGGCAAGATCGAGGGGAACTGGATGGCTTGGCCACATGGCATGGACGAGACAGGAACACTGAGCTGATCCACGACACTGGTGATCGAGTGAAATGGCGAGTCATGACCGCCCACGCTTTTCGGCATGGCACATGATTGATTGATTGATATCCCTCAAGCACAAGCTGAAAGGAAACTCCATAAGGCCTCAACTACAACACCCCGATAGACAGACAGTTGAAGGGGGTCTGAACATCGTCCTTCATAGGGTGGATTATGGTTCTGAGCTCGTCTTCTCTTCCAACGAAGTGTACAATACCAGTATTAAACGTCTCATCTCTGAAGCCAACGAAGTGTATAATACCAATATTACAATTCACATCTCTGAAGCCAACGAAGTGTACAATACCAATATTAAACTTCAAATCTCTGAAGCCAATGAAGTGTACAATACCAGTATTAAACGTCTCATCTCTGAAGCCAACGAAGTGTACAATACGAGTATTACAATTCACATTTCTGAAGCCAACGAAGTGTACAATACCAATATTAAACTTCACATCTCTGAAGCCAATGAAGTGTACAATACCGGTATTAAACGTCTCATCTCTGAAGAGCCACCAACCTTGAGACGTCGGTGAGACTGAGTCCCCAGACCGCACATCGCAGCTGTGCACCACGTTAATGGTGAGTATACAACCTGCTCCTGGACTATCCACATCCTGGTGATAGGTTCTTCTTAACGTTGCATGTCCCGCGCTGAACGTTGTAGTAACACTCAGCTCCTATTGACTGTTTGTATTTTCCTAGGCAATTTATATTGAGTAGTTAGTTTGCCATTTGAAGTCTACGTTGTGAATGAGTTACGGTCACGGTTCGTGATCCCGTATACCCGCGTTCAACACATAGCTGCGATTTGGCAGCAGACCTCGTTGTGCTGGTGCTTTACGAAAATGGTATGGGTGCCGGTCGTTCAGAAAACAATGGCAAACTACTGAACGTAAAACTTGCCAAGACATCTCATCTCGTCTCATCGCATCATGTTCCTCTTGTACCTTGCGTGTCGAAGTGAAGTATAAACAGCGGGAGAGTGCCAGCTTATGGGCTTCAAGAACCTGGGTTCGATCCCTCTTTAAGGTGTGCAATTTCTTTTTGTCGGGGTAAAAAAGAAAATCCTAACCTGCACAATTCGCGGCGAGTACACTAGCCAGGCTGCCTTAATTCCTCAGGCTCAAAGACCCCTCTGCGATACACCGCAAGGTACTATATTGGCAGTAAATGACAGAATGACAGTATAGTAATAAGGGACGTTGTAACTAACTCGTTTTGGGGGTTTCCAACCCCCGATAAATCCTTCTTTACGGTGTTATCCCGCCATCTTGTTTCGTCATAAAAGCGGAACTCAATTGATCTCAATATTTGAAATTGGCGGTTATTTTCTTGGGTCTGGTTGTCACTTCCTGTTGTCACTTCCGGTCCCGGGACGGGCGGCGGTGGTGGCGGCGGCGAGACAAGCCCGGGGCATGTGGGATACTTATATAGATAAGTAGACCAAATAGTTGCCGGGCATCTGGTTTCGAGTCCCAGTGTGTGTGTGTGTGTGTGTGTGTGTGTGTGTGTGTGTGTGTGTGTGATCGAGCCCCAGTCATGTAGATATCGACTCCCTTCTATGAGGAGGTCGAAATCCTATATGACAGAGTGGAAAAATGATTTATGCCATCACCCGAGTTACCCCGAATAGGTCAAGTAATGACCACATGAATAAACCTTTGCACGCTGATAGCTAATTCGGTAGAAGTCCCTACCCATGTATCAACATTAAGCGCTTGGTAAAAATCTGGTTTAAAAATGTACTAGACAGGTATACAATATTATTAAAAAATTAAGCCTAAAAACATAATAAACGGCTAAATTTCTTGTATGTTTAGCGGATCATATTAATGTCAATATAAAACTACTAGTCTCAATTAATTTAAGATGTAACTTGCTAAGATTTACATAAAAATATGTAATGAAACAGCGCAAATAATGTCCCCTTAATAAACAGAATAAACAAGTAACCAAAGGGAGACGAATCGTTTCTCTTGGAAATGGTTGTGTCCCCTTGTGCTTGACCATGCAGCTATCTAATTACATGCCTCGCCTCTCCTGCCCAGCGACCGTCGTACGAGATTATCTGATAGCGGTAAGCCAGAACGTATTGGGAATTTTCAATTAACGTCAACGGATTTCAAAGTTTATCTCCAGGTAAAGATCAGCCGACGTGGTACAGCTGGGGCTGTGAAGGGAATATTTGCGCAGAAAAAAATATGCTATTCTCAAGTATAGCTATATGAAGCCGTTACACAAATGGTTTGAAATATTAAATAAAAATAGATATGTGTGTATGTATTTATGTATTTATTTATTTATGTCTGTATTTATTTCTATAGCTGCATGTAGGTTGTTCCAGTGAGTAAGGCATATATACGTAGGTGCCTGGATAACTTAGTCACGCGGGATATCTGCACGCGTCTGTGTGTGTGTGCGTGCGTGCGCGCGCGCGTGTGTATGTATGTGTGTGTGCATTCGCGCCCGCGTGTGTGCTATCAATTACAGGAAATCGCAGTCTGTCCAAGCATTCTGTGTTAGGTTTCCTGGGGCAAGATTGCAATTGTCATTTTGAACGAACGACAACTGTGTCATGTGCGTGCGTGCGTGTGTGTGTGTGCGTGTGTGTGCATGTACATGCGCGCGCGTGTGTGTGCTATCAATTACAGGACATCGCAGTCACCCTCATCATTCTATGGAGTGTCAGGCTTCCTGGGGCAAGTTTGCAATTGTCATTTTGAACGAACTGCAGCCATGTCATGTGCACGCGCACGCGTGTGTGTATGTACATGCGTGTGTGTGTGTGCTATCAATTAAATCACATCGCAATCAACCCCAACATTGTGTGGATGGTTGTGTGCCACCATGATTTGCCGTGTCATTTCACGACCAAATCTATGCCTCGTACTATAGTTATGTGGCTGTCTATTACATATTACAGTCAAGATATAATGCAATGCATTTATCGGACGTCGCAGTATACCCCAACATTGTATGGTTGGTCGTGTGCCATCCTGATTTGTCGTGTTATTTCACGACCCAAGGTATGCCTCGTACTATAACTATGAGCCTAACAATTACATAATGCAGTCAAGTTGTAATGCATTACATTTACAGGACGTCGCAGTCAGCCCCATCATTCGTGCTTCCTGGGCAAGCTTGCCGTTGTCTTACTGAACAACCGGCACCAATAATCTTCAGTAGTGTCTGTCATCATCATCATCATCATCATCATCATCATCATCATCATCATCATCATCATCATCATCATCATCATCATCATCATCATCATCATCAACACCACCAGCACCACCAGCACCACCAGCACCACCAGCATCATCATCATCATCATCATCATCATCATCATCATCATCATCATCATCATCATCATCATCATCATCATCATCATCATCATCATCATCATCATCATCATCAACATCATCATCAACCACCACCAACAAAATCATCATCATCATCATCATCATCATCATCATCATCATCATAATCATCATCATCATCATCATCCTCCTCCTCCTCCTCCTCATCATCATCATCATCATCATCATCATCATCATCATCATCATCATCATCATCATCTGATTGTGACCGACTGGGTGACTCATCACGGTGCTATGTCGGCGGAGTGAACGCACGTAATCGTGTTCAGACATGTCTTTGGTGAAAACTGGAGGAGGACTCAGAGCGTACTGACAGCATAACGATACAGCCGAGACACTTGGGTAATGATAACAGTTGATTAAATATGGCGATGCTTCCGGTCATATGTCTAAGGTATACAATCGAAACACAAGACTAAAACCGGTAAAGATGGCGTCGCACTCGCTCAGATGTGTAAGTGTACAACCACGTGGCTAAAACCGATCAAAGATGGCGCTGTAGCCGGTCACGTGTCTTATGGGATACATCCGAAACACGTGACTAATAACTCAACTGGTCAAAGATGGAGTCGCATCCGGTCACATGACCAGACAGTGCATAATAATCTGCTGAGTCATTCTACGTCAGCAAATAGCGTGTATAAGACGACCAGCATTCGTCGAATAGAAGTACCGGTCTCAATGAACAGCAACCAGCTCACAATGTTACAACTCGCTACCGGTAAGTTGGTTTTTTATAAAGCTTTCACATTTTCGTTGTGTTTCTCCAAGTAGGCATATGGGTAACCTAACAATACTAGTATAATACTAGTATAATATATGGTGCTAGACGCATATATCTAAAGAAACAAGCCATTTCTTCCTATAGTATTGTACGCTGGGTCGACATGGAATAAAGCTCGCATTCGAACTTTTGAACACAACACTATGGTGGTACCTTAATAATATAGGTAGTAATGTGTAGTCATAGGGGAAGGTGAAAGTGTACTGCGGGTCCACATACCCATTATCGATAAAAATATATGACGTGTGTAACAGAAAGGGCATGTCAGAATCATAGCTATTAACTGTAATATCAATGTCTATAACGCTGATAAAGTACCCTGTTCTTATCTGTTTTACAGATACCGAGACCCACGAAAACCTAATTAGCAAACTATGGAGCATACTAAGAGCTGAACCATACAGCTATTCCATGGCGTGTCTTAATGTCCCACAAAATCAAGAAGCCGAGAATCCATTCAGTCATTCTTGTGATAATGGTGAGGGTGGTAGTTTTGCAGATCTAGTAACGGTTCGATTGCGGGATGTACTACAACAGAACTTCACAAAACAAGAAATAATCACATTAAGCCTGAATAGAATTGGGGAGTGCATTCTAAAGTATAATCAAAACCAGGATACTCCAGAACCATCCGCACTAAACGTCGAGTGAACATCATCACCGGCATCCTTAACGTTTACTCAATCCACACTAGCGGACGAGTATTAAAACACCTACATATAAAAGAAAATGGCTGTAATATACTTACAGTCCTGTCTTTAATAGCTGACCAGTCATCAATACGAAGAAACTACTCTTTATGTTTCCAACTTGAATGTGTCATGTAGAAATTTAATTGTTAATTTTTTGTACAATTTTATTGTTGAAATTTTATTTTTTTCCTTCAATTATAGTGACTTATTACATAAGATACGTTTAATTTTCTGAAATACAGCTGTTGTTTGCATAGGGGACAGGCGAATATCTTATAAGTTTCGATGAACTTTGGTCAAACTGTTCACATTTGGTTAACAATGTTTCCTACTTTTTTAAATGAGTTTTTGTTTGAAATTTGGTCAAACTTGTCCAAAAATTTTCACCTTTGGTTAAAACATTTTCTTACTTGGCCAAGATTTTTACCATTTTGTTAACAAAGTTTCCTACTTTTCATAAGTGTGGGTGAAATTTGGTCACACTTTTCACATCTGGACAACAAAATTTCCCACTTTTCATAAGTTTGGGTGAAAGTTGGCCAAACTTTTCAAGTCTGGCTAACAAATTTTTCCTACTTTTCATATGTTTGACTGAGATTTTTATAAGTTTGGTTTGAAATTTGGCTAACCTTTTCACATTTGGTTAACACATTTTCTTACTTGGCCAAGATGTTTTGCCATTTGGTTAACAAAGTTTCCGCATTTTCATAAGTTCGGGTGAAATGTGTTCAAACTATTCACATCTGGACAACAAAATTTCCCACTTTTCATAAGTTTGGGTGACAGCTGCCCAAAATTTTCACGTTTGGTTAACATATTGTCTTACTTTTCATATGTTTGACTGAGATTTTTATAAGTTTGGTTTGAAATTCGGCTAATATTTTCACATTTGGTTAACAAATTTTCCTACTTTTCATAAGATTAGATGAGATTTTTATAAGTCTGGTTGAAATATAGCCAAAATTTTCACCCTCTGGCTAAGAAATTTTATTACTTGGCCAAGATTTTTGCCATTTGGTTAACAGTTTCCTACTTTTTATGAGTTTGTTTGAACTTTGGCTAACCTTTTCACTTTAGTTAACAAATTTTCCTACTTGTTGATGGTTGTGGTTGAACTTTGACCAAACTTTTCACCTTTTGGTTAACAAAGTTTCGTACTTTTCATAAGTTTGGGTGAAAGTTGGCCAAACTATTTACGTTTGGTCATCAAAGTGTTTTACTTTTTTATAAGTTTGGTTGAAATTTGGTCAAACTTTTCACCTTTGGTTACCAAATTGGCCTACTTTTAATAAGTTTGGATGAAATTTTGCCAAAATTTTGACCTTTGATTTAGCAAATGTTCCTAATTTTCATAAGTTTGACTGAGCTATTTATAAGTTTGGATGAAATTTGACCAAAACTTTTCACATTTGGTTAACAAAGTTTCCTACTTTTCATGAGTTTGGGTGAGCTTTTTATAAGTCTGGTTGAAATGTAGCAAAAAATTTTCCCCATTTGGCTAACAAAGTTTATTACTTGATTTAGATTTTTGCCCTTCATTCTCCCATCGCATGACAACTATATACACCGTAAACACTAAATATTCAACAACCAAGACGTAATTATAATCTATACACCTGTTTATTTAGTATTTCAGTACATTTTACAAGAATAATAATTTTAAAAAATGTATAATGTCGTTATACGAAATGGATGATGTGGTATGAGCTGGTATACATAGTATCATCACAATATTTTATTTTCACATATAGAGCTATACAAATTGTAAGTTGTTTCTGGGTTTCTTCACACCACTCTCTGGGTAGGTTGGTTTTTCCGGCTGGTAGTCTGGTATGTATAGGTCACTTGGTATGTAGTCATAAGGCTGGTCTCCTGATTGGTGGGCTGACATCTGAGCATTGTAGACACCCGGGCATCAATCATCTGAATGTCCGGCACATCAAACATCTGGTTATTGGGTTCTTCACGTATCTGGTTGCTGGGGTCATCACACATCTGAATGTAGCTGGGTTGCTAATTGGCGGTATAGTATGCGTCTACTTGGTGGCTTCGTTTAGTATCCTGTTTGACTTGAGTACTGTCTTGAGTGTGTTGGACTTGACTGCATCGGTTGGTGTCTTGTTCCACATCAAACAGCTGGCTATTGGGCTCATTACACATCTGGTTGCTGGGGTAATCACACATCTGACTGTAGCTTGGTTGAAAACTGGTGGTATAGTATGCGTCTGCTTGGTGGTTTCGGTTAGTTCCTTGTTTAACTTGAGCACTGACTTGAGTGTTTTGGACTTGATTGTTTCTGGTAGTGCCTTGCTTGACGTGAGCACTGACATGAATGTTTTGGTTACTGACTTGCTTGCCTCTGTTATTGTCTTGTTTGACTTCGTCACTGGCTTGGTTAACGTGGTTGAGTCTGTCAAAGTCAGCTAGGATCTCGCGATGCATGGCGCTCATCTGTTCATATTCTTGCCGAGTAAATGTCATACCCGTCTTAGTCGGAAACCTCTTGTCGGAATCACCGTAAAATCTTCGGATGTGTAACATGCTCGTTCCTGTGTAGGATGAGACAAACACGGCCTTAACACCGCCGCCCAATGGTCTAATAGTCTCACCACAACGAGTCATGTAGACCCAGTTAGCAGGCACAGTCTTGAGGTCTGTAGTCATCTTCTGATCACAATACTTGAGTGTTACCAGCCTCTGGTTTATATACTAGTTTTTGAGCCACGCGTAAAACCGGTTTCAGTCAGTTTCTTAGGTCAAGCGGTTCAGCTTATGATGACGCGGCTGTCCGTATGGCATGACTAAGCGCTCTACTACCCGCTCGTTGACCCGTTGTATGTTTGAGCTGTGTTGGAAAATGCGGGTCATGCTCGCCCCATGACCTCTTAACATGATGAAATAGATAGCGTGAGGGTGCCGTGGTACTTGTGTTATAGTCACTGTGAGCTACAGTCTGTGAAGTCAGAATACCAGTGCTATACATATGCAGTATCCTCACACCCACCGTAGTTTTCTTCGTATTGATGACTGGTCAGCTATTGAAGACATGACTGTAAGTATATTACAGCTATTTTGTTTTTTATGTAGGTGTTTTAATACTCGTCCGCTAGGCAAGGATGCCGGTGATGATGTTCGCTCGACGTTTAGTGCGGATGGTTCTGGAGTATCCTGTTGTTGATTATACTCGAGGATGCACTCCTCAATTCTATTCAGGCTTAATGTGATTATTTCTTGTTTGGTAAAGTTCTGTTGTAGTACATCCCGCAATCGAACCGTTACTAGATCTGCAAATCTACCACCCTCACCATAATCACAAGAATGACTGAATGGATTCTCGGCTTCTTGATTTTGTGGGACATTAAGACACGCCATACAATAGCTATATAGTTCAGCTCTTAGTATGCTCCATAGTTTGCTAGTTAGGTTTTTGTGGGTCTCGGTATCTGTAAAACAGATAAGAACAGGGTACTTTATCAGCGTTATATACATTGATATTACAGTTAATAGCTTATACCATAAGCCCATATGCCTACTTGGAGAAACACAACGAAAATGTGAAAGCTTTATAAAAAACCAACTTACCGGTAGCGAGTTGTAACATTGTGAGCTGGTTGCTGTTCACTGAGACCGGTACTTCTATTCGACGAATGCTGGTCGTCTTATACACGCTATTTGCTGACGTAGAATGACTCAGTAGATTATTATGCACTGTCTGGTCTTGTGACCGGATGCGACTCCATCTTTGGCCGGTTGAGTTATTAGTCACGTGTTTCGGATGTATCCCATAAGACACGTGACCGGATACAGCGCCATCTTTGATCGGTTTTAGCCACGTGGTTGTACACTTACACATGTGAGCGAGTGCGACGCCATCTTTACCGGTTTTAGTCATGTGTTTCGATTGTATACCTTAGACATATGACCGGAAGCATCGCCATATTTAATCGACTGTGACCATTAAACAAGTGTCTCGGCTGTATCGTTATGCTGACAGTATGCTCTGAGTCATCCTCCAGTTTTCCCCAAAGACATGCCTGAACACGTCCACGTACGTTCACTACGCCGACATAGCCCCGTGATGAGTCACCTAGTCGGTCACCCTCAGATGATGATGATGAGGATAATGATGAGGATTATGAGGATTATGATGATGATGATGATGAGATGATGATGATGATGATGATGATGATGATGATGATGATGATGATGATTTTGTTGGCGGTGGTGGGTGATGATGATAATCCTGATGACAGACACTACAGAAGATTATGGGTGCCGGTTGTTCAGAAAGACAACGGCAAGCTTGCCCAGGAAGCACGAATGGTGGGGTTGATTGCGTCGTCCTATAAATGCAATACGTTACAGCTTGACTGCATTATGTAATAGTTAGACACATAGTTATAGTACGAGGCATACCTTTGGTCGTGAAATAACACGACAAATCAGGATGGTACACGACCAACCAAACAATGTTGGGGCTGACTGCAACGTCCTGTAAATGCATTGTATTACACCTTGACTGTAATATGTAATAGACAGCCACATTACTATAGTACGAGGCATAGACTTGGTCGTGAAATGACACGGCAAATCATGGTGGCACATGAGCACCATAACAATGTTGGGGTTGACTGCAATGTCCTGTCATTGATAACACACACACACACACATACACACACATGCACATACACACACAGACGCGCGCACACATGACATGGCTGCCGTTCGTCCAAAATGACAATTGCAAACTTGCCCCATTAAGACTGACACTCCATAGAATACTGAGGTTGACTTCGATGTCCTGTAATTGATAGCACACACACACGCATGTACACACACACACACACACACACACACAAACACACACACACTGGGACTCGAACCCAGGTGCCCGGCAACTATTTGGTCTACTTATCTACATAAGTATCCCACATGCCCGGGGCTTGTCTCGCCGCCGCCGCCGCCACCGCCACCGGGACCGGAAGTGACAACAGGAAGTGACAACCAGACCCAAGAAAATAACCGCCAAGTTTAAATATTGAGGTCAATTGAGGTCCGCTTTTATGACGAAACAAGATGGCGGGATAACCCCATAAAGAAGGAGTTATCGGTTTTTTTTAAGCATATCCTATTTTACAGGACTTAGCTGTCAACACCAGCATCTTTCAGCTGTATGTTGATCTCTTGGCAAGATTACGCTCAGTAGTTTGCCATTGCTTTATGAGCGGCCGGCTCAGTATCCCGCAAGTCACGAGCGGGGGTCGAACCGCCTTAGCTCTTCTCCGCTACGAGACTCTGCGTGATAAACGGGATTACAGAGAGAAAGTGTTGTAACCCCACAGCCAGAGAGACCGGCTATCGGGGGTTGGAAACCCCAAAAACGAGTTAGTTACAACGTCCCTTACTACTCGGTATCGATATTCCCATGCAACTCTGTTATTCCCTCCGCCCATTATTTATGTGGTCGGCTTCTTCCTCTGCTTCCATCTGGTCTGTTCATTATTGCTTGTTGTGGTATACTGTTAGTTGATAGTTACCTGGCCAAACAATTTGACTTGCTGCCTTCTAATAAAAAATGCTGGTGTTGACTACAAACGCCATGAAAAAGGATATGCAACTAACTTTTAACTTGTAGCTTGCCATTGCTTTCTGAACGTCATGTAAAAGGATATGAAATTATCTTCTAATAAAACGTCATGTAAAAGGATATACAAAAAAACTTCTAATAAAACGTCATGTGAAAGAATATACCTCAAACTTCTAATAAAACGTCATGTAAAAGGATATACAATAAACTTATTATAAAATCTCATGTAAAATTATCTACAACAAACTTCTAATAAAACGTCATGTAAAAGGATATACAACAAACTTCTAATAAAACGTCACGTAAAAGGATATAGGCTACAACAAACTTCTAATAAAATGTCATGTAAAGCGATATGTTACTAATTTTTAACTTGTAGTTTGCCATTGCTTTTTGGACGAGAAGTTAACATATAAGGCCAACTGACCAGCGTGCGGTGCGACCCCATTACGTCGCCACCAGAAGCGGAAGTGTAAGCGCGTTAATCCTCCTAGCATATTAGAGCTGTGCTGGATTTGATGAGTCGTCATCCTCCCCCTCCTCCCCCTCATCATCGTCATTATGTGGAAGGTCCTCTTCCTCAACAACATTTTTAAAGACTTGTTTTATGTTGCATTATGCATCAAATTAAAGGGAGTTGTGTAAGGAAAACTTCCGTATATAAGTATTATAAGCCCATGGCAGATACCAGAGGTGGCCTGAAACAATTAATCATCCCATGGCACTTTATCAGCTAACTGCCCAGCAATAAGTAAGTCAAAGTAAATTACCCTTTCTATAGCCTTATTTCCATTGGGCATATGGTGTAAGACCCCTATTTTTACAGACCGATCGGCACTCGGTGGGAATTGTGGTCAAGATCACACAACCCACCTCTACTCCTAAGGCGTTTCCCGTATCCAATTAAGACCCCAGGTAAATTTTAGAAATTCGCTTCGATGCGGATTCGAACTCATTACCGCCGCGCAGGCAGGCAAGAGTCTAGCCACTCAATTACCGGGACTCTCCAATCTATATCTATAAAAAAAGGATGTATGTGTGTGGGTGGGGATGTGTTTGATGCGTTCGATAACGGTCCATCCGATTGAGATGAAATTTTCTACATGTATTCTTTTCATTCCCGTGCAGGCAACTGTCGTTTTTTTTTTTTGTTTCAGCTATTTGCTTACTAAAATTTAATATTTAAATTTACATTATCATTTTCATATTGCAAGGGGACTTATCAAAAGAAAAGTTATTTCAAGGGGCATAACTTTTAATAACATTGCTATTATTTTATGTACATATTGTTGCATTGTTTTCAAAGATTTATAAACTGTTTGTCTACAGTTAGTTAGTTAGTTAGTCACGGTTCCAACTTCACGGCAACGGGTCGTACCCATATTGCTCCGTTCCTGTGCCAGTGAATATCACAAAATGCTCCTCACTGCCCCATGTGAAAAATGGAATAGACAGGAGTGTCGGCAAGCCAACAGCCCGCACAGGTACACTGTGCATAATGCCGCCACCAGAATGCCAACACAAATGTCCTCCAAGAAAAATACAGTTCATCGTCGATGAAAACTGTCTACAGTTATTTACAGGCATATGAGTTATAATAAATAATGATATAATCTTTAAGGCATTTCCATAGTTTTTATAAAAATAATGCATCGATTTAAATGGTGAAATTTTCTAACTCATCTTTTCGACTCAAGAAGTTATCTACAGTCATGTAGGTGATTGAAAACAGTTTTCATTACAAATAATGGATGGTGTGTGGCAGGACATTCTTAAGTTAATTTTTTTTGTTTTATTTTGTTTTTAAAAAACCAAAAAAAAAAAAAAAAAAAAAAAAACAATAGGAAAGGGGAAAAATGAATGGACCCTTGCAATTAAGACAATAAAAATAAAAAATAAGCAAGGAGAAAAAAGATAACCAACTCCTTTTACACCTACTATATTATTGAACAGTGCAGGTTGCAATTGTATGTACCTGCCATGTTTTAACACCATCCCTAAGAAAATCGTTTTAGCAAATGGAATCACATGTTTAGAAAATGTGATCATTATCATAACTATTATTATCATTGCTTTTATTAGCATTGCTGTTATCACACTTAGTAGTTTTATTCTTTGTCTTTATTATTATAGATGTATTTCATGTAAACACCATTTCTAAGATAATCATTTTAGCAAATGGAATCACATGTTTGAAAAATGTGATCCTTATCATAACTATTATTAATAATATTATCATTGCTGTTTTTATCATTGCTGTTATCACCCGTCGTAGCAGTTTTATTCGTTGTCATTATTATTATTGATGTATTTGGTTGTTATTTGCATTATTATCATTGTAATCATTATTAATATATATGGCTTTGCAAACCCGTATACTGTCACATCCTCCTTTCCCACCTTTTTGATACTGGGATTGTTGTATCTGCTGCCGCCCACACCGGTTGGTTCTTAACAGTTTTGCACCGCCATGTTCATCATCACCGAGGGGTGGTGATGGTACCAGGGTTGCCACTTTTTTTTTATATCTAGAAATGGCCCAAACAACATCCATAAATATCTAGATTTCGTTGGAAAGTATCTAGGAAAAATATCCAGATTGATAAAGTAAGAAATTACATACGTATTTATGTGACTGTCGGTGTCCCTGGCGAAGAAGTTTGCGGCTTTCGCCGTAACCCCGTATATTCTCGTGAGTAAGGCAGCTGCGCCCGAACCGGCAGCGGTTCGAGCCGTGCTGTTAACTTACGGGGGTATGTGATCCGGTCGCTCAGAAAGCAATGGCAAACTACTGAGCGTAATCTTCCCTAGTACATCAACAGCAGCTGAAAAATGCTGATGTTGACTGCAACATCCTGTAAGGGATATGCAACATTAAAAAAATTTTTTATGTGACTTACCCTATAGAATCATATCCTCATCTTCACTGATGTCTGTCTCACAAGATGCACTTTGCTTGGATGATGAAGTTGAAGCTTCAGATTCAAAATGACTCTGGTATGCTTTAGGTGTTCCAATTTCTTTTAATACACGGTCAGGGAGCTTATAAGTTGAACAGCATTTTCCTGCTCTCATCAGGCCAAATCTTATTGTCAAGATAGCATTTAAGAGGTCAAGTTTCATCCTGTTTCTTAGTTTACATTTTGTATAATTCACAGTACTGAAAACTCTTTCCGCATCAGCATTTGAATTGGGTAGTATCATGGCAGACATCGCATATTCAAAGAGCTTACAGAATGGACTGTTTCCTGAGGCATCTTTAAATTGTCTTACTTCACTCCAGAAAGCTTCAGTTTCTGTTTTGTTTGTCCAGTCAACCAAATTTATTTTGGTTAACTAATATTCTGCTTCCGCCACACTATTATCAGTAGCCCTTAAAAATTTACTAACTTGACAATATTTAGGTATGTCCTTTACTGGCTGGGATATGTTGTTAATAGAAAAGAATGAAATATTTTTCAATACATCTAAATTTTCAAGAAGTCTCTGCTTCAGTTGATTGAATAATAATACAAGAAAAGGGGTCAATTTTTTTTTTTTTTTTAAAAACTTTTATTGAGTGTTAAAATCGTTACAAAGTGTATTGTTTGTGTTTTTACAGAGCGTTGCATGTGGGCGTGTAGGTGACATATGCGCAAAAAATACAAATATTTTATACATTTTAACATTTCTACATTGAATTTGTTGTAGGGTAACCCCTCACTGAAACAACAGCATGATGATAGTGCACCGATATTATTTCCCCTGCCGTCTTCCTCTCCTGTCGGCTCTAAAACCTCCAATTTCATCACCACCACTCGGTAATGATGAAACTGGCAGTATAAAATGTCTGAACCGATCGGAGATGGCGGCAACAGCATCAACAAACAAACAGTGTCAAGATGGTGGGATTGGGAGGTGTAACCAGTATCGGGGTAGTGGTTGCATTTATAATGTTTGTGCTGTTACATGCGTTCTGTGTGGTTAGTATTTGTGTAGGTGTGTTTACGGAGCGTTGCATGTGGGCGTGTATGTAAACGTACGTGTGCATATTTTATTCATTGGGCATATTTACATGTGAAGGGGGGTTGATAGGGAGAAGGATCAACCTTTCCATTTTTGTTTCCATTGTCACACTCTCACCCATTTGGATCTACCACTCTAATTTTCTCCATCACCACTCTCCGGTGATGATGGCAGAGGCAGGATAATTTTTGGAACCAAAGAGTGATTGTATCAGCAAAGGCAAACAAACAAAACCATGAGCAAGGGAAGGGAGGGGGGGGGGGTCACATGGGAGATGAGGTTATATATTAATAAAGGTAGCTATAATAATAATAATGCAAATAAAACCAAATACATCAATAATAATGATGACAAACATGAACATACTAAGGGTGATAAACAGTACTGATAGTAACATAAATGATAATAATAGTTATGATAATGATCCCACTTTCCAAAACTGATTCCATTTGCTAGAATGATTTTCCTAGGAATGGTGTTAGCATAGCATAGCAGGTACATATAATTGCAACATGCATTGTTCAATAATAGTAGAAGTAAAAGGAGTTGGTTATCTTTTTCTCTTTGCTTATTTTTTTTCTTCCTTATTTGTAAGGGATCATTCATTTTTTCCCCTTTTTGTTGTTGTAAAAAGTAAAACGCATCTGAATTTGCACAAATTTTTTACAATCTCATTGGTTTGGTAAACATATGTGGTTTTGTATTAATTCATTCATTATTCACTCACATTTTCTTGTTTCTTACTCGCACTCATGTGTACTAACTTTTACAATCATAAAGAAGTGTGCTTGTGTTTACTCTGGGGATATCTGTGATATTTTGTGATTACAACATAGGAAATTTTCCATTAGCATATTCCATTTCTTGAACACATTCAATACATGTGAATGGGGGTTAAAGGGAAAAGGGGAATCTTTACATTTTTGTTTCCCTTGCCACTCTCTCACCAATTTGGTTCCACTCCACCAATGCCTTTATCACTCCTCTCTGGGCAATGATGGTAAAGGCAGGATAAATATTTGAACCAAACCGGTGTGGGTGTCAGCAAAGGCAACAACAAACCATGAGCGAGGGGGGGGGGGAATGGGGAAAGGATTTTTGTTTTATTACTAATGATGACAATAATAATAATGACAAGAAGAGACATACTGAGGGTAATAACAGCAATTTAAAAAAAAACAGCAATGGTAATAATAGTTATGAAAATGATAACATTTTTACAACATGTGATTCCATTTGCTAGGATGATTTTCTTTGGAATGGTGTTAACATTGCATAGCAGGTACATACAAATGCAAACTGCAGTTTTTAGTAATACTTGGAGTAAAGGAGTGGGTTATATTTTCCTCCTTGTTTTTTTTTTCTTTTTCTTCCTAAATGTAGGGGTTCATTCATATTTTCCTCTTTGCTCTCTCTTTCTTTTGTTTTTTAATAAAAAATTAACCAAGCATTTGTATTAACACAAGTGTTTACAGTATCATTGGTTTGGTAACCATTTGTGATTTTGTATTCATTCATCAACACTCACTCACATGATTCAGAGGGGGTGACAGAAAGGGAAATCTTTACATTTTTGTTTCCCTCGCTACACTCTCACCAATTGGTTCCACTCCACCAATGCCTTTCCTGACCACTAATGATGGTACAGGCAGGACGAATGTTTGAAACAAACCAGTGGGGGTAGTAGCAAAAGCAACAAACCATAAGCAAGGGGGGCACAGGGGAGATGAAAATGTAAATCACTAATGATGATATCAGTAATACTTACAAAATTAATGATACTAAGGATAATAAGGTAAGTACTGACTACAAGGAAAAGGGGGAAGTCTTTACATTTTGTTTCCCTCGCTACCCTCCCACCCATTGGTTTCACTCCACCAATGCCCCCCCCCCCCCCATGACCACTCTAATGATGGTACAGGCAGGACAAATGTTTGAAACAAACCAGTGGGGGTAGTAGCAAAAGCAACAAACATTAAGCAAAGGGGGGAACATGGGAGATGAAGTTGTAAATTAATAATGATGATATCCTTAATACTTTTCAAATTAATGATACTAAAGATAATAAGGGTAAGGTAATGATAGTAATAATAATATTGATCATAATAATAGTAGACATAATCATAATACTAAAATAATAATAATAATAATAATAATAATAATAATAATAATAATAATAATAATAATAATAATAATAATAAATAGTATAACAGATATGTGATTCTATTTACTAAAGTGATAATCTTAGTAGTGGTGGTAGTATAGCACAACAAGTGCATTTAATGCAAAACATTCCATAAATAGTAATTTGGAATGGGAGGAGTTGATTTTCTTTTCTCCTTTTTTCTTTTCCCCTTATCTATAAGGGTTGAAACCATCATTTTGAAACAAATAAAACAAGCATTTATATTTCCACTATTCTTTACATAAGGGATTTTCCATTGGTCTTTTGACCATATGTGATCTTTTTAGTCATTCACTCTCCATTCACTCACAGTTTCTTCTTTTTTTCTCGCACTCATGTATACCAAATTTGTAATACAATAAAGAAGAATACATATGATTTACTCTGGAAATAGTTGTGATATTTTGTGTGTGTACATAAAGGAAATTAAGTGTGTGTTATATGTGTGGTGTTTGTATCTGGCAAAGTTTCTGCAGGTCCATATAAGCTGTCTGTAGTAAGAAAATGCTACCAGTAGTTTTGTGTGTATGTCCTTAGCTGTCTTTGGTATAGTGTTGAGAAAAATTGCTTTATTTATGTCGGTTTGTTTGCCTGTGTGCGTTTGTATGAGGTGTTTGAGTGTTGCGCGTGTGGCAGTAATTGTTGGACACGTATAATAAATGTGTTCCTCTGTCTCTTGTGTGTTGTTTCTGCATAATTGACATTGTTTGGATATGTATGCTTCTACCTGTGTTGTGGGGGTCATATTGTATAGCAGTCTATATGTGATTTCTCTAGCTTTTGGAGTTATGTGTTTGTTGTGTAGGTTTGAAAAGGTGCATGTGAAGTCAGTCATGAATATTTGTGTCCTCTTTTAATCCTAAGTCTTAGTGATGGTGCTTGTTCTCTAACTAAATGTTTGTATATTGTGTGTGTTGTTTGCTGTATTAACTGTTCATGTCCTTTTATTGCCTGTATGCATGTCTGATAGAAAGTTGGCAGTTTTCCCTGGTAGTGTGCAGTTGCATTGTTAAGAGGTGTGAGATGTTTGATGTTGTGGCCTATGTAGTATAGTGCTAGTCTGTTCTGTTCTGGGTGTCTGATGATTTTACCTATGTGACTGATTCTAAGTGACAGTATTTTTGTCTGGATGTCCTGTAGTGCAATCCCCCCTTGTCCCTGGTCTTGTATGAGAGTTTTGTGCGGAATGCTGTGTATTGTGTTGGTAAAGATGAAGCGTCTGATTTGTATGTTTATGTTTGTGACGGTCTGTTTGGGAGGGTCCAGTACTGTGGCTAAATATATTATTTTGGGTAATATGTATGTGTTGACTATTGTGCTTCTACCAAATATTGTGGATGTCTTGTACCTGTACCTGTGTAACATGTCTGTGATCTGTTCGGTCAGTGCGTGCCATGTCTGTCTGTGTGTTTCTGTGGGATCACATGGAAATGTAATCCCATACAGCTTCATGGTGTCTATGTGTTTCAGATCTTGAGGGAAATCAGCCTTTTGTTTCCACTTTCCCAGACCCATTATCTGTGATTTCTGTACATTGATTTTGGCTCCACTGCCTTTTCCAAAATGGGTAAAGGTGTGGAGTATATTCTTTATTGATGTGTTGCTGGTGGGAAAGAAGGCAGTGTCATCTGCATAGGCGATGAGCTTCTGCTCTCCTATCCCATGCAGGAAGGTTCCTTTAATACTAGTGTCTTGCCTTATCTTCTCTAATAAAGGTTCTAGGGTGAGCACATACAGGAGTGGTGATAAGGGACATCCCTGTCTTACAGATCTCGTGAGCCTGAAGCTAGCTGTCAGTGAATGGTTCACCAACACTTTGCTGTCAGGATTTTTATACAAGATCTGTATCCACTGCCTGTAGTATTCTCCTATGTTACAAAATTCTAGTGTCCTATGCAGGTATGTGTGGGAAATTCTGTCGAAGGCCTTCTCTTGATCCAAGGATAAGATGGAGGATGGACAGTCTTTCTCATGTGTGTAGTTGATTATCTCTCTAATGAGGTGTGTGTGGTTGTGTATATTTCTGTCTTTGACACTGCACTGTTGGTCGGGGTGTATGAGTGTTGGCATGAAAGGTTTAAGTTTGTTGGTGAGTGTTTTGGCGAGTATCTTGTAGTCTGTGTTGAGTAAGGAAATTGGTCTGTAGTTCTTCAGTTGTGTTTTGTCAGTTTTATCTTTGCATATGAGTGTATTGTAAGACATGATGCAGCTGTCTTACAGATCTCGTGAGCCTGAAGCTAGCTGTCAGTGAATGGTTCACCAACACTTTGCTGTCAGGATTTTTATACAAGATCTGTATCCACTGCCTGTAGTATTCTCCTATGTTACAAAATTCTAGTGTCCTATGCAGGTATGTGTGGGAAATTCTGTCGAAGGCCTTCTCTTGATCCAAGGATAAGATGGAGGATGGACAGTCTTTCTCATGTGTGTAGTTGATTATCTCTCTAATGAGGTGTGTGTGGTTGTGTATATTTCTGTCTTTGACACTGCACTGTTGGTCGGGGTGTATGAGTGTTGGCATGAAAGGTTTAAGTTTGTTGGTGAGTGTTTTGGCGAGTATCTTGTAGTCTGTGTTGAGTAAGGAAATTGGTCTGTAGTTCTTCAGTTGTGTTTTGTCAGTTTTATCTTTGCATATGAGTGTATTGTAAGACATGATGCAGCTGTCCGGAAGATTTTTTTGTCAAAGGCTTCCTGATAGACTTTGAGGAGAAGATTGCCTAGAATAGGAAAGAAGTGTTGGTAGAATTCTACTGTCAAACCGTCTGGTCCTGAAGTTTTGTCTTTGTTTATTGTGCTTAGTGCCTGTGTTATGTCTGTCAGTGTCAGTTCTGTGTCCATTGTGTCTTTGTCTGTGTCAGATAATTTCTTTGTGTACTGTAAGAAGTTGTCTTGTATCTGTGTGTCGACTGTCTCTGCTGTGAATAGTTGTTTGTAGTGTTGTTGGAAAGCAGTCTCTATGTGTGGTGTTTCTGTCTGCATGTTTCCTTGCATGTCTGATATTTTGCTTATTTGTCTGTTACGTTGTACGTTCTGTTCTATTGCTAAATATTGCCTCGTAGCTGACTCTTGTGTAATTGTGTTGAGTTTTGTTCTGATTAGAGCACCCAGATATCTGTGTTGTTGGTGTTCTTCTAGTTGTGCTTCTAATGTGTGTAAGTGATTTGCATCTCTGTCTGTTTGTTTTGTTAGTCGTATGGCTGTCTGTATGATGCGCTCCTGTCTTAGTCTGTCTTTGTGGATCATGGTTGCTAGATGTTGTGTTCTGCTTCGTATGGTGTTTTTCAATAAGTCCCAGTATTGTGTGATGTTCTCAGTCGGTATATTGTCTGTGTACGTGTGTATGAGCTGTGTCATATATTTTACATATTCTGAGTGTTCCAATAGTGAATTATTGTACTTCCAGTGAGGTGACCTTTTGTTTGGCTGCGTGTTTGTGCTGATGTGTACTAGTATTGCTTTGTGGTCTATGTAATCTAATGTTTCCCGTAGGTGTTTGGTAGAATAATATTATCACAACCGAAGACACGACCCAGATTTGAATTACCACAGAAAAGATAAAGGTAACCACTTAAACTAAACCACCATGTTGTTTAATTTTTATTTTAAAAATGGCAGACAACTTATGTTTAATTAGTTTGAATATTCGTGGTATGAAAATGAAATTACAACATATAGTCACACTCATACACAAACACAAACCCGATTTTATTTTACTACAAGAAACAAACATTAAAACTGACTTCCAAGCAGCAGAACTTGTAACACGTTTAGGATTAAGAAATTCGTGTTTCAGTTTGGCCAAACATAACGTAGGGTCAGGGACTGATATTTATAGTGATGCTTATGTGAGGTGGAGAAAAGGGGTTATTTTTTTTAATTTTTTTTTAAAACTTTTATTGAGTGTGAAAGAAAACTTTGCATTTGTATTGTTCGTGTTGTTACAGAGCGTTGCATGTGGAAGTGTAGGTGACATATGCGCACATTTTTACAACATTTGTTTCAACCTTTTTACATTTGAAATGGGGGGTAACGAAAAACAAGTACAAACAACAACAAGACGGTAGTATACCGTTATTTTCCCTCTGCCACCCCCTCACCTGTCAGCTCCAACCCCACCAATACCATCATCACCACTTGGTAATGAGGAAAATGGCAGTAAAACTTGTTAGAACCGACCGGTGAAGGCAGCAGCAGCATCAAAACCAAACAGTATCGAAAAGGTGGGGGGGGGAAGGGGGGGGGGGTTGTCAAGGAGGTACCTAGTTTACAATGCAGGAGGGGTAGTTGTTGCATTTGTATTGTTTGTGTTGTTACATGCGTACTGTGTGTTCAGTATTTGTGTGCGTGTTTTTACAGAGCGTTGCATGTGGGCGTGTAGGTGACATATGAGCAAAAATTACAAATATTTTATACATTTAAACATTTCTCCATTGACATTGTTGTAAGGAAATATTTTAAATCAAAAGCGTGATGGTAGCGGGCTGTTATTAAATCCCTTGCCGCCCCGCTCTCCTGTCAGCTCCAAAAACTCCTACCAAGTACCATCACCCTCGGTGATGATAAACATTGCGGTGCAGAACTGAAACAAAACGGTGAGGGTGGCAGCAGAGACAACAATCACAGTATCAAAAGGGTGGGAAAGGGGGATGTGATAGTATACGCGTTTACAAGCCATATATATTAATAGTGATTACAATGATAATAATGCAAAGTAACAACCAAATACATAAATAAATATCATAGTGACAAGGAATAACAGTGCTGAGACTAGTGATAGTAGACTCAATGATAATAAATAATAGTTTTAACATGTGATTTTATGTGCTAAATTGATTACCTTAGGAATGGTGTTTACATGAAATACATCTTATAATAATAATGACAAGGAATAAAAAAACTACTAAAGGTGATGACAGCAATGCTAATATTTATAAACACAATGGTAGGATTTGTTTTGATAATGATCACATTTTCCAAACATGTGATTCCATTGGCTAAATGATTTTCTTAGGAATGGTGTTAAAACATGGCAGGTACATACAATAACAATTGCATCCTGCACTGTTAAATAATATAGTAGGTGTAAAAAGGAGTTGGTTATCTTTTTTCTCCTTGCTTATTGTTTTTTTTTTGTTTTTTTTTTTTTAACATATGCATGCAATGTTCAATAATAGTAGAAGTAAAAGGAGTTGGTTTTCTTTTTCTCCTTGCTTATTTTTTGGTCATATTTGTAAGGGTTCATTCATTTTTTCCCTTCCTCTTTTTTTTTTTTTTTTTTTACTTTTTGTAAAAAGTAAAACAAGCATCAGTATTAGCATAAACTTTTTTTTACAATCTTTACATTTTTGTTTCCCTTGCCATCTCCTCACCAATTTGTTTCATTCCACCAATGCCTTCATCAACCTTATCCGGGCAATGATGGTAAAGGCAGGATAATTATTTGAACCAAACCGGTGTGGGTATCAGCAAAGGCAAACACAAACCATGAGCAAGGGGAGGGGGGCACATGGGAAAGGTTTTTTTGTTTATTACTAATGATGACAATAATAATAATGGCAAGAAGAGGCATACTGAGGGTAATAACAGCAATTTTAAAAAACAGCAAGGGTACCAATAGTTATGAAAATGATAACATTTTTACAATATGTGATTCCATTTGCTAGGATGATTTTCTTTGGAATGGTGTTACCATAGCCTAGCAGGTACATACACTTGCAAACTGCAGTTTTTAGTAATACTTGGAGTAAAGGAGTGGGTTATATTTTCCTACTTGTTTTTTTCCTAAATGTAGGGGTTCATTCATATTTTCCTCTGTGTTCTCTCTTTCTTTTGTTTTTTAAATAAAAAATTTAACCAAGCATTTGTATTGACACAAGTGTTTACAGTATCATTGGTTTGGTAACCATTTGTGATTTTGTATTTATTCATTCAACACTCACTCACATGATTCAAAGGGGGTGACAAAGAGAGGAAGGGACATGACCACTCTTTATGATGGTACAGGCTGGACAAATGTTTGAAAACAAAATAGTGGGGGTAGTAGCAAAAGCAACAAACCTTAAGCAAAGGTGGGGGGGGGGACATGGGAGATGAAGTTGTAAATTTATAATGATGATATCCTTAATACTTTTCAAATTAATGATACTAAAGATAATAAGGGTAAGGTAATGATAGTAATAATAATAATGATCATAATAATAGTAGACATTTCCGTAATAATAAAAATAAATAAATAAACAACAAACATATATTAATAATAATAGTAATAACAATAATAATAAATAGTATAACAGATATGTGATTTTATTTACTAAAGTGATAATCTTAGTAGTGGTGGTGGTATAGCACAACAAGTGCATTTAAAGCAAACCATTCCATAAATAGTAATTTGGAATGGGAGGAGTTGATTTTCTTTTCTCCTTTTTTCTTTCCCCCTTATCTATAAGGGTTGAAACCATCATTTTGAAGCAAATAAAACAAGCATTTATACTTCCACTATTCTTTACATAAGGGATTTTCCATTGGTCTTTTGACCATATGTGATCTTTTTTAATCATTCACTCACCATTCACTCACAGTTTCTACTTTCTTTCTCGCCCTCATGTATACCAAATTTGTAATAAAATAAGGAAGAGTACGTATGATTTACTCTGGAAATAGTTGTGATATCTTGTGTGTGTACATAAAGGAAATTAAATGTGTGTTATATGTGTGGTGTTTGTATCTGGCAAAATTTCTGCAGGTCCATATAAGTTGTCTGTAGTAAGAAAGTGCTACAAGTAGTTTTGTATGTATGTCCTTAGCTGTCTGTGGTATAGTATTGAGAAAAATTGCTTTATATATGTCGGTTTGTTTGCCTGTGTGTGTTTGTATGAGGTGTTTGAGTGTTGCGCGTGTGGCAGTAATTGTTGGACACGTATAATAAATGTGTTCCTCTGTCTCTTGTGTGTTGTTTCTACATAATTGACATTGTTTGGATATGTATGCTTCTACCTGTGTTGTGGGGGTCATACTGTATAACAGTCTATATGTGATCTCCCTAGCTTTTGGTGTTATGTGTTTGTTGTGTAGGTTTGAAAAGGTGCATGTGAAGTCAGTCATGAAGTATTTGTGTCCTCTTTTAATCCTAAGTCTTAGTGATGGTGCTTGCTCTCTAACTAAATGTTTGTATATTGTGTGTGTTGTTTGTTGTATTACCTGTTCATGTCCTTTTATTGCCTGTATGCATGTCTGATAGAATGTTGGCAGTCTTCCCTGGTAGTGTGCAGTTGCATTGTTAAGAGGTGTGAGATGTTTGATGTTGTGGCCTATGTAGTATAGTGCTAGTCTGTTCTGTTCTGGGTGTCTGATGATTTTACCTATGTGACTGATTCTAAGTGACAGTATTTTTGTCTGGATGTCCTGTAGTCCAATCCCGCCTTGTTTCCTGTCTTGTATGAGAGTTTTGTGCTTGATGCTGTGTATTGTGTTGGTGAAGATGAAGCGTCTGATTTGTATGTTTATGTTTGTGACGGTCTGTTTGGGAGGGTCCAGTACTGTCGCTAAGTATAATATTTTGGGTATTATGTATGTGTTGACTATTGTGCTTCTACCAAATATTGTGGATGTCTTGCACCTATACCTATGTAACATGTCTATGATCTGTTCAGTCAGTGCGTGCCATGTCTGTCTGTGTGTTTTTGTGGGATCGCATGGAAATGTGATCCCATACAGCTTCATGGTGTCTATGTGTTTCAGATCTGGAGGGAAATCAGCCTTTTGTTTCCACTTTCCCAGGCCCATTATCTGTGACTTCTGTATATTTACTTTGGCTCCACTGACTTTTCCAAAATGGGTAAAGGTGTGGAGTATATTCCTTATTGATGTGTTGCTGGTGGGAAAGAAGGCAGTGTCATCTGCATAGGCGATGAGCTTCTGCTCTCCTATCCCATGCAGGAAGGTTCCTTTAATACTAGTGTCTTGCCTTATCTTCTCTAATAAGGGTTCTAGAGTGAGCACTTACAGGAGTGGTGATAAGGGACATCCTTGTCTTACAGATCTCGTGAGCCTGAAGCTAGCTGTCAGTGAATGGTTCACCAACACTCTGCTCTCATGATTTTTGTACAAGATCTGTATCCACTGCCTGTAGTACTCTCCTATGTTACAGTGTTCTAGTGTCCTATGTAGGTAAGTGTGGGAAATTCTGTCGAAGGCCTTCTCTTGATCCAAGGATAAGATGGAGGATGGACAGTCTTTTCCATGTGTGTAGTTAATAATGTCTCTAATGAGATGTGTGTGGTTGTGTATATTTCTGTCTTTGACACTGCACTGTTGGTCGGGGTGTATGAGTTTTGGCATGAAGGGTTTAAGTTTGTTGGTGAGTGTTTTGGCGAGTATCTTGTAGTCTGTGTTGAGTAAGGAAATTGGTCTGTAGTTCTTCAGTTGTGTTTTGTCAGTTTTATCTTTGCATATGAGTGTAATGTAAGACATGTTGCAGCTGTCCGGAAGATTTTTTTTGTCAAAGGCTTCCTGATAGACTTTGAGGAGAAGATTGCCTAGAATAGGAAAGAAGTGTTGGTAGAATTCTACTGTCAAACCGTCTGGTCCTGGAGTTTTGTCTTTGTTTAGTGTGCTTAGTGCCTGTGCTATGTCTGTCAGTGTCAGTTCTGTGTCCAGTGTGTCTTTGTCTGTGTCAGATAATTTCTTTGTGTACTGTAAGAAGTTGTCTTGTATCTGTGTGTCGACTGTCTCTGCTGTGAATAGTTGTGTGTAGTGTTGTTGGAAAGCAGTCTCTATGTGTGGTGTTTCTGTCTGCATGTTTCCTTGCATGTCTGATATTTTGCTTATTTGTCTGTTACGTTGTACGTTCTGTTCTATTGCTAAATATTGCCTCGTAGCTGACTCTTGTGTAATTGTGTTGAGTTTTGTTCTGAGAAGAGCACCCAGATATCTGTGTTGTTGGTGTTCTTCTAGTTGTGCTTCTAATGTGTGTAAGTGATGTGCGTCTCTGTCTGTTTGTTTTGTTAGTCGTATGGCTGTCTGTATGATGCGCTCCTGTCTTAGTCTGTCTTTGTGGATCATGGTTGCTAGATGTTGTGTTCTGCTTCGTATGGTGTTTTTCAATAAGTCCCAGTATTGTGTGATGTTCTCTGTCGGTATATTGTCTGTGTACGTGTGTATGAGCTGTTTCATATGTTTTGCATATTCTGAGTGTTCCAATAATAAATTATTGAACTTCCAGTGAGGTGACCTTTTGTTTGGATGCGTGTTTGTGCTGTTTGTGCTGATGTGTACTAGTATTGCTTTGTGGTCTGTGTAATCTAATGTTTCCCGTAGGTGTTTGGTTTGTATGATGTGATGTGTTGCGGGCGTGTAAATCCGGTCTAATCTAGATGATCTGTTGTGTGTTTTGTTTGTGTATGTCGTTTCTCTACTGTCGGGGTGTGTATGCCTGAATGCGTCTGTGAGGTTGTGTGTATCGATTATATTTCGTAGTGTGTCAAGTTGATGTAAACTGTCCCTGCCGGCTCTCCTCAGCTGTTTTCTCACCTCCCCACCTACCACGTCTAAATCTTCAAGAACACAATTGTAATCGCCGGCAAGAACAATATTTTGTCCCCTGTATGTCTGTGTTAGTAAGTCGTCTAAATTTTCATAAAATAGAGGTTGATAATTGTAGTTAGGTGGTGCGTGTATGTTCACAATGACAAATAAGTGTGTGTCGTTTTTAACTTGAACTGTGGAAATTCTACCTTGTGCGTCTGTGTGTGTTCTAAAAATAGTCCACGTGTCGGAAATTTGGAGAATGGCTGTCCCTGACCCTACGTTATGTTTCGCCAAACTGAAACACGAGTTTCTTAATCCTAGCCGTGTCACTAATTCTGCTGCTTGAAAGTCTGTTTTGATGTTAGTTTCTTGTAATAAAAGAAAATCTGGCTTGTGTTTGTGTATGAGTGTGACTATATGTTGTAATTTCATTTTCATCCCACGGATATTTAAACTAACTAAACATAAATTGTCAGCCATTTATAAATAATTTAAAAAAACAACTAATTAATGTGTAGTTTAAAAGTTAGTACCTTTGTCTGTCTTGTCTTTAGTTTTGGGTTTTATCTCCCTCTGTGGTGTTTCCTTTGTTGTTGTCGTCCTCCTCTTGGTCTCCGTCGTCGGTGTCAGTATCCGTGTTGATGAAAAGTGGCCCTTCCTCATCGCTGTTTTCGTTCTGTTTTTCTTGTGTTTTTGAGGATTTCTTGTTTGGTTGGAAGAGGACGTTCCCTTCCTCCTCTTCTTTCACGTCTTTGCTGGGTGACGAGTTCCTTCTGTCTCTCCATTGTCTTTTTCGGCCGTGGCCGACGACTTGAAAGCCGTCGTTTTCGTCTTCTTGTGTTGTTTTTGTCACTGTTTCTGAGGCCTCGTCTGGCCTCGTGGCTTCTTTTTGGCCGGCTGTCTCGGCGACATCTTTTTTTTTGTTGTTCGAAATTGTTTGAGGTTTTCCCCCGAGTGAGGGTTGTCGCGTAACGTATACTACTAGGATGGAATTGGATCAAAGTAGATACTAAATAGACTTTTACGAATAGACAATCTAACCACTGCTGAAGAAGCGATCAAATGGCTCGCAATTCTAGAAGAATGATTATCAAAGTCCCAGAATGGATCACTACTTCTAAACAGTGCCAGGCGGAAAGTTATGACGACTAACTGTACTAACACACGAAGACAGTATGTCAAGTTATTCCTGCTAACGTGCCTGGATGAATAATGAGCCCCCACTGCCTAATGTATTCTCACCCAACAGGAGATAAGACAGAATGATACGTATAGATGTAGTCCTTTCACTCGTCACACAATCTGATGATGCTAATTCTAATACTATAATGACAGACGCAGTTGTTAAAAGTACAAATATAACATAACGTTTAATCCTAAAGAACACTACGTGAGCCCCACTGGGAACTCACTGACACATAAGAGATACGCAGATCCCTGAAATTTCTACAAGATAAGGTTCAGCTAGAGGATATAATCATAGACTCTTAGCCGATAGCAGACAAATTAGGATTGCTGTGCAGTGGCAAACGGGTGGGTAGCCACTCATCTGATAATCCTTAGCCTCCTGGATGGTAAGCTGGCAGTGCTGACTGGATCGTGGTATGGACTCCACTCTCTGCTGCATCAAGTGAGTGGTTCGTAGCTCAATCACCGGTCGTGACTACGGCTACAGATGATCAGGGTGCAGGCTCTGTGAATGACAGTGAGAAGGAGTGAATAATCCTTCAAGACAGAATTGTAAATTCTTTTGGCCCTGTCATGGTCCTGTGTGGCATGCTTGTCTCATAAATTTCAATAGCATGTATTATCTTATTTTACACATTTTGATTCCTTATCTGAAATCTACAACAGCACACTGATCTAATGGAAACAGCACACAAATGATATCCTATTCTCTCTGCTGACAATTAGATCAAACATGTACAATCACAATGCTCTACTTCAAAGACCACATTCCAAATATATATTCTAAGTCATGATTATTCATGGAAACATGAACCACAATTCACATAATGACTTAACAGTACATATAGGATGACTTCAATGGAATGAAACTCAGACGCCACAACTCCGACGTCACATATACATTAACAAACCATTAAATCGATGAAACACCACACATCATTTTCCAAGTATGGAAACACACAAACTACACTCCACACGATGAATTAACATCACATATTGATGAATTCCATAGAATGAAATGAAATCACACACAACAACTATAACTTCACGATGTACACGAGTGAACCATTAAAATCAATGAAACACCCCAAGTTCACTTAAAGAGTTATGAGTTGTACTAATAGCAAGTCTTCCTTATATTAATTACACCATAATTAATTATCTAGAAGATTTCTTAGCTAGGTTTAAGATTACTTTCACTATACACAAGAACAATATTAGGGTTGGAGAATTCCCCCAAGGTTTGAACTTTGTTAAGTGGGCCATCTTGGACCACATGGTAGTAATCTGACTGGGCAAGATAGAGATTAATAAAGAATAATTAATTGTAACTTATTCACTCTCTGAACTAATTCCTTCAACTAATAAGTATTTTATCTAGAGAAATACGCTAGTTCCGAAGTTTACGCACATAATTAAATTATCTTAACTCTAATCGTCTACTGACTAACTCAGGTGTCCTTCCACAGGCGGATACCTAATTTCAAGAATCACGTAATGTAATTTATCCATGTTTTTAATGCCACATGTGACGAGCTTTGCGTTTTACCCTTGTCGGCAAGCCACATGGCATAAACATGGTCCTAATTCTACTATTAGTTAACTAACACTAGTTTTAATTAGTAGTATCTATTATCGATCGGCATGGCCTTTAGAGTTGCCGGCAGATTGACACACAAAAATATTTAACAAAATTATTATTAACTCACCCTGCAACTAGATTTTGACTGGCCTATCAGGAGTGGAGACTATCATTGGCTTTTCTATGTTTTAGAGTGTTGTTCGGCTTAACAAGAGCCAGCAATAAGATATGTTTAACCACAGACAGGTGTTCAATTTTAGCCAATTGACGTGATAGCTCCCTCCAGCCGGCTGTCAGAAAATGGCAGACGTTAGGGTGCTACCGGAAGTTAACTTCTCATCCAGGAGAGTTCCCTTCCTGTGGCCAAATTATTTTTCCACAGCCAAACCTGAAATTAAAAGGGGTTATGGCGAAAGATTTATACGTTGTGAAGAGAAACCAGAGTAACAAACTAAACTGCCAAATGGCAAATATCCCTGAAGGTCGTGCAGGTGTTTTATACTGTTGTTAAATTGCATTATACTGAATCTAAAATATACGTAATAAAGAAACAAAATACTTAAACATTTATAATCTTCATATTAGAACTGTCATGATAGCATTCGAGTATCAGATTCCAGTACTAGTTATTCAACAGCGTAATATTAAATGAAATCATCCGAGGCAAATTCTGAGGAGTCATGGCCCTTATTAACAGTTAAGTAAATATTATGCCCCTTTTACGGATTCTCTCTTTCTCCCCCCCTCTCTCTCTCTCTCTCTCTCTCTCTCTCTCTCTCTCTCTCTCTCTCTCTCTCTCTCTCTCTCTACCTAGAGACCAGGGGAAATTTATTACTAGAAGTCCTCGTGAAAAAATCCCCGGCATCACCGGGGCTTGAACCCGGGACCTCCAGTACTCGAGGCGGACACCATACCTTGAGACCACGCAGGCCCCGTCTGGGGGAAAATCTTGGGGAAAATAGAATGCAATGCTATATGTATTAGTTTCTCTCCCTTGAGTTTTCCGACCATTTTCTCCCTCTTTCTCTCTCTTTACTTCTCCGTAAACAGAATGGTGTATTTAGTGTGAATAGCGTATGTTCAACATGTCGTTTATTTGTAAATATTCCTTGTGTGCTACGGAGCATTGTCATATGTAAGTTTTTGGGTGACGTGTGAAATTTAAGTTCTTACAAACTCGTGAAAAAGGCTGGTAGCGGTATTATTTACTTACATACAAGATGGTGAAGCCGACACATTACGTTCGCCGGCATATGATAATAGAGATTACATTTCAACCATTCGTAACATTTATTCCAATATACCCTACGGCGTAGGGTCTAAAAAAATAGTCTTTAGACTCATTATGTGGCTCCTCTCCACGGAAATCTTTAGTAAAAAAAAAAATTTTTTTTAAAACTTTTATTGAGTGTTAAAATCGTTGCAAAATGTATTGTTCGTTCAGACGATCAGTGCAATGTTCAATAATAGTAGAAGTAAAAGGAGTTGGTTTTCTTTTTCTCCTTGCTTATTTTTTTGGGGGTCTTATTTGTAAGGGTTCATTCATTTTTTTCCCTTCCTTTTTTTTTTTTTTTTTTTTTTTTTGGGTAAAAAGTAAACAAGCATCTGTATTTGCACAAATCTTTTCAATCTCATTGGTTTGGTAAACATATGTGGTTTTGTATTCATTCATTCATTATTCACTCACATCTTCTTGTTTCTTCTTTGCACTCATGTGTACTAAATTTTAAAATCAGAAAGAAGAGTACTTGTGTTTACTCTGGAGATATCTGTGATATTTTGTGTTTACAACATAGGAAATTTATCCATTAGCATATTCCATTCCTTGAACACATTTACATGTGAATGGGGGTTAAACAAGGAAAGGGGGAAATCTTTTACATTTTTGTTTCCCTTGCCACTCTCTCACCAATTTGGTTCCACTCCACCAATGCCTTTACCACTCCTCTCTGGGCAATGATGGTAAAGGCAGGATAATTATTTGAACCAAACCAGTGTGGGTATCAGCAAAGGCAACAACAAACATGAGCGAGGGGAGGGGGGCACATGGGAAAAGTTTTTTTTTTTTTTTACTAATGATGACAATAATAATAATGACAAGAAGAGACATACTGAGGGTAATAACAGCCAATATAAAAACCAGCAATGGTAATAATAGTTATGAAAATGATAACATTTTAACAAATTGTGATTCCATTGCTAGGATGATTTTCTTTGGAATGGTAGCAGGTACATACAAATGCAGACTGCAGTTTTTAATAATAAGTGGAGTAAAGGGAGTTGGTTATTTTTCCTCCTTGTTTTTTTCCCCCCTTAAGTGTAAAGGTTCATTCATTTTTTCCCCCTTTGCTCTCTCTCTTTTTTATGAAAAAAATAAACAAGCATTTGTATTAACCCAAATTTTTCAGTATCATTGGTTTGGTAACCATATTGGTTTTGTATTCATTCATTTAACACTCACTCACATAATTCAAAGGGGGTGACAAGAAGAAAGGGACATGACCACTCTTAATGATGGTACTGGCAGGACAAATGTTTGAACAACCAGTTGGAGTAGCAGCAAGGGCAACAAACCATAAGCAAAGGGGGCACAGGGGAGATGAAGTTGTAAAATAATAATGATGATTTCAATATTACTGTTAAAATTAATGATACTAAGGATGATAAGGTAAATACTGAACACAAGGAAAAGGGGAAATCTTTACATTTTTTTCCCCTCACCACACTCCCACCAATTAGTTCCACTCCACCCATGCCTTTCATGACCACTAATGATGGTGCAGGCAGGATAAATGTTGAAACAACCAGTGGGGGTATTTGCAAAAGCAACAAACCATAAGCAAGGGGAGGGGGCACAGGGGAGATGAAGTTGTAAATTACTAATGATGATATCAGTTATACTTATAAAATTAATGATACTAAGGATAATAAGGTAAGTATTGACTACAAGGAAAAGGGGAAGTCTTTACATTTTGTTTCCCTCGCTACCATCCCACCAATTGGTTTCACTCCACCAATGCCCTCATGACTCTAATGATGGTACAGGCAGGACACATGTTTGAAACAATTTGTGGGGGTAGTAGCAAAAGCAACAAACCTTAAGCAAGGGGGGGGGGGGAACATGGGAGATAAAGTTGTAAATTAATAAAGATGATATCTTTAATACTTATAAAATTAAGGATACTAAAGATAATAAGGGTAAGGTAATGATAGTAATAATAATAATGATAATAATAATAGTAATAGTAATAATAATAATAATAATAATAATAATAATAATAATAATAATAATAATATGATAGATAAGTGGTTCTATATACTAAAATGATAATCTTAGTAGTGGTGGTGGTATAGCACAACAAGTGTATTTAAAGCAAACATTCCATAAATAGTAATTTGGAATGGGAAGAGTTGATTTTCTTTTCTCCTTTTTTGTTTTCCCCCTTATCTATAAGGGTTGAAACCATCATTTTGAAACAAATAATACAAGCATTTATACTTCCACTATTCTTTACATAAGGGATTTTTCATTGGTCTTTTGACCATATGTGATATTTTTAATCATTTTTTGCGCATATGTCACCTACACGCCCACATGCAACGCTCTGTAAAAACACAAACAATACACTTTGCAACGACTTTAACACTCAATAACAGTTTAAAAAATAAAATTTTCACTTTTTTCTTCCCTTTGCTAAAATGTAAAGTTTCCCCTCTGTGGGGAAACAACATTTTTTTTACTGGCACATTAAGACCACTCACAATTTAAAGAAAATTTACTTACATTAACAGCGAAAGACCTTGGAAGTCAATGGGGTTCATGTTGATAAATATGTTTAGTGGAAATGTCATTTATGTTTGTAAATTTCATTCAGTTTGAACAAATAGCCCACTCTCTCTCTCTCTCTCTCTCTCTCTCTCTCTCTCTCTCTCTCTCTCTCTCTCTCCCCCCCCCCCCCCCCAATTGCTGGTGCAATTACGTTTGCTTCGAGGAGTGCAACATAATTTGGTCGTGTCAATGGGACTCATCCAACACTACAACCGCCATTTAAATATTATTATTACATCATGCCTCCTAAATTCGATCCAAATCAAGTATTCACAGTTTACTGCAGAGAAGTTGGAGGAGAGGTCCCAGCAACCTCATCCCTGGCCCCAAAGATTGGTCCACTGGGTTTGTCTCCAAAAAAGGTTGGTGATGACATCCAGAAAGGGACAGCTGACTGGAAGGGACTGAAGATTACAGTACAATTGGTGGTACAGAACAGATAGGTTAAAGTTGAAGTAGTCCCCAGTGCAGCAGCAATGATCATCCGAGCATTGAAAGAGCCACCACGTGACCGCAAGAAGGTCAAACATGTAAAACACAATGGTAACATCACCATTGATGACATTATCAAGATCGCACGACAGATGCGTGCTCGCAGTATGGCAAAAGCTCTCGTTGGAACTGTGAAAGAAGTATTGGGCACAGCACAGTCCATTGGCTGCACAATTGACAAGATGACACCTCAAACTGTGATTGAGAAGATCAATGAACGGGAAATTGAAATTCCAGAAGAATAAAGCAATGTTTTGACTAATGAAAAAAAAAATATTCGCTTTGCCTAGGGCAACAGGGACTTGCCCTCATTAATTTTTTTGTAATTCTTCCCAGGCACAGATTCAGTTTTAGAAGGATTACCAAACCAAACATAAAGTAAACATTTGTGTTAATACAATGCTTGTTTAATTATTTTTTTTTTTTTACCAAAAAAACATTAAACAAATGGAGAGCAAAGGGGGGAAAATGAATGAACTCTTACAGTTAAGAGAAAACAAAATAACCAACTCCCTTTACTCCAACTATTATTAAAAACTGCAGTTTGCATTTGTTTGTGCCTGCTATGCTATGTTAACACCATTCCTAAGATAATCATCTTAGCAAATAGAATCACATGTTTAAAAAATGTTATCATTTTCATAACTATTATTATCATTGCTGTTATTATCATCGCTGTTATTACCCTTAGTATGTTTCTTCTTGTCATTATCATTATTGTCATCATTATTAATATAAAACTCCAGCTCCCATGTGCCCCCCCCCCCCTCGCTCGTGGTTGTTGTTGCCTTTGCTGATACCCTCACCAGTTTGGTTCAAATAGTTATCCTGCCTTTACCATCATTACCAGAGAGTGATGACGAGGGCATTGGTGTGGTGGGTCAAATAGGTGAGAGTGTGGCAAGGGAAACAAAAATTGAAAGTTTTTCTTTCTCTTTGTTACCCCCCCCCCCCCCTTCACATGTAAATATGTCCAATGAATAAAATATGCACATGTCACATACACGCCTACATGCAACGCTCTGTCAATACACGCACATAAATACTGAACACACAGGACGCATGTAAAAACACTAACAACACAAATGTATTTGTACTACTATTACCATGCTTTCTTACTGAGATTAAGAATGTAACTCTGTGTTACTATTTTATTATTATGGATCGATGGCTATTATTTTTTAATCATATGATCACTGTTTATCATTATCATAATCACTCATCTCCCGCTTGTTACTATTGATGTGGATGCTGCTGCCGCCCTCACTGGTTGGTTCTAACAATTTTTACTGCCATTATCATAATTACCAAAGTGGTGGTGATGTACTGGCGGTTTGGAGCCAATTGGTGAGTATGGTGACAGGGGAAACAAACATAGGGAAACAAAACTTTGATCACCCCCCCCCCCCCTTTTTTTTTCATATGTAAATATGTCAATGACTAGACTGTTGAAGTATTACACACATGTCACCTACACGCCCACATGCAACGCTCTGTAAATACACGTACACAAATACTGAACTCACAGAACGCATGTAACAACACTAACATTATAAATGCAATCACTACCTTTTCTGCATTGTAAGCTATTATACTGCCACATCCCCATTTCTCACCATTTTGATACTGCTGTTGTTAATTCTGCTGCCGCCCTCAATGGCTGGTTCTATCAAGTTATACTGCCATGTTCATCATTACCGAGTGGTGGTGATGGTATTGGTGGAGCTGGAGCTGACAGGTGAGGGATGTGGCAGGGGAAATAATAGCGGTGTACTATCATCTTGCTGTTGTTTAAAATGTTTTCTTACAACAATTTCAATGAAGAAATGTTCCAATGTATAAAAAGATTTGTAAACTTGCGCATATGTCACCTACACGTCCACATGCAAAGCTCTGTAAAAACACGAACAATACACTTTGCAACGATTTTAACACTCAATAAAAGATTAAAAAAAAAAAATTGACCCCTTGTGGAACAGAACAGAGAACAGAAACAAACGGCTGCGATGGCATCCAAAGGAAAAACTAGTTCTTTATTTGACGATATATTTAAAATCCAGAATACTGCTCCTGAACTAGACGTTGATCCTGAAGATCTGGTAGATGGGTTCAAGGCTTCTCTTGTGGAAGGAGTAGATGGAGTTGAAACATTTTCATCCAGCAGTTTACGAAAACAAGCAGCAATTATACCAGATGATCCAAAATACAAAGGGAAAATGATATCAAGAAAAGATCTCTACTTTAATGATGAAGATGAAGATGATGAAGGCCACTTTACAGATTCAAGTCAGGACAAGCAGTCAGAGGATGAAGGCAGTCTCATTGAAGATGATGATAATTTCGGCGAAGAGGAGAATAGTGAAGATGATGACAAATTAGAAAACAGTGAGGATGATGATGACGATATGGACGATGGATTGGAAGTGGATAAAGATGAATCAACTGAGGCAATTAAAGCGACTGATGTGTTACCACCAGCAGACAAGTCTGATGACAGAGCAAAAGGAAACGCAGTGATGTACCAACTAGGTGTTTGGGACGACTTGATCAAAAGCAGAATTGCCTTGCAAAAGATGGTCACAGCCTGTAACAGGTTACCACAACATGACACATGGGTAGATTTTATCCAACAGGAGAGCTTCAGATAGGAGGCTTTTATTGATGGTATTAATAATCTTACAATTATTATTATTATTATTATTATTATTATTATTATTATTATTATTATTATTATTATTATTATTATTATTATTAGTATTATTATTATTATTAATACTATTATTATTACTGCTACTATTATTATTAATTTTCCCATTATTATATTTGAATGTGCAACATGAAATATATTGTGGATGGGTGTCTGTGCCGTTGGCAATAACATATGTATGCGTCTGTGTGTGGGTGCAGGTGTGTGTGTGCGTGTGTGTGCATGAAGTTACACGCGCATGTGTACGAGTGTGTGTGTGTGTGTGTGCGCGCGCATGCGTGCGTGTAGCAGCCTTTAAACCAAGTCGGTATCTCAAGTATTAAAATGATGTTATATGGTAATGATATGTTTCAAAAGAAAAATATGCACCACCATGTATAAACAAATTGAATGAGCCCTTTAAGTACCCAGAAAGCTAAGGTGGCTTTTAGTGGCCAGGTTTTAAGTCCTTCCCATTATATATGAAACCCAGACACTATCACAACTTTAGACCAATTATCTCCCTGGGCACAGGCCATGGACTCTAATTGCTAGTAGTAAATTCCTGATTCTTGTCCCCAAACAAAAGGTATCATGGACTAGAGCGTCACCCTGTAATTTGTCATCAGGCAACAACACCAACGACCTTCACCTCGGTAGCTAAGTGACCCAGAAATTACAAAGAAGCCACATTTCAAAGGAAATGATAGTTAAAAGTTTATTGTCCAAGCGCGGGGCATTTAATGTACTGTGGTCTCCAGAAAGCACGAAATAGATCAAGATAAAATGTGTGTGTGTGTGTGTGTGAGAGAGAGATAGAGAGAGAGAGAGAGAGAGAGAGAGAGAGAGAGAGAGAGAGAGAGAGAGAGAGAGAGGAGAGGAGAGGAGAGGGAGAGATGGACAGGTGTTTCATGCATTCCGCTTGCGGAAGTGGAAGTAAAGCATATGCAAGGAATGTGTATCTACATGCACTATGCCATATATGTCATATTATCATAACTGTATATATGTATGTATTTGTTTTATTTACAATGTCACACTTAACACTAACAAACGACAACGCTCTGTAATATACACGAACAAAAGAAACACACACTACAACTTGTAAATATACATTGCTTTGTATGAAATAAAAGTTTACAAAAAAAAAAAAAAAAAAAATTACCAAGTTTATGTCATGGGTCATGTGACCTTATCTCTGGTTGTAATCTGGTACGCTGGGTATCGCTGGTTATCGCCTTCCCGGCCATTTTGATACTGTGTTTGTTGATGCTGCTGCCACCCTCGACGATTGGTTCTAACAATTTATACTGCCATGTTCATCATTACCGAGTGGTGGTGATGGTATCGGTGGGGTTGGAGCCGACAGAAGAGAGAGGTGGGACGGAAAATAATAACTGTGTACTATCATCTTGCTGTTGTTTGTAATGTTATCTTACAGCAATTTCAATGTAGAAATGTTAAAATGTATAAAATGTAAATTTGCGCATATGTCACCCACACGTCCACATGCAACGCTCTGTAACAATACGAACAATACATTTTGCAACGATTTTAACAGGCAATAAAAGTTTAAAAAAAAAAATAATAATTCTTGTTTGTTACATGAATTTACTGAGACGCTCCCCGCCAGGAGCTGGGCGAAGGCGCGCCGGGTCAGATAGATAGACAGACAGACAGACAGATAGTCTGGAACGGGAGCTTATATGACTTCTTATATGAATTAAATGAGATGCTCCCCACCAGAGGCTGGGCGAAGCAGACAGACAGACAGACAGACAGACAGACAGACAGACAGACAGACAGACAGACAGTCGGGAACGGGAGCTTATATGACTACTTATATGAATTAAATGAGATGCTCCCCACCAGGAGCTGGGCGAAGCCGGGCCGGGTCAGACAGACAGCCAGACAGACGGACAGACAGACAGATTCCCGCCAGGGCATGGGCGAAGCCGGGCCGGGTCAGCTAGTGTTTAATAAACAGGATAGCGCGTTCGGGCATTCACATAGTCCTGTACATACAAGCACGCATACTCACCCACACATTCAAGTGTACACATGTAGTAACACACCTCACTTGGCTACATCTGTGTAATGCACAACTCGCCGCGCCTAAACGGGATACGGAAGTTGGGGGTGTGAAGTCCGTCCTGAAAGTCGTGCGATGATAAACACGAGGGGGAATCCCATCCTACTATAGGATTTAGTACGTTACACATCCTTTACAGGAAGTCGCAGTCAACACCAGCATCCTTTGCTGTTGTGATCTCTTGGCAAGTTTATGTTCAGTAGTTTGCCATTGATTTCTGAACGACAGACACCCATACGATGTCGTCAAAAACCAATGCAAGACAGTCTGCTGCCAAATCGTCTGTAACACCTTCGTCACGGAGCGGGCATTGTAGGATTGGGTCGACGTAATGGAGGTGAAGGCTGAATGTGACGTCATTAGTTTATTTATTGGTGGGGAATCCTCTGCATTATTGCGAGTTTGAACTAATGCGACCGTTGCGTGGGAGTTATGTCGTTAAACCTTGACGAGGGATTGCATGTATTAGCAGGAGGTGTTTGTAGAGACTTTTCTCATGGCCTGGTATTGATGAAATTCTTTACGCTGACTGCGTTGTAGAGTTCTTCTTTCTCTATTCAAACTCAGATACCATCCATCGGGGTATGCGCGATTGATACTTAGGTAGAATGCTTTTCGTGTGTTGTTCACAGACATTGGTTTCATGTTAAAAGCTGGCAGAGGCAACAGCCAAACATTTACAAGAATCAACGTTGTGCAAACAAAAAGACAACATAGTCAGTTTAAAATTACCGTAGAAGACAATTCAGATTACTGTGTGAATATGTGTGTTGTATATTTCAGCTTGAATGATTTATCTTACTGCTTTAGTTTATATTGTGTGATTTCTACAGTATGTACATGACGAGATGTAGAGAAATATACCAGGCAAAAAATCGTGAGATCTATTGTTTGTGGCCTCGTTGTTAAAATACAGGGAAATTCTCAGATTAAAAAAAAAAGTCGCTTAAAAGTCGACTGGATCGACTTCATTGCACCGGATTTTATCCCATATAGCTCGGTCTCTTTCCGTAGCATGGAAAGCGTCGCACAAAGCACGAACTCCGTAGCTTCTAGCGACGGCCCACAGGAGTCTCCGAAACATTTAACTCGTAAACCGAAGGACGCTGCCCGGAATCGAACCCACAACCTTCGGAGCACGAGTCAAACGGCTTGACCACTTCAGAACAGATTCATGTTCTTTTAGTTTGCACGATTTTAACTCAAGCGTAATCAATATTTTAGTTCCACCCGCTACCTCGATATCAGTACACCGGAAGTTTAAGAACAAGCGCTCCTATCCATTCGGCCATGCTGACCATAACTTGAAAACTGCGACATTATTGATGCCAGAGAAAAATAAATACATAGCTCGCCTTATAGATGCGGAGTCAGCTGTGTCAACGATGGAAAGCTGATACAGTGCATAATTAACATTTCCAAGAACAACACTCCGCGGGCTTTGTCAAAAATGCAAAAGGTCGTACTACATTGAGTCCCCTCATATTGCTAAATATCTGGAAATTAATAAGCTGAGAGATTTGGGGATGGTGGAGGTGATGACTGCCTCAAACTGATATAGACATAAGAGAAGTAACGGCTGCCAAGCTACTCTAACAGCTTGATTAGGCTTACAATTGAAAGCCAGTTAATCAACCCTTTGGGATGAATCTATTTAGTGAGAATCAATACTGGTGTAGAAGCCGGTGTATGACTCTACTGACTTTCCTCCATATATACATATCTAACTATTTGCACACCTTCGGCTCCACATTTTTTTATCTGACACATTTCACAACTGCATTTTTGGGCCGCCTTACTAGAAACGAAATATGTGCAATGACCCAACAACGTTTCATATCCATACTTTTTTTCTGTTTATATTTTAATGTTTAATTAACTTGTGTAATTTAATGTTTTTCTACAGATCTGTCTGTGTCGTTCCTGATTACGATTATAGTGATCAAAATGTCGATTCGTTGTGATGAGGTGTAACTTATTTTTATCTATTTTCTTCTTAATTTTTTTTTGGGTGTACTTAATATTGACTCAAAAGATGCGTGCTTACAGTCATGAGTATCCCCTATCTTTAATGTATTAAACGTGTGATATTTCAGCCTGTTGAGGTCTGTGATTGTCTTATTATTGTTACTTGCTCTCTTCGGTGGAGTCTCTTTTATGCATCATCTTTCTGGTGACCTTGATTCCCCCTAGGTGCTGTGATTGCTTCTCTTGGCCTCATTATAGGCTATGACTATAACAATATAAAATAAAAACAGCCAGATACGTGTAACTCCTGCGAAAAAGTCAGAGATAATAAACACAGACAGAGTGTACGTATCTTACAACAAACTCCAATACGACAAACTTAAATCACATGGGGTGGGGATACATGTTAAATAACACAAAGTAATACAGCTTTACATAACACATTACGTAAAACGCAGGACGTTGCAGCGGCTAACCTTCATCAGCATGTGTTTTCCCGTAATTGCTTTATGTTTACCATAATTGTATTCTGTAAAGCTAAGCTGCATTACTTTGTGTTATTTAATATTGTTTACATTTCCACAGCTTTAGCATAGCTCCACTAAACATATGAGTCAAAACGTCAGACTTATTTTACATTGATAAATAATTAATAGTGAGTGAATAATCTAAAGATAACCAAAGTAATGACACTATTAAAATATATAAATATTCAAGTAGACACACACGGCGTACAGACAATAGACAAGTAGACACACACGGTGTACACACAATAGACAAGTAAACACACACGGCGTACACACAATAGACAAGTACACACACACGGCGTACACACAATAGACAAGTAGACACACACAGCGTACAGACAATAGACAAGTATACACACACGGCGTACACACAATAGACAAATAGACACACATGGCGTACACACAATAGACAAGTAGACACACACGGCGTACACACAATAGACAAGTAGACACACGGTGTACACACAAGAGACAAGTAGACAGACACGACATACAAACCTTAGCCAGACGGCCGGAGACACTTGGCATAGCTCACTACACAACACAAGAATAATTTCTGGATACAAACATCCAGCTCGCTTCGCTCTATGTTCCAACATGTTTATATCGGGGATTCTCAAATTGACATTACGGCATCGTGTTGCCAAACAAATCTAGAGGTCCTAAAGAAACTGTGCATGAAAATAGCTGGTAAAAAAAAAAAAAGAAATTTGAATTATCTTTTTATAATGAAAGACATGGTGCAGTCTTCTTATAGTCCATGCCGTGTGGCGTTGGCGATCTTGTTCTTCACAGCCTTCTGTCTTGTGTGCTGCCATTTCTGAGACTGAAGTTCCTCTATAACATGGTGTAAACTGTCTAGAATCTTCTCTCTCGGTTCTCCCCCCTCCTCCTCCAACCACAACCTCTTCTCCCCATTAAATTTCCCGTTGTGACGATATGCTCCAGCTTTCCCCTTCTCATGACATGCCCAAAGAATATGACACAATATAAAGGCTATAACTAGATGTCGTGGCAACTGTAGAGGTACGCGGACACAAGAAGTATTCTCACACGTAAGAAACATCTAACTTGTCTAATCCGACACTTACTGGAGCAACCCCATGGAATAGACATTTGGGGGAGGAAAAAAGGAGGAGGGTTGGGTGTAACGATTGTATACTGTTTACGGACTTGTTTCTTTGTCTACTATAAGACTATATTCAACGTCACACATTCTGGAACAATCGAGGCATTTTGAACTGCAATGTTCTAGAAAATAATTTTCCGAGAGTACTTTGCACCAAGAAGAAGAAAAAAACAATAGTGACACTGAACAAGATCTGAACATCGGAGCAAACTGGCCCATAAAGAGAATTGTGTCACGGAAACGGAAATACTTTAACTATAATTAACTGATTCATGGCAAAGGATTGTATATCACCAAATGTGACTTCTACATTTGGACAGAACAGACATAATTTACCATACTAGGGTCACCGAGTTATTTGTGTCGTTTCGTCGTATCCTTCCAAGTTTTAATGTTAAGTGAATGGAAATGTACACTATATACTTTTTTGATTTGATTCTTCACCATGTCAGGTCTCAACATACATTTGTGTTCGGCTTTGAATCAGTTCACGTAGCAGGGGTATGAAAATAACCCTGACGGAAGGCGTGGTTCCTGGAAGGCGTGGTTCCTGGAAGGCGTGACATGTATTGAACAGCACGAAGATGTAAACAGGACAATGGAGATACCATGGGCAGGAATATTCATCAGGCAGGAGAATAGGCACAGAGAGAGCGTTGAGGATATCTTAAGTTGGTCGCTATGAAAGCCATGTTCCACGATGGACCTGCTACATGCTGCTTTGTTTATTGTCTCTTCCCTGGCGGATGATGACTATCTTGCCGTGGAAAAAAAAAAGATTGGGTGTGGGGGTGGGGAGTTTAAAGGCAAGAGAATCCACTTCATCGCACCGGATTTAATTGCATATGGCGCAGTCTCTTTTCCCACAGCGGCTTGCGGAAAGCGTCGCAAAGAGCACGAACTCTGTTGCTCTAACGACGAAACACTCCCCCTGTGTGTCTTTTCCACCACCTTCTCTCTTCCTCCCTTCCCTGGAGACTTCGAGAAAATGGCTACCGTGAACAGAATGATGGAGTCCAGAGAAGAACCAAAGCCTTCCACGCGAGAAGCAGGTGTCTTATTCACTTCGCCCCAGAGGACACTCCGATTCACAGTTCTGCTGACGTGACAATATTAACAGATCATATTCGTTGTGAATATGTTCAGAAGCTGCTAGTGGATTTGCTGATTGCATCGTCAGGAAGAGCCTGAGCGCGTGATGAAGTATGTTCTAGTTAGCATAGGATCATCAGTAATGTGTATGTAGTTGACGAACAATTTGAGAACCATCGAGTCGGAACACTGAACTCTTGGAACGTTCCCAATTCAGTTTTAAGTGTTATGACAATGCCGTAAGCGGAAAGTGTGTGCATGTGCGTGTGTGTGTGAGTGTCTGTGTGTGTGTGTGTGAGTGTGTGTGAGTGTGTGTTTGTGTGAGAGAGAGAGATGAGAGAGAGAGAGAGCGAGAGAGAGAGAGAGCGAGAGAGAGAGAGCTATATTCTCAAAGAAAAGTGTTAAGAATTGAGTTTAAAATGCTACATTTCTCATTTTTCTCCTTTCATACGTTATTTAATGCATTACTTATGAGGCTAACATTAGACAACAAAAACAACAACAACAACAACAACAACAACAACAACAACAACAACAACAACAACAACAACAACAACAACAACAACAACAACAACAACAACAACAACAACAACAACAACAACAACAACAACAGTATATGCAGTATAAAGGGCACATGAAATGTGCGAATATGACAACGACACGACTGACTAAAATTAATTATTGACATGGCAATTGTTATAAGTTATGGGAGATATACAGTACCATAGACAGGAGGAATGATTCGTATACTAAGATGTGTTTTTTCTTCTTCAAAACCAGGGGGAGAGAGAGAGAGAGAGGGGGGGGGGAGGGGGCAGAGACTCTCCCTCTCTCTCTCTCTCACTCTATATATATATATATATATATTAGCTGCCAACCTGATCAAGTTGGTACATCCACTGACTCGGCATGCCCCCCTCCCCCCTGTAAAGGAAAGAACCAGACACTAGAGCGTGTGCTGTCTGCATGCAAAGTACTTTGCCAAGGCCGATCCACACGGCGCCACATTGAAGTACTGGTGGATGAAGCAAGGAGGCCGGTGAACAGGGAGAACATTGTGAGGCCCATGCGGATGTACGTCAAAGTTGGACAGAAACGTGGAGACATGGAAGACTGTGTTTTTTTTGTTGCATATCCTTTTACAAGACATCGCTATCAACATCAGCATTTTACGGCTGTTGTTGGTGTCTTGGCAAGTTTACGTTCAGTAGTTTGCCATTGCTTTCTGAACGACCGGCTTCCATACCAATTAGTTAAAACCCGGCGCAACGCGGTCTGCTGCTAAATCGCCCGGAGCTGTGTTTCGAACGCGAGTAAGCGGGATTACGAACCGCGTCCATAAACATCTTCGCCACGGAGCCGGCCCATTGTCGTTACCCGGCAGCAATAAGACACACACACACACTCACCACACACACACACACACACACACACACACACGTACACACACACGCACGCACGCACGTAAACGCGCGAGCACACACACACACGTATATATATATAATAGCTGACCCGGCCCGGCTTCGCCCAGACCCTGGTGGGGAGCATCTCATTTAATTTATATAAGTAGTCATATAAGCTCCCGTTCCCGTTCCCGACTATTTATCTGTCTGTCTGTCTGTCTGTCTGTCTGTCTGTCTGTCTGTCTGTCTGTCTGTCTGTCTGTCTGTCTGTCTGTCTGTCTGTCTGTCTGTCTGTCTGTCTGACCCAGCCCGGCTTCGCCCAGCCCCTGGTGGGGAGCATCTCATTTAATTCATATAAGTAGTCATATAAGTTCTCGTTCCCGTTCCCGACTATCTGTCTCTCTGTCGACTGTCTATCTGTCTGTCTGTCTGTCTGTCTGTCTGTCTGTCTGTCTGTCTGTCTGTCTGTCTGTCCGTCCGTCCGTCCGTCCGTCCGTCCGTCCGTCCGTCCGTCCGTCCGTCCGTCCGTCCGTCCGTCCATCCGTCCGTCCGTCCGTCCGTCTGTCTGTCTGAGTGTCCCTCTCTGTCTGTCTGTCTGTCTGCCTGTCTGTCTAATCATTTATTGGTTGCAGTTAGAACAACCTTAGATAAACGAATACCAACTTACAAAAAGCATTAGAAAGAGCAATTGAAAGATCTTTACATCTTCCCCCAATAATTAACTTGGGTAAATGGAACGGCGGCAGCAGCAGCAGCAGAAAAGAAAAAGGAGGAGTAAGAGGAGGGAGGAGGAAGAGGGAGGTAGAGGAGGGAGTAGGAGGAGGAGGGAGGAGGAGGGATGAGGAGGAGGGAGGAGAGGAGGGAGGAGGAGAGAGGAGGAGGAGGAAGGAGGAGGAGGGATGGAGGAAGAGGGAGGAGGAGGGAGAGGGAGGAGGAGAAGAGGAGGGAGAGGGAGGAGGGGGAGGGGAGGAGGAAGAGCGTAGGAGGAGGAGGAGGGGTGAGGAGGAGGATTATAACGCATATGCCTGTAGATAACTGCAGCGAAAAGGTGGGGAGCATCTCACAGATGTTCTCTGTGGTTAATGAGGCGGGGAGCGTCTCATTAAATTCATACAACAACAAAAAAAGTTACTTAAAAGAATGTCCTTCCACACACCATCCATTATTTTTTTAATGAAAACTGTTTTTAATCACCTACATGACTGTAGATAACTTCTTTAGCATAAAAAGATGAGTTACAATGTTATGCATTGTGCATTATTTTTATGAAAACTTTGAAAATGCCTTAAAGATTATATCACTATTTATTATAACTCATATGCATGTACATAACTAAGACAAAGAGTTTATAAATCTTTAAAAACGATGCAACAATATGACTATAAGGTATATAGAAATGTTATTAAAAGTTATGCCCCTTGAAATAACTTTTCTAGAGTTAAGTCCCTTCGCTATATAGAACATATAATGAAAAATGAAATATTAAATAATATTAAGTAAGTAGTCGATTTTACACTAAAAATATATGACAGTTGGCAGCGCGGGAATGAGAGGAAGGCATGTAGAAAATTTCATCTCAATCGGATGGACCCTTCGCGAACGCATAAAGGACATACACACATACATACATACATTCTTTTATATATATATATATATATATATATATATATATATATATATATATATATATATACGTGCGTGTGTGTATGTGTGCGTGTGTGTGTGTGTGTGTGTGTGTGTGTGTGTGTGTGTGTGTGTGTGTGTGAACATGGACACATTCAACAGTATGAGCTCGGATGGATGAGGCTGCGATGTCTGCACTCGATGTTCGCTACAACAGAATGACCTCCTACCCCTGCGTGCATTCTGACCTACACATACACATGACGCTCCTGCTAAGATACTTGTTGTTTCCATTGTTGGAGAGAACACAACTGCTGTCGACACTGATGTTCAAACGGGAGGTCTGGGGTGTCAGGCATTGGTAGTACCTTTGGTAAGGATGACTGCCACGCTCTTTTCAGGGCACACCCCCCACTGTTCCAAGCCTGACATCCAGCTCATGCCTCCTCATGCTCCTAGTAGCTGTCAGGACGCGACAGCGGCCAACCCCGGGCAACAGCTGTGACAGGCTGGCTAAACCAGACGTGGGTAACCGATATGGTGTCAAACCAATCGGTGAACTAGGATATGCCTACCCATCATTTGAAGACAGAATTCGACAGACTGCCCGGAAGAAATCATTGTTGATTCAACGAGTAAGACGGCGTTTATCTGCGAAGCATTGTGGAACGCAGTGAGCACGGCAAAGAGCGCCCTGGTCATTCACTTCATCTGTATTTGTCTCCAGTCGTCTTGACTTGTCTTGCCACTGGACTCAGATTGACTCCATACGTTCAACCCCACTGGATGAAATGGATGGTCATCGTCATTCTTAATGGATAAACAACACATATGTCCAAAACTGTATATTCCCTTAGTTAATGTATGCATAGAAGCTACAAACACTATGTTGCACAGGTCATTGCCTGGCATATTTTGCAGTATCTCGTCTGGTTCTCACTGCAGAGCTATATATCATACACACAGCAGGTTCCTGCCATTTGCTAAGAGATCACAACATCAAAAAATGCTGGTGTTGACTGCAACGTCCTGTAAAGGATATGTAATTATGTATCACATGAGGTGAATACATGAATACTTTGGCTGAAATGCATAAAACACATTGTGACAGGCATTGTTCCAAAGTGGAGCATTTGTTATACCCTTGGTAATTTCACATTTAAAACGAACTCTTTCTGTTTGCACAAACCTGGCCGAAACCGACTCATTGTTAAGGCCTATCTATATTTAAGCAATCGTTCATTGTTTGTCAAATACAGTAATACGATACGCGTTGTGTGTGTGTTAACGTTCACCACCACCACTGCCACTACCACCACCACCACCACCACCACCACCACCACCACCACCACCACCACCACCACCACCACCATCACCACCACCACCACCACCACCATAATCATCATCATTATGTGCCATGCCGATAAGCGTGGGTGGTCATGTTTCGCCATCTCACACGATCTCCAGAGTCGTGATCAGCTCTGTGTTCTTGTCTCGATCATGCCATTTGGCCATGCCATCCAGATGTTTACTTCTCTACCTTCCCCGTCTTCCTTTCCCCTCAATCTTGCCAGTTGTTATCAGATTATGTAGCTTAATTCTTCTCATAACATGCCTAATATATTGTGACTGTCTACGTTTCATTTATCTAATCAGTTTACGGTTTTAATTTTCTTCTTTTTGGACTTGCTCATTGGTTTTTCTGTCTGTCCACGGTATTCTTTCCATTTTTACCAGAAAGCACATTTCCACGTCATTAGATGTTATTCAGCTTGTCTGCTCATTAACGTCGTCTGAAATCCATACAAAAGTACAGGTTCTATGTAGTATGTAGTTTATGAGTTAATGACACTAATGTTTGGGAAACACGGAAAACAGTAAACAAAGCCAGTCACATGATCGAATGGTTACACAGACCAACAAATCTTATCTTTCTTACCAATCTCCAACAAAACAGTCGCTTCCAGATAACACCTGCAGTGTGTAGTTTTCCCAGAAAGGTAATATTGTTTGAGTGTCGTAACTGTAATATCTTTTAAAAGTTGAGAATTGACGATACATGTTACGATTGCTTACGTGTCCTTTCATGTAAACATGACAGTAATATACAAATTTGATGAGACTAATATGTTAATGCGTGTTAATCCATAGATTAATTGCACAACATGAAGACTGGACACAGGAAGGCGTTTCTCTTCCTAGTAGCCGTGCTGACATCTGCGGACACGGCATCCGATTGCGTCTATCAGGTATTTCTATAGAAAATTGTTGTTATACTGTCTGCTGTGTGCATGATTGTTGAGTCTGCCAGGTTCTCTCATCATCATCATGTGCCATGCCTTAAGCGTAGGCGGTCATGTTTCGCCATCTCACGCGATCACAAGTGTCGTGGATAAGCTCCGTGTCCTTGTCTCGACCATGCCATGTGGCCAAACTATCCAGGTATTTACTTCTCTGCCTTCCCCTTGTTCTCTTCCCCTGAATCTTGCCAGTTTTATTTCTTCGCATAACGTGTCCAAAGAATTGTGACTGTCTACGTCTAATTTCTTTAATATATTTACGGTTTTCATTTGTTTCTTGTAGTACATGGTCATTGGTTTTTCTGTCTGTCCATGGCATTCTTTGCATTTTCATCAGAAACCACATGTCCACAGCCATCATATGTTTTTCAGCGTGTCTGAACATTGTCCATGCTTCACACCTACACAAAAAAGTACAGGTTCTATGCAGCACCTCAACACTCTTTTTCTCGTTGCAAATGACACCCGTGTTATTCTGTCTATTGTCGACATGATTGTTGAGTATATCAAGTTCTCCATAGAACATTGTGATTATATTCTCTGCTTTATACATTTTTGTTGTGTGGGACCGGTATCTCTACAGAACACCCTTGTTATACTGTCTGCTGTCTACATGATTGTTGAGTCTATCAGTTTCTCTATTGAACATGTAAACAATATAAGATGACACAAAATAGTGCAGCTTTACATAACAGATTTACGACACATACAGGACGTTGCGGCGATTAGCCTTCATAAGCAAACACATTTACAAACACAACATATAGTCAAGGATATCTCCTGTGACTACATCAAAAGGTGAGAACAGGACGAGAAGAACAAAAGGATGAACAAAATTAAAGCAATGAAGAGAAAATGAGAGTTGAAAAAAATGTGTTCATACTTACCTCACAGTGCCGATCTGTGAGTGACTCAGAATATCCCCGCTGTATTCTTTTTATACCCGATCGGCGGCGTTAGATAGATGTTGATGGCGGGGTGATGGGTGTTGCGGTTCAGTGATCACATAGAAAGGAGGGGGGGGGGGGAGGACGGAGGCAGGAGGGCAGGACGGCAACCAGTCACTAACGAAGCATGAGTGGGCGCAAGCATGATGTTAGTACTAACCAAAATCACATATGTGTTCACATATGTTATTCTGAGGCGAGTCCTAAAGTCTGGGTGGACTGATATGCGTGAGCGCACATACATACATATATACCGCCCAACCGACATTCATACATAGTGTACATGGACATGTACAAGGTATATATAAGAAGAGAGAGAGAGAGAGAGAGAGAGAGAGAGAGAGAGGGCTGGAGGGAGGGAAAGAGAGAGGGAGCCATATAGGATAAAACCCGGTGCAATGAAGTCGACCCTGTCGACTTTTAAGCGACTTTCTTTTCTGGTACATAATGATTTTCGCGTCTACCTTTTATATCTGTACTACATTGTTATTATATTGTCTGATACATACGTGCTTGTTGTGTCTGCCTGATATCTCTGTACTACATTGTTGTTATATTGTCTGATACATACGTGCTTGTTGTGTCTGCCTGATATCTCTGTACTACATTGTTGTTATATTGTCTGATACATACGTGCTTGTTGTGTCTGCCTGATATCTCTGTACTACATTGTTGTTATATTGTCTGATACATACGTGCTTGTTGTGTCTGCCTGATATCTCTGTACTACATTGTTGTTATATTGTCTGATACATACGTGCTTGTTGTGTCTGCCTGATATCTCTGTACTACATTGTTGTTATATTGTCTGATACATACGTGCTTGTTGTGTCTGCCTGATATCTCTGTACTACATTGTTGTTATATTGTCTGATACATACGTGCTTGTTGTGTCTGCCTGATATCTCTGTACTACATTGTTGTTATATTGTCTGATACATACGTGCTTGTTGTGTCTGCCTGATATCTCTGTACTACATTGTTGTTATATTGTCTGATACATACGTGCTTGTTGTGTCTGCCTGATATCTCTGTACTACATTGTTGTTATATTGTCTGATACATACGTGCTTGTTGTGTCTGCCTGATATCTCTGTACTACATTGTTGTTATATTGTCTGATACATACGTGCTTGTTGTGTCTGCCTGATATCTCTGTACTACATTGTTGTTATATTGTCTGATACATACGTGCTTGTTGTGTCTGCCTGATATCTCTGTACTACATTGTTGTTATATTGTCTGATACATACGTGCTTGTTGTGTCTGCCTGATATCTCTGTACTACATTGTTGTTATATTGTCTGATACATACGTGCTTGTTGTGTCTGCCTGATATCTCTGTACTACATTGTTGTTATATTGTCTGATACATACGTGCTTGTTGTGTCTGCCTGATATCTCTGTACTACATTGTTGTTATATTGTCTGATACATACGTGCTTGTTGTGTCTGCCTGATATCTCTGTACTACATTGTTGTTATATTGTCTGATACATACGTGCTTGTTGTGTCTGCCTGATATCTCTGTACTACATTGTTGTTATATTGTCTGATACATACGTGCTTGTTGTGTCTGCCTGATATCTCTGTACTACATTGTTGTTATATTGTCTGATACATACGTGCTTGTTGTGTCTGCCTGATATCTCTGTACTACATTGTTGTTATATTGTCTGGTACATACTCCGTGCCGGTCTCTGTGGCCATGGACTTGCGAACGCGGTTTGTGAGCCCGTATACCCGGGTTCGAAACACGGCGGTGCTGGTTTGTTCGAAAAAGGTATAGGGGCCGGTCGTTCAGAAAGCATTGGCAAACTACTGAACGTAACACTTGCCTAGTACATCAATAGCAGCTCAAAATGCTGGTGTTGACTGCAACGTCCCGTAAGGGATACGCAACAACAAAAAAACAAACTCCGTGGCGAAGGCGTAACGGACGCAGTTGGTAATCCCGCATACAGCTTTCAAAACACAGCTGTGGGCAGCAGACCGCCTTGCGTTCGCTTTTTACAAAATGGTATGGGTGCCGATCGTTCAGAAAGCCATGACAAACTACTGAACGTAATCTTGCCAAGAGATCATGAACAGCAAAATTAGTGCTCGGGTTGATTGCGATGTCATGTAAAGGATATGCAACTGACTATCTTAACATACATGATTGTTGCATCTATCAGTTGCTTCTACCTGGTAAATGTGTAGTACATTTTTGTTATATTGTCTGATATGTAAATAATTAATATACATGTTTGTGGACACATAAGACAGAATAACGACCGACACTGCCAATGAAATAGACAGACATACACTAAGACAAACATGCTAACAGCAATCAGACAGAAAACGTTGACTGTCAGGCAAAAAAGAAAATTGACGGGCAGATAGGCATAACGTAGCAGACAGACAGACAGACAGACAGACAGACAGACAGACAGACAGACAGACAGACAGTGCATGATCATATTACTCAATGATTCATCATCATCATCATCACCACGTGCCATACCAACTGGCGTATTCATTCATGTCTATCCGCACACCTAATTTTCTTTGGGTGTTCTGAATCATCTCCCCCGATGGTGTTTCCACCTTGTCGTGGTGGGGGAGCTTGCGTTTCTCAGTGACCCTGAGAGCTATGCCGGCGGTAGCGTAGCTACCAGCAGGGCCTCCTAAGCCGGACAGGTCAAAGGGTAGAGAACAGACAAAGAGAAACACCCTGGTCCTCCAGGTTGGGGGTTGAAGCGTGGGGTTAACATCCCCACTTTTGTAAAAACTATTTTGTTACGAAACAGATAAATAAGCCTCGAATTCGGACCCCGAGGTAGACCAAGAAGACGGTGGAGAGATAATATACATACAGACCTACAAGCACTTGGAATCAGCGACTGGCAAAAGAAAGTCAACCAGAGAGACGAATAGAGACGGCTTGTATCTGCAGCAAAGAACCTTAATGGCTCGGAATGCTGAAGAAGAAGAAGAAAAAGAAGAAGAAGAAGAAGAAGAAGAAGAAGAAGAAGAAGTAGAAGTTCTGAATCATCTTATTGATGACATTCCTCCATACCATCGTCCAGCCCAATCAGCATCACTTCTACTTCCCTGTCTTCGCCTCTTCTCCCACTGATATTTCCAGTTGTTACGATGTTTTCCGACATCTCATTATGTGACGGAAGCACTCACATTTCTGCTTGTCTTTCAGGAGTGTATGTGTGTAGTCACTATTGTCTCCCTTGTCCTCGTTCTTATCGTGTGTGTTCTAAATCAGCTTGTTGATGATAGTCCTCCATGCCACTATTTAACTCAACCAGCATCATTTCTATCGGTCTACCCCTACTTCTTCTCCCCCCCCCCCCACACTCGCTTGCTTTGAAATCATGCGTAGTCCATACGCGTGCTACTACTAGTTAGTGCACTGGACTGATTTTTGCGTGTGGATTAGCTTCCCTGATCACCAGTGCCCCTCGCTATTAGGCGAACCCACTCCGACTTCTGAGGTACTTGTAATTTATGTTAGCAAGTCAAAACGAGAAGTCAACATTTTAGTCCAACTGACCGGTGTAGGGGTTTAACCCGCTACCTTGGCATCAGCACACCGGAAGTTTAAAAGCTAGCGCTAATATCCATTCCCTCATGTTGATCACCTCTGTCTCTTTCCAGTAGCCACGATAGTTCCCAACGAATCTCTTCTAACGGAAGATTTCACATTTCTGCTTGTTGTATTTCAGGAGTGTATGTGTGATGACAACTTTGTCGACTGCAGCAATCTTGGTTTTACAGCAATGCCACCATTGAGCCCACCTGGAAGAGTGCCAGTCACATACATTCGGTTTGACGTGAGTCTGCTATATCATGTGTATACTGTGTTTTGAAGCTGTGGACCTAGTGCTGTATTGGCACCTTGCCGTCTTGTCAGGCGATGGTTATTGTACTTTAAAACCATGCATTATAACTTCTCCATACCACAAAGCCTAGACTGAATAGTAAAGCCCGTGTGCTGTCCATGCAGCATGATCCCTCTCTCCAGAGGAAAAGTAACACCAATACATCTGTTACAAGACAAGCTGCAGAAAGTGGCGTTTCAGCAAAGCAATGCTCTAACTGTTGGACTTCGATCATACACCAGTTGCCAACCAAGGCATAGGACATTTTTCTCACACTAGAATAAGTCTTGTTTCCTCCCAATTGTGCTCCTCCGCCTTTTGCACAATGTGGCCGGAATCAGGAAAGAAATGATTTGACTGTCAGCCTCTGTTAGCCACGAACCAGAGCCTGTAGCTGGTAGTCGTTACATACCCAGGAGGCATTAATTATGTCCATTTCATTGTAACCCAGAATTGTTTCACCTCATGGGTTTTAGCCCAGTGGCACTTCGTCAGGCACTCACGATGTGGCTGTACCAACGACCAACACACCATACCATTTACTAGCAATTCAGCACAAAGCTACACTGGATCTTGGTACAAGAAAGAGTCTCTTCTAGAACGTTTATCTGCATATTCGATTATTGTTTTATCTACTAACGTAATAGCGGATACGTGACTATAAATATTAACCTGCATAATTATCTACATGTACTGATCGTATTTAGTTGTATACCTTTTATAATCCTTCTTAATGTGATTTTACTGTGAGTGAGGAGGACTTCACTGCTCTTCTTCATTGATCTATTTACGTATTTTTATATATTGTCCGCTATATTACTGCTTCTCTATACTTAGGGTGTGGTTGTAATAACTGACGTACATTGTAATCATTCTGTGTTTATAAAATTTATGTTAAAGCATAGTTGAAATGTCTGATAAGTATCAACACTGGCTCTGTATAGGTAGGCTCCGAGTAGGGCATTTAAATATCTGCCATCTGTTAGGGAAGCTTCCAGAACTATCGTTCATGCTAAAATCAAAATTTCCACATGTTCGGCGTTAGCGAAAGTCGATTAAATGGTAACATCTTAGAAGATGACATCGCTATAAGAGGTTTTAAAGTTATTAGAAGAGGTCTTTTTCAGAAACAAAAGACGGTATATAGCAGTTTATATTTCTAATTCGCTTAGCATCCACCGTAAGTTAAAACCAATTAGATTGAGTATGTATGGCTTGAGAACTTCAGAATCGCATACCCCTAAGTAGGCTATCTCTATCGAACGCCCAGCGCAGGAAAGATCTGGTATGAAAAATTCACCACCATGATGGATGTAGCCTTTAGTAATGTAATACGATAGAAATCATACTGCTAGGAGACTTCAACATAGACATTAACAAATCAAACAAAACATGTGAAAACATAATAGAGTCATACAACTTCCAAAAATTAGTTAAACAAGCCACTAGAATAACAAAATCTCCTGCAACACATATAGATCACATTAAACAAAATGTTCTAACAATATTACAGAATGTACCGTACCTATTAATGCAAGGAGTGATCACTACCCATTATGTTGCACGTGGTCAAAATGAGGTACCAAAACTCCCAAACACAAATAAATAAAAATAACAAATAGAAATTATGAAAATTTCAATCAAGATGTCTATTTACAAGACTTGCTTAATGCATCTCTGAATTATGTTTATCAACTTCCTGACCTAGAATTGAGCTGAGTTGAGTTAAGAACCGACATCACTGCACTCAGGACATTCCCATACGTGCTCCGTCCCCTCGTTCAACAGCCAGTGAAGATGCATACTACTAATCGTTCCCACCACTATCTGACTGAAATTTCTCATTTTCCCCCTCTCAGTTTGAGATTCTTCTAGAACCACTGCCAATCCTCCATAATCTCATTCTTTCCATTTACTGGTTCTCAATCTGTTTCTCCGCCTTCTCCACCTGGTCCCAGAAGCGCACGGCCACTTTCCCCTTGTCCATAGGCAATCTACCACCAAGAGGTGCATCCCCTGCCAGCATATCGTCCTGGTTATTCCCCCACACCCCTGCATGGCCAGGGAAAAATATTCATACAATTCTCACAATATGTGGCCTATGAAGCGACCATAGGCATTTCACGCAAAACATTCCTTTCTCCACCTTAATAAGCATGCTCTTTGAATCCGTAATGAATACGATGTGTGTTGCAGTAATCTCCTACAACCAACGGAATGTCGTTGTTACTGCTTCCATATCCATTCTCATGCTGGAGGTCATAGTCTCATATTCCAGACTCTCCAAACTCCTGACCCAGATGATGCTCTGGACCACTGGCTGAAGACCTTTCTGGGTGTATTTGATAAGCATGCTACATTTAAGGAAGTTCGAGATAAACATTACACTAAACCCCCATGGATCACCCAAGAGGGTGTTGCACTTATGAGAGACCAGGATATGGCACATAAAAATATAGACCGAACCACACACAGCGGTCTCAGAAACAAAATGCATTATGGTATACGAAAGAAAAAAAAAAACTATTTAAAAAACTTAATAATCGATAAAATCAATACTAAAATATATGGAAAGCAATTAAAACATTGACAAACAAACACAATTGATCACAATCATTACCACCAAATCAGGTTACATGTGATCAATTCAGTAGTTTCTTTCAATCCGCCATAAACCAGTTGAAGGCTGCAGTACCAGATTCTCCTCATGACATATCCTTATTGTCATCATTTTATGAGAATAAATGCTATAAAGACATTCTCTCCAGCATACCACTAATAACGATCACTGAAGTATTTACTCATCTCAGTAACGTAAATAAATCGGAATCTTCACTGTGCTGCACCATTGATCTGCAAGTCACTAACTTTTATATATAATCAACGTCTCACCAAAGATCACTTCTCCTCACCTTTTAAAATCCCGAAAGTGTAACCACATTTAACAGCTGGTTCACTAGACGATGGTCTCATGAGTAACTATAGACCAATTTCCATATTATCATCACTATACAAACGGCCAGAGAAGCACATTCACAAAAAAAAAAAAAAAAAAACACTAATAATTGACAGTCAGTCAGGGTTTCGGCCAAAATATTCTTGTCATACGGCCCGAAAAAAATATGATAGACAACTGGCATCAAAATATTAACATCAGTACTCTATATAGAGCGGCGTTTATAGACTTTAGAAAAGCATTCAATATGACAGATCAAACTATTTTAATCACAAAACTGGAAACAATGAAAGTAAGCTTTAATATAGTGACATTGATAAAATCCTTTTTTATTAGATAGAGACCAAGTTGTATCACACAATAAATCGGTATCTCAAACCATTAGATTAATTATGGAGTACTTCAGAGTCTACAGTTGTAACTCTGTTATTTTCCATTTATATAAATGATCTTCCCTTATATCTAAGCGAATATTACAGTATATACAACGGTCTTGATTGTAATGTGATAGAATCGTCCTTGCAACAGGAATATAGTGTAGTTAACTGGAGTTATGCAAATCACATGCAAATTAACATTTCTAAAACAAAATATATGCTAATAATAGCAACCAGGCAAAGACTTCACACCATAAACTCACAGAGAACTCTTCAGCTGCACATTGGTAGCGCGCCTGTAGAAAGTGTAACTGATTACAAAGCATTGAGTCTTATAGTTGATCGAAATCTAACCTTTAATTCCCATGTTCATGCTCTCGTTAAACAAATAGCCAAAAGAGTATACCAACTTACTAAAATTTAAAAAAAAAATGTTCTTGATCACAACACAAGAAAGATATTCTATACTTCCCACATACAAACACATATTGACTATTGCTCCACAACCTGGGATGGATGATCCCAAACAATAATAAAACGCCTTTATTCACTCCAGAAAAGGGCAGTGGGTTTAATTAATGATAAAAACTTACCGACAATTCTAACCTACACGAACATCTTCAGTTACTGCCACTTTACAAACGCCTACTTTTTAATAAGGCCAAACTAATTCACAAAATCTTATTTCAAAATGCCCTAAGGTACCTTTGGCCATTGTTTAAATATAAGGCAAGACATAGCGAACGAATAAACATACTTCATGTCCCTAAACCTAGGACAGACATATACAAAGCAAGCTTAGCGTACTCTGCTGCTCAGTTGTGGAACAAACTTCTACACGAAATCAAGGACACTACCAATAACTATACATACACGTCGCAACCTAATTGAATATTATCTCATTGCAGACTACATGTTCCCCTAAAACAAAAACAAAAAAAAAAAAAAAAAAAAAAAAAAAAAAAAAAATAATAAACATTCCCATATGTATGTTACGTTACACCTTCTTTAGATATCTATAATGGCCTTATTAAAAATTGCCTTAGTGAGTCATGTATTATTGATTATTTTCCATACGTTTTAATGTATATTGTTCTGTTGTTTAGATTAGCTTCATAAGTGATGTATGCATGAAATAACGTATGAGAGGAAAGAGTGAAGAAAGGCAGAATGTCAGACGGCCCTGCATGCCAAATTCTTAACCCTTTGAAAATAAAGTTTGTTCGTTCATTCCACCCTAGACTAGTAATGTGTTGAAAATATCATCTAAGTAACATGGAGGTCACCATGGAAGAATAGCTTTTAAACTTCCAGGTGTGCTGCTGCTGAAGTAACGGGTTCACCCTCTACACCTGTCAGTTGGACTAACATTTTGACTTCTTGTCAATGACTTAGGGACGTAAATTACAAGTACCTCTGAATTCGGAGTGGGGTTGCATGATGGCAAGCAGCACTGGTTGTAGGGAAGGTTAAAGAACATGCAAAAATCAGTTCAGTGCACTAGAAGTAGTAGCATGTGTAAGGACTACACGTGAGTTCAAAGCGAACAAAACATCTAAGTCCATCCATCATGTGACATGCCGATAAGCGTGGGCGGTCATGTTCTGCCATCTCACTCGATCACCAGAGTCGTGGATCAGCTCCGTGTTTCTGTCTCGACCATGCCACGTGGCCAAGCCATCCAGGTATTTAATTCTTGGTTTTCCCCTTGGTCTCTTCCCTTCGATCTTACCAGTTGTAACCAAGTTCCCCAATTCATTTCTTCTCATAACATGCCCCCCAAAAATGTTGACTGTCTGCACTAATGTCTCTAATCAGTTTACGATCTTCATTTGTTTCTTGAAGAACTTGTTCATTGGTTTTTCTGGCTGTCCATGGTATTCTTTGCATTTTCCTCAGAAACCACATTTCCTCGGCCATCATATGTTTTTCAGCTTGTCTGCTCATTGTCCACGCTTCACATCCATATTAAAGTACAGGTTCTATGTAGCACTTCAACGCTGGTTTTCTCATTTCAATTGCTATCTTTTTATTGGTCAGTATGTTTTTCATCTTACAAAAGGCTACCTTCGCCTTGGCAATTCTTATTCTAATCACTTCAAGGCATCTCCCATAAGATATTATGACTGTTCCGAGATAGCTGTACCAATTAACTTGTTTAAGAATATGTCCATCTACTCGTATATCACATTGTGGTATTTCTTCCTTCTTAGTGACGACCATAATCCGTGTCTTCATACTATTCAATTCTAACCCTATGTCGTGAATATAAGTCTCTCTCTCTCTACTATAGTGTCTTGAGAGATATTACTTCTATAGTGTCGTCCCTGGAGTGAGGGGAATCAACACCCACATTTTTTTCCCAGTTTCAATATCCCTATTCTGGAGATATCCACCAGACTCCGTCCACAACACTCCCTCAGCCCAAGGACACCTTCTTCTCACTCTTGCTCACCCCTGGATCATGTCCCCTCTCATTCTTCCCCAACATAACTTACTTGACAACTCTAGCCTCAACAAATAAATATAAGAAATTTATTAAAGCTAAGAGTATATGTGGGAGAAGTGTGTGTGTGTGTGTGTGTGTGTGTGTGTGTGTGTGTGTGTAATGTGTAGAATGTGTGTTCGCATATTCTAGGTGTATATGTAGACATTAGACCACGAAGCTCCGGATCACATTCAGATCATCATGGTACGAGTTACACCACATCATCACGGGTCAGTAAACAAAAACCTCACCACACGCCGTGTTCGATGTTGACTGTCTCCGGTAGCCCCTTTGATAATCCAGATTCCTGATCACCAATCACGAATTTAGTCCGATAATGATCTGGCAGTGATCATACACCCTGTTAATAAATGTCTACATGGTTCCGAACCATAAACCTTCCCTGCCTATTGAAAACAAGTAACACGGTTCCTGGGAATAAATGACTCATCCTTACAAGTCCTACCGTTTTCACTGTTACACTGTTCTCGTTCTTTGGATTTATTCTTATTAATATTTCACTCGTGGTGTGAAAATGTTACAACACTATAATGTTATGTCACTTGTAGTGTGATACTCAACTCTAATGTTATGTCACTTGTAGTGTGATACTCAACTCTAATGTGATGTCACTTGCAGTGTGATACTCAACTCTAATGTGATGTCATTTGCAGTGTGATACTCAACACTTTAATGTTAGTTCACTTGTATTGTGATAATCAAACACGATATTGTTCTTACACGCGTGGTGTGACATCATAAATAATCAAACACGATATTGTTCTTACACCCGTGGTGTGACATCATAAACCATTTTCTCATGGGCCAAATGCACAGGCCACTGAACAGATCTCCTCGTACCAAGTTCTCCATGATACAAACAATTCAGCATCTGTTCTTTGAAAACCCGAAGGGAACCTGTGAAAGAGATATAACAGACTCGGTGAGGGCAATCTGCCACTGACTCCTATTAGATGAGTGTGGGCCTACATTCTTACTCAGATCCATGACAGTGAACCAATCTCTGTCATGTCAGAAGAGCTCCTTCCTCTGGCCTGAGTTAGGGCAAGACAAGGAAATACCCATATACAAAGTGTAGAACTCCAGTAGAATCCCACTGGAATATCCCACCCTTGGACATTTCCTCTACCCCCCCCCCCCCCATTCCCAATCACACCAAATATCATCCCCTTTCACTATCCTCAACTAGCTGAGCTATTTTACATCTCACACTAGTTAGTTTAACACTGCGACTGTCTATTGTCGCCGACACTGTTTTTATACTTGACCACAAAGCAACTACTACGTTAAAGTTCTAGACTTCACTATCATTTTATTATTCTACATTATTAACAATTAAATGCTAAGTGTAGATACCTATTAATTCCTAGCTCACAGTCCGAATTGAATCTCCAAAATGCCATGAAGGACACATGTTTTATTCTCAAATACTGATAGTAAACATGCGGGATTCTTTTCACTACGAGCACTGAGCTATTCAACACTTGAGCCTAGGTTAACTTTATTGTGAACTCCCGACAACAAGCTTGTTTTTATATATTCTGGGATTGACCTCGTGACGTCATTCTCCTGTCAACAACATGTGGCAACCAAATCATGGCGGCGTTTTTCCCTTTCATCTTGAGTCTGCTTTAAGGCAACGGGGAAATTCTTTTCCCGTGTCTCCGCGGAATCATCATATACCAGCGGCGCTTTTGATGTGACGGGAATGTGGCCTCTAGTTGCAAACAGTTTGTAAGTTCGAATATAACCTGCTTCTGTTGTTTCATCATCTATCGGGATTATCGTGGTTTCATGACACCCTAGTTGCTCACTGTGTGCAGCAACCGCATCTACTAAATTTTGCAGGTCCTGTTCATTATCTGCAGTCAAGACTGTATCATCTGCATATATAATGTTATTGATGTATCGTCCCCAATGTTGATTCCTTCCATATCTTCAATATTTCAGAAAATATTTTCACTGTACAGGGAAAACAGATCTGGAGATATTATACATCCCTGTCTCACAACTCTTTTAATAGGCTGATATTGGCCTACTTCATTATCAATTCTTACGGCAGCTTGTTGTTTCCAATATATGTTTTTTTACAAGTCTAAGGTCTTTCCCCCTCTCTTGTTTATAACATATATAGACAACATATGTAAAGAAACCAGCCAAACAGAGACCGCTAGAACACCGCATGACGAGAATACAGAAGAAGAACCATCTGCAAATCTAACCATTAGAGAAATCCTGTTTGCGGAAGACCAAGCAATAATATCAAAATCAGAAGCTGAATTGCAAGATCATATGAATAGTCTAAACGAAATGTGTAGGGAACATAACATGAAAATTAGCACAAGTAAAACAGAGGTATCGGCTGTTGAGTTAAGAACCGACATCACTGAACTCAGGACATTCCCATACGTGCTCCATCCAGGTATCGACTATAACGACTATGACTAAAGAAGAAAAAGCAACAACGATTCACCTAAAGGAACATTCCTTGAAACAAGTAAAGAGTTTCAAGTACCTAGGAAGTATAATATCATCAAATGGCAAATCAGAAGACGAGATCGAAAATAGATGCTGTGAGGTTTTAAGAATATCACAAAAGCCCCGATGTGCGAGGTTTCTATAAACTATATCTATATATGTATATAAGGGTTTGATATGCTAAGCTGTCTAAGGGCATCCCTAATGGGATGGATAATCATTCCGAACAGCACTTCAGAGGAACAATATAACTTGACTCGCGAACCCCCACCGTGAGAACATTAGACTTAAAGTTTAAGTTCATATACATTATTTTAAATTAAAAGGCTCCTCCTTAAGGCTTACAGAGGTCTTGACTATTCCCCACAGCAACAGAGGAATTTGTTCCCTTCTTAATAATGTTGTCTGTGTGCTCTCAGCCACCTCATGCAGATCTCTTATTAAATATATCAAAAGCGACACATGTCAGTTGGCCTCAACAGTAGTTGACCAAAACATCCACAATGGAAGATATTTCATACAGTTGAACATAACATTCACAATACTGTACTCAACAACGGTTGAACAAGACATTCACAATGAAATGTTCCCAACAACAGCTGGACAAGACATTCACAATGAAATGTTCTCAACAACAGCTGGACAAGACATTCACAATGAAATGTTCAGCACAACAGCTGGACAAGACATTCACAATGAAATGTTCAGCAGAATAGCTGGACAAGACACTCACAATGAAATGTTCAGCACAACAGCTGGACAAGAATTCACATTTCACTGTACTCAACAACAGTTGATTAAGACATTCACAAGTAAATGTACTCAATAACCATTTTCAACACCACACTTGTATTGAAACTGGAGGGGTCGAGTGAAGACCCAGGTTCCACCTAGTGTCATATTATACACTTCAACAATGTATATGCATAACAGCACAATCAGTGGGGAAAAAACCAGATGCTTCATCCCAACCAACCAACAGAATCCCAATCTATACAATGATAACTCTCCTCTCCCCAACCACATCAACACATCTATAAAACACCCCCTTCAACAATAGTCCTAATATAAACTAAGTAATATCTCCTTCTATCTGCCCCGGAGTAAAGAATTCACATTTTCTGGGCAACACACACAAGTGCATATACACTGCCCTGGTCCACCATGGTCTCACAACAACTGAGAAGCGTTATTAAGTAAAGTGTCCAAGTAGCAGCCCTTCTCATGTTACACCCTAGACAAGTCAACTCCCTCCGGTGACACAATATTTAAAGGAAAAAGATATAATGAATCCTTTGTGGTTCTGAGACTGCCTGTTGGAGCCGACGCCTGGGGTCCTTAATTAAAGTTGAGTATTCACTTCTCCTGATGATAGGAAAGCAAAGGTTCGGTATGTATAGTTCACGACGTTCTAAAGACCAACCAGTGATTTGGGACATAAATTCAGCATGCATGCAGCATCCCACAACGCAAGTCTATCTCGACCAAGTGTCAGAATGGGAATAAAAGCCAAAACACTGGTTCTTGCACTTAGTCAATAATCCAGTTTGAATGGGAATAGACAGCTATTAACGAGCTGAGGTAGAAATTCCCCAAGAAGTACCAATAATTCAGGCTTGAGGAATGATATGGTGGATTCATGAACACACAGTCGCCACCAATCCATGGCCTGCTTGAGGCAAACTGAGGCCAGGGGGTCATTTAACAGATAGGGTGTCCTCTTCGCGGTGTCTTGAAGGTACTTCTTTAGAGCCTTGGCAACAATATAGACCATCCCTGTATTCGGGTTTAGAGAACAGGTCCTTTCAGTGCCATCATCATTGGCACATGAGTGATGTAGATTTAGGCTAGTAATTCCAACCTGAAGTTACTTTGGTAATCATTGGAGTCTCCATATAAAAAGGAGTTGAAGTTCTGAGCTTGGGACTCCCATTTGTTTGTCCCAACTAAAGGCCTCGTCACCATCCCTTCCTCTGCTGATACAAAAAAAAAAAAAAGACTTTGCTATACATTTGTACTAAAATCAATCATCATAATCAAAGTATCAACAAACACAAAGGAAATTCAAGGAAATGGGGAGGAGAAGGGAGGGTGTTGCTCATGCACCAATCCCCTCATATTGGTGATGGAGTGTAATCCACTCGGATGGACGGTGGGTGATATAGTCTTATTATTCACCCTATTTATGATAAACACTGAGACTTTGCTGAGTCAGGGACATCATTACACAATCATAAGCATGATAATGTACTCGTCTAAATAAGTCAAAACTCTCATAAGACTCAGACCACAGAAGACCTGGGCATCATGAGATAGACATCATAAGGCAAGCATCATGAGACAGGCAGCATGAGACAAGCAGCTTGAGACAGGCATCTTGAGACAGATACCATGAGACAAGTATCATGAGACAAATATTATGAGAAAGACATGCTGAATCAAACATCATAAGACAGGTATGAGATTGGTATGAGACAGATAGAAGACAGGCATCATTTATAACTGCAATATGCAATATCACTGGACCAATGGCAAGACCAATCACCAATCCCTATGGGTGGTACCTTGGTACATGGATGTCCTATCCCATCCACACTAATACAGCAAAGCCAGTCCTCCCCTTTCTCAGACTAGACTCGGTTCACAGTGCCATCCATCATCATCATGAAATTATTTGTTCTTTCCCTACTGGGTAACAATAGTATATCTACCATAGCAGGTAAGGCAATATCTAATAAGCAATATTCACATGTGAAACAAAACACATATGAAAAACATGTCCTTCCCCGTGAATCATTGCATGAGTCATCAAATATATACATCCAACTTAGACAAGGTTCGAACATATATTATCTTCCCCCCCCCCCCCATTAGGAACAGGGGTTTTGTGAACGCAGTTCGTGAACCCAGTCATTTTTGCAAAGGAACAAGTGCACCAAATTCAGAGATAAATTGCATTTAAGGCAAAGCTTTAAGAGTGCTTTTAGCAATTCTCATGAACGTAAAATAATCACCAGTCATAACAGGGATTGTGTTATTCTGGCATGAAATGCACGTCCTGCAAACATATGAATATGATAAGGCGTCTTTCTTCTCACAAGAGATGGTACTCATAAAACCAACATCTCATTCTTTCAAACATTCTCAGCATTTACAGGGAAAAGATTACATGTCACATCATACATACTGATCACAAGAGTGATAAATCGTAGACTCACAAGAGCATTTCTACAGTTTGATTAAGAATGTGCGATGATATGCATTCATAGGAAGTTCCACAGAGCATGAAAAATGCAAATATGCATTGAGAGTGATATACAGACATCAAGCATACTGCATATTTCTCATAGCAGGCGAACGATAGGCATGGTAAAGTATTCAGTGTGTTAGACATGTCAGCTTGATAGAAAGCAACATTCAGTACAACTCCACAGGGAAGTTCTGATCTCACTTTCACATTTCTCATACAAATACTCTGACATTCGTCTCTTTCGCGTCACTAGGCACTGCCACAACATTTAAAATGATGCGTATGTATATATATATATATATATATATATATATATATATATATATATATATATATATATATATATATATATATATATATATATATGCGTACCTGAGACACAGAGCAATTGAATCAGGGCATAAAATAGCACCACATCTTAAAAGCAACTAGCCGAGATGAAATCCAAATTACAACTGTTAGGCCATGGATTTAGAACGCCAAATAGCGTCTCTAGGCAGACAGCAGCCAATCAAACGACTGCATGCGCATTTTTTCATACCCTACCCTATTCTAGAAGCTTCTATCCCAAAATAACTTTGATGTCATATTATCAGGAGGCATACCGTTCTATTATTAAAGTTTTGAGAAATGTCTTATGGACTGAGAATGTGGATGAATGACCCACCATGTTACAGATGCAATAAGGCAAACCAACTCATTGGACAAATGTCACAAATACTAAAGAACAAACACGTATCAATAACTACTAAGAAAGCACTTTACAACACAATCTTCCTACCAACTCTACGTTTAGTTTAGTTTTAGGTTAGTCGTTGGATCAACATAACGGCATACGGTTTAACCCATAAGTGGTCCGTTTTCCTCCTAACTCAAACCTGAGTCTGGAGAAACTCAGCTCAATGCACGAACTCCATTGCATCGGCGAGGATCCTGAAATACTTTGGGTAGATTTTTAACTCGAAATTTTTGCCCGGGCAGCGCCGTTAGGCTACTCTTTTTCGATTTCCAACTACCAAGGGATTTTTTACGTGCGCAAAAATACACACGGGCGTCCGATCTCACTATCCAGAGACCAGGGGAAATTTTATTACTAGAAGTCCAGGTGGATTTTTTAAATAAGTCCCGGTCCTCGCCGGGGCCTGAACCCGGGATCTCCAGGCGAAGTGGTCAAGCCGTTTGACGTTTGACTCGTGAGCCGAAGGTTGTGGGTTCGATTCCGGGATGTGTCCTTCGGTTTACGAGTTAAATGTTTCGGAGACTCCCATGGGTCGTCGCTAAAAGCTACGGAGTGCTTTGTGCGACGCTTTCCGTGCTGCGGAAAGAGACCGAGCCATATGGGATAAAAACCCGGTGCAATGAAGTCGACCCTGTCGACTTTTAAGCGACTTTTTTTTAAGCGACCATACTTCGAGACCACTCAGCCCCCTACTCTCTATGTTACCAATGCCAAACCTGGACAATGATAGAAAAATAGAAAAGAAAAATCACAACAACAGAAATGAGATTCCTGAGAAGAATACTCAATTTGTCAAGAAGAGATAAGATCAGAAATGAAGAAATCAGGACTAAAGTTGGGGTAATAGCTGGACAAGATTTTATTAGAAGGCAGCAAGTCAAATGGTTTGACCATGCAAGTAGGTTACCAACTAACAGTATACCACAACAAGCAATGATGTACAGACCAGAGGGAAGCAGAGGAAGAGGCCGACCACGTAAACGATGGACGCAGGGAATAACAGAGTTCATGGGAATATCGATTCATGAAGCCCATAAGCGGGCACTCTCCCGCTGTTTTTACTTCACCTCGACACCGCAAGGTACAAGAAAAACATGATGAGATGAGATGATGAGAAGGTCTTTTTCATCAATTTGTAGATCTTCAAGCATCCTTATCATGTCGACATGTCTCACTTTATCGAAAAACTTTGAGTAGTCAATAAAGCAGAGATGTAGATCTTTGTTTACTTCTATAGAACGTTCAATTACTGTAAAGTAAAGTAAAGTAAAGTAATGTAAAATTCCTCTTGTACATTGTGGTGTCGAGGTGAAGCATAAACAGTGGAAGAGTGCCCGTTTAATGGCTTCATATATCGAGATTTCCATGGACTCTGTTATTCTTTCCGTCCATCCTTTACGTGGTCAGCCTCTTCTTCTAGTTCCATTTGGTCTGTACATCATTGCTTGTTGTGGTATGCTGTTAGTTGGTAGCCTAGTCGTATAGCTAAACCAATTAGCTTGCTGTTTTCTAATGAAATCCAGCGCTGCCATAACCTCCACTTTAGTTCTGAATGATTCATTTCTGATTTTCTTTCTTTTTGATACATTTAGTATTCTTCTCAGGAAACTCCTTTCCGCTGTTGTAATTTTTCTTTTCTCTCTTTCTGTCAATGTCTAGGTTTGGTATTGGTAGCATATAAAAAGTCGCTTAAAATTCGACAGGGTCGACTTTATTGCATGGGTTTTATCCCATACGGCTCGGTCTCTTTCCGCAGCGGGGAAAGTGTCCACAAAGCACGAACTCCGTAGCTCTAGCGATGACCCACAGGAGTCTCAGAAAAATTTCACTCGTGAACCGAAGGAAGCGGCCCGGAATCGAACCCACAACCTTCGGAGCCCGAGTCAAACGGTTTGACCACTTCGCCACGGAGACTCCCACCGGTAGCATAGAGTTTGTAGGAAGATTGTGTAGTAGAGTGCTTTTTTAGTATCTACTGATACATGTTTGTTCTTTCTATTAGTGCCATTTGTCCAATGAGTTGGTTTGCCTAATTGTATCTATTTTTGATCTTGCTTTCAGATTTGCCATTTGATGATATTATACTTTTCTAAGTACTTGAAGCTCTTTTCTTATTTCAGAGGGTGTTCATTTAGATGAGTCTATTTTTTATTTGGTTGTTGTTTTGTTATGTCATGACTTTTGTTTTACTGATGCTAATCTTCATTTCATGTGCATTATACACTTGTTTAGACTATTTATGTGGGTATGTCCTTTAACATGGCCCTCTCTGTTTCCAATTGGGTCTGACCGATTATGCCTTTTTTGTTTTGTTTGAGCAGTAAGAAAAATTCCCCGTCTGCTTGCTAGGCCAGTCGCAGGTTAGGACATAAAGTCTGACCAAGAGGAGTCAGTCCCCCGGCGAGCCAGAGCCCTGTGGGTCCATGGCCTCGCAGCCATGGTTTCCCGGTCTACACAGAGTGGACGTGAGGTTGACATGCGTGCTTGAGGGCCTATACAACACTAGGAGTCACAAAGAAAAAAGAAGAGGAAGAAGAAGAAGAAGAAGAAGAAGAAGAAGAAGAAAAACAACAACAACAACAACAACAACAACAGCAACAAAAACAATAAAGTAGAAGAAGATACAACCTATAGTATGTCTGTGTTAAATATCAGCATTTCCAAACGCCATTTTTTTTACCTCTGTTTACAGGGCAACCACATTACAACAGTCCCAGCTGGAAGCCTGCCAGCCAACCTCACGGAGATTCACTTCAATGGCAACCCTATACAGAGCATAGACAACAACGCCTTCCTTGGATCCGCTACCACTCTACAAACCCTGGCCTTAACCTTAGCTCCGCATTCTAGAATACCCGATGCTCTTCTACAGCTAAAGAGTCTCGCATTTCTGGAAGTCTACAATACAGTCGTTGGTGATTGGAATGAGAATGTGATGAAGTATCTGGGACCAAAGTTACAGTCAATCTCCCTAGGTAATGTAACTTTATCAACATGGCCTGACTGGATTCAATACAGCAATCAAGTGACGCAACTGACAATCGATAACAGTTTCTTGACATCTATTCCCGACCACGGACTGGACGCCATGGCCAGTAGCTTGATGGCCCTTTCTCTGTCTGGCAATAACTTAACCGCTGTTCCCAAGGCGATCTCCACATTTACTAACATAACAGATTTGTATGTGGACGGCAACAAGATAACAGACCTTACTTGGCTACCAAAACAATGTAGATTGGATACTTTAGGCTTAAGTAATAATAAAATCTCTAACGGGACTCATTTAAGTGAGGCTCTGAGGCCTTTCGCAGAATTCCTGACTGACCTAGATTTGGTGAGTAATGAATTGACGGCAATTCCTGATTTACATTTCCTGACAATTAACAGTTTAGAGTTTTCTTTCAACAAAATATACGATCTTAACGCGGGATCTCTGCCCCAGGACCTGTACGGACTGAGTCTAGACTTTAATCTTCTGGTTGGAATTCCTCGTGTGGCCATGAACGTACGAGAGTTGCGCTCCTTAAGGATACCGTATAACTTAGTAACACACGTGCAAGCATCGACAATTCCTTCGACATTACACTATCTGGATCTTCAACACAACCAAATCACGGAACTAACAGACACAAGCTTTCCTGAAAATTCCCGCTTGGTTTATTTATATTTGAATAACAATCCCATCACCAAGATATCCGATCTGGCTTTTGAAAATCTGGCTGAACTACAGGAGCTGTATTTGGGCGGTACGAGATTGACTCGCTTGCCTCTTGGCTTGTCCTCACTTCACAATATAACCGCACTGGACGTCACAGACAATACCCGGCTTGTCTGCACTTGCCTGGAGAAAGATTTAAGGCAGCGGATCATGTCCATGGATTCAGATAAAGTATTAGGAACCTGTGGCTTAATGAGCGTGTATAGCTTTTTTTCTATACTTAGTCCGAGTTGTCCAAACTGATTATTTCTCTACATATTCTACTTACAAAATATTTTAAATGATTCAAGTTCCAAGTAAATCAGCAGGTTAGGACCAAACATGGAACACAACCAAATGAATAAGTATTATAACGTACATCTTCATTTACAAAGCATTTAAATGGCGGAAGATGCAGCGAAACAAAATAAACAACACAATGACTCTAGTACGGCGATATATCGTCCTTGTGTCCATATGGGAGTTCACATATGGCGATATGTTATCCTTTTACACTTAATCAGTTAAAGTCTTAAGAAAACAGGTCATGAAAGCAACAGATCGTCTTCTCCTTCTGACACCATCAGGCGGCAACATGAATACATTCAAAGATAGAAGCAGTCAACCTGAGCTTGTTGGCGTCTTCATAGGGTATTTCTTCACACGGAGCATGTGTAGGCCAAAGAAGTTTTCTCTGTTCCGCATATGATGGATACTCCTGCAAACAAATGATTAGCTTAATTTTACCAATTCCACGATTACATTTATCAGTTAAAAGTGAGTTGCATATCCTTTAGAGAATGTCACAGTCAACCACAGCAATGTATTTTTTAGCTACTCGTGATTTCTTTGCAAATTTACTTTCAGCTGTCTGAACAACGGCACGCATACCTTTGTATGGGAAACCAACGCAATGCGATCTGCTTCCAATTCGCCCGCAGCTGTGTTTCGACCACGGTATGCGGGATTACGAATTGCATTCGTGCGCCTTCGCCACAGAGCCGGCTCATTTATCAGTATCTCCTTCCACTAGTTTATAAAACATATGACATTTCAGACTGTTATGTCCTGTACGGAGCTTGATAATTGATCAATAAATGGATACATATTTCTTGTTTATTGTGTAAGATTTACCCAGGCTTGTGCCCTGCAGAGGTCTAAAACAAAGCGACAGAAGCGACTGCAACAACTATCTCGGCATTTCCCTCCTCAGCATTACAGGCAAGATTTTTGCTCGAGTAATCCTAAAAAGATAACACAGTCTTGCTATCTACCCAGAATCACAGGTCCACCCTCGATATTATCTTCTCACCCAGGTAGCTCCAAGAGAAGTGGAGAGAACAGAGGAAGCCATTATATATTGCCTTTATCTACCTCACAAAGGCATTTGACCTCGTGAGCAGAGACGGCCTTTTTAAGATCCCTGAGAAGGGAGGATGTCCACTCATTCCATTCATCCTGCTAGGTCTTGTGAAATCATTTCACGAAAACATGCAGGGGACCATTTTATTTGATAGCTCAACATCCCAGTCAATCAGCATCAGCAGTTGAGTAAAGCAGGGCTGCGTGCTTGCTTCTACACTTTTTGGTATCTTCTTCGCCTTTCTCTTAAAGCAGGCAATTGGGACTGCCACTGAAGGCATATACCTCCACACAAGATCTGATGGCAAACTTTTTAACCCATCAAGACTCAAGGCAAAGACCAAACTAAAATCAAGATGCATAAGAGAACTACGTTTTGCAGACGATTCAACACTGACTACTCATGCAGCAGAAGATCTCCAACGGCTCATTGATCGCTATGCAGCCGCCTGCAAAGACTTTGGGCTCACCACCAGCCTAAATAAAACACATGTGATGGAATAAGATGCTGGTGCGCCTCCATCATTCAAAATTTCTAATTACGAATTGAAGGTTGTCCATGAGTTTGCATATTTGGGGTCGACAATATCAGATAATCTTTCCTTAGAGACAGAAATCGACAGACGCATTGGAAAGGCAGCCACAACACTTTCAAGACTAACTAAGAGAGTTTTGGAGAACAATAGATTAACAGAGCGTACACAAGTTCAAGTATATGCAGTTTGTGTTGTTAGCACACTACTCTATGGGTCTGAATTTGGGCCTTGTACTCACGACAGGAAAGAAAGTTGAATCCTTCCACATGAGATGTCTGCGACGTATCCTGGATATAATTAAGAGACCATATAACAAACAAACACGTGCTTGAAAGAGCGGATATTACCACAGTACACTCTCTCCTCAAGCAGAGACGCCTCCGGTGGCTGGGCCATGTATCTCTAATGGAGAATGAACGTATTCCAAAAGATCTCCTATACGGAGAACTAGCCACAGAGAAGAGGCCACCCGGAAGACCCAAAATGCAGTATAAGGATGTGTGTAAACAAGATATAGATCCAGACAAGTGGGAAAGGGCTGCAGCAGACAGATGTTAATGGAGAAGAGATGTACGAAACGGACTGGTTTGAGAGCAATCTGATCCAGGAAACTGAGGATGAGAGGCACAAGCACAAACTATAGTCAATTGCTGCGGGATCTGCCTCGGCTTACAGATAACGGAAACTGTAACAGAGATTGTCACTCTCGCACTGGACAATACAGTCACCAGCGACGCTGTCAGGTGCCTTCCCAACGGCACAACTCTATTGCCCTACAGGACTAAAAGAGGCAGACTACTTATGTAAGACGATATAATGTGATGGAAAATGACGATTCAACATAGTACATACTGGATACAAGTTCACCCAACAGAAGTATTTCACAGATATAAAAAAAAAAACTGACATTTGGACCCCTCAACCAACCCGGCTACACAGATTTACCAAGATAAACAATATAAAATAACACAAAGTAACGTAGCTTTACAAAACAACTTTACCGTAAATAAAGGACGTTGCTGCGTCTAGCCTTTTTCGGTAACTGTGTTGTGCAAATCTGCATTACTTTGTGTTGTTGTATATTGTTTACATTTCCACAGCTTTACCGCAATTCCACTAATTTAATTCATATTTTAACTAAGATAAACGAACAAGCATTTAGAAAAGTTGACAGCAAGACAGTTCTAACAATGTAGTATGATGGAGTGTGACTTTCTCACGCCTGAACTAACAACTATTGGGTTAGGTGGTATTCAACTTCAACTGGGCAGGTCAGCGTGGCCGAATGGATGAGAACGCGTGTTCTTAAACATCCATTGTGCTGATACCGAGATAAGCGTTTCAACCCCTATTCCAGACAGCGGGACAAAAATGTTGACCTGTCGTCCTTGACTTGGAGATGTTAATTACAAGTATCTCTGAAGTCGGAGTGGGTTCGCCTGGTGGCGAGGGACGCTGTTAATAGAGAAAGCTAATCCACACGCAAAATTGAGTCCATCATTATTATAAATAGTGTGTATGGACGACGTTTGCGTTCAAAGCGAGCGAGCGAAAAAAAAAAATGATGAAAATTAACAATATGTTATATCAGGAAAACAGAAGTCATTTGATGAAAATTAACAATACATTATATTAGCACATGTCATTGATGAGAATTAACGCTATATTATATTAGACAAGCACAGGTCAAATGATAATTAAAAAAAAATTGTTTGCATATCCTTTTTACAGGACAAGGCTGTCAACATCAGCATCTTTCAGCTGATTGTTGATTTCTTGGCAAGATTACGCTCAGTAGTTTGCCATTGCTTTCTGAGCGGCCGGCTCACATACCCCGTAAGTTACCGACGCGATTCAAACCACTGCTGATTCTCACCATCGTCACTTTACTTACGAGAGTATACGAGATTACGGAGAAAAGTCGCTAACCTCTAGGCCAGGAAGCCGGCCAAATGATAATAATTAACAATAAATTATATTAGTGGGGGATGCTCTGGTTCGTAAGATCAGTCCCGCGTCTGGCGTTAGTGGTCTCGAATGGTTGTGTGAAGTACACGAAATCGGGATCTTCGCAGCCGACGCAAATTATCGAGGCAGGAGTTTCGAGAATGTGACAGCAGCGTAAAGCCATTGTCGTGGTTTGATTGATTGATTGATTGATTGATTTAGGAACCGACATCACAGCTTTCGGGGCATTCCCATAAGCGCTCCGTTCTCATCCCCAGCAGCCAGCGAAGAGTTCCAACACTAATAGTACCAGTAGCAATCTGATTATATGTCCGTCTCGCCTTTCCTCTGAGCGTCGATCGTCGGCCAGATCCCCTCGTCACCCCTCGCTGTCGCATTCTTGCCAGACCATGGTGATCTATTTGCTCCTCCGAGGTGTACACGTGCTCCCACAAGGCCGCAACCACGTCTGCCTAATCATACATCAATACTCCACCAAGTTTTGCAGAGCCAGCCAATCTGTCTTCCTGTTCATTCCCCAGCACACCAGCATGCCCCGGAGAAAAGATCCAGACGATGCTTGTCACCGGTGACTTCCGAAGCGAAGCAAGCCACTCTGCACGAAGCTTGCCTGTCCTCACCCTACTCAGCATGCTTTCTGAGTCAGTTACAATTACGATGTGTGTGTGTATCGTATTCTCCATCCAGCGGAAAGCTGCACTGACCGCCTCCACCTCCATTCTTAAGCTAGATGTTGTGGCATCATATGCCAGGCTCTCCTGCACCAAACAGCGACCATTAGCTTTTTCTAAGAACCCCCAGGCACTTCTTCTACCTCTCAACACCGAACCATCTGTGTATATAATCACATCACCCGGGCGAGCATTATCCTGAATTAGTTGCTGGATTTCCACTTCCGTGGCCCCTGCTGGACACTCCCTGCACTCCCGGCTCAATGAGATTGTAACTTTGCACAAGTGTGACTGCTCCGCTGGCACGCTGACCCACTCCTCTCCTCGCCTAATGTTCTCCAAGATGCACACCTGTCTGATCGTATCCTCCGCCTGAGCCATCCATGATTTCCCTCTTATCAGTCGCTGACCCTTAATACGTCCAGCGCCTCATGCAACTGGTGATCTGTGTCAGCAACTACTCTGAGGTATGCCTTCGCCTGCATCACCTTGAGCCTACCAGCAACAGTCGGCAAACCAAGGATGTAATGCATTCACACGACTGGGGTGTCTCTGGTGCATCCCAGAATAACCCGCATAGCTTCGTTCTGTATGCGCTCTAATTTCACCAATTGACACTTTGAGACAGTGAGCAGTATGTGGTTTGAACGGGCGAAAGAGCAAATTTATACGACCGTTCGACATAGTCTCGTTAAGCAAAACATTTCGGTCAGCTCTGCCTGGCGTAGCTTGGAAGCTCGTCGGTAGGCGTCCAGTGGTTTTGCATGTATCACCGGGTACCGAAGTAGTGCGCTGAGCGATTGATACTCTTGGCCTGCGTGTGCGTGAATAGTGCCAGTAGTCATATCCTTGCCTCAAAGATTAAGCCATGCATGTCTAAGTTCGTACTGTCTCACGGTGAATCCGCGAATGCATCATTAAACCAGTCGAGGTTCCTTAGATGATACGATCCTACTTGGATAAATGTGGCAATTCTAGAGCTAATACATGCTTACCAAGCTCCGACCCTCGCGGAAAGAGCGCTTTTATTAGTTCAGAACCAATCATCGTTGCCCATCATGGGGCGCGGCGTTCCCATTGGTGACTCTGGATAACTTTGTGCTAATCGCATGGCCTTATATGCCGGCGACTCATCTTTCAAATGTCTGCCCTATCAAATTTCGATGGTATGTGACATTCCTACCATGTTTGTAACGGGTAACGGGAAATCAGGGTTCGATTCCGCAGAGGGAGCATGAGAAACGGCTACCACATCCAAGGAAGGCAGCAGGCGCTCAACTTACCCACTCCCGGTACGGGGAGGTAGTGACGAAAAAAAGAACAATACGGGACTCTATATCGAGGCCCCTTAATTGGAATGAGTACACTTTAAACCCTTTAACGAGTATCTATTGGAGGGAAAGTCTGGTGCCAGCAACCGCGGTAATTCTAGCTCCAATAGCGTATATTAAAGTTGTTGCAGTTACAAAGCTCGTAGTTGGATCTGAGGAGCTGTCCGGCTAGCGCCGGTTCACTGCTCGTTGTTCCTGACATATCGTCTGCCGGCCCTCTCCCGTGGGTGCTCTTTGCTGAGCGTCCCGGGTCGCCGACCCATTTACTTTGAAAAAATTAGAGTGTTCAAAGCAGGCCTCGGCTGCCGGAATAATGGTGCATGGAATAGTGGAATATGAACTCGGATATATTTTGTTGGTTTTCGGAACTGGAGGCAGTGTTTAACAGGGACAAACGGGGGCAATCGTATTGCGGCGTTTGAGGTAAAATTCTTCGCCGCAAGACTAGCTACTGTGAAAGCATTTGTCAAGAATGTTTTCATTAATCAAGAACGAAAGTCAGAGGCGCAAAGACAATCAGATACCATCGTAATTCTGTTCTGACCATAAACAATGCCAACAAGCGACCCCAGTGGCAAAGTGAAGCGAAAAGGAATGTGCCATGGCTATCAAATCCACTGCATATGATGACCGAATCATTTGCAAGGTGCCACTACTTGCATCACTACATGCTTGATCCAGACATTTGTTCTACGGCTCTCAGCCGAGGGATATGGCTGAACGCCTCTAAGTCAATATGTCTCGGATGTGAGGGCATGGCCGTTACTCACCCTTTGCTGCATTGAGGTAAGATGCTGAACCGGCAGCATCTTCAGCCTACCCCGGGAGCGTTACCAAAGGTGGAAAAAAGCGTCCCAGGGGCACGCAATTGGTTCAATGTAAGTCCGTATAAAAAACTCACTGAGTGAGCGTAATCAAAGGTGGAAAAACGTCTCATTAACACGAAATGGAACGCTTGGCTAGCGAATCCATTACGTAGAAGTCCGAAGTGAAAGCTTTCTGAGTGGATGTCTTCTGCAGACTGACCGTTCCTGGTTTGCGTGAGGAGTGGCCAGTAGCGAACGAAATGCCCAATATATGGAAGTGAGGAAGTGAAGCAGTCATGCGCAGGACGTGACGACCCTATGGGTGAACCCAGTACCAGAGCGCTATGTGTTGGCTGTGCAATTATGGAAGCCTCCTTAGATGGCGGGGAATGCCCATGGTCTGCCCCTGCCTTCCCTAGAGGGTAGATCGTGATGTCTTTGGCCGTTCTAACTTGACCTGCTGAGATGTGGACGACAGCACAACAGTAAGAGTCGAGAAAGCGACACAAAAGCCCGAATGGGAATATTGCTTGGCTGGCAAACCCATCTCATGGAAAGTCGGAACCGAAAGCTCGCTGAGTGGATGTCGTCTGCAGACTGACCTCTCGTGGTTTGCGAGGGGGGAGCGGTCTGTGGCGAACGAAATGCCCAATATTTGAAGTGAGGACGTGAAGCAGCCATGTGCAGGACGTGGCGATTCCTTGGGTGAGCCCAGTACCAGAGCGCTAATATGTTGGCTCCTGCAATTATGGAAGCGACTTTGGGTGGCGGATAATGCCCATGGTATGTCCCTGTCTTCCATTGAGGGCTGACCGTGATGTCTTGGACCGTTTTAACTTGACTAGCTGGAATGTGGACGGCACTACACCAGCGAGAGTCGAAAGTCATCCGAGACACCCGGGAAGGCAAACCCAGTCAACAAACGCCCGCCAAAGTCGGATGTGCAGGCCTACCGGCGTATATCCGGACACACCGCAAATATGTCTGAGAAAACACTCCGGATGAACGCAGAAGAAGAGGATAGTAGCACAGTTCATATGATAAAAATTAACAATATGTTATTTTAGACAGGCACAGGTCAGATGATGAAAATTAGCAATATGTTATATTAGATAAGCACATGTCAGATGATGGAAAGTAGCAATATGTTTTATTTGACAAGCACAGATCAGATTATGAAAATTAACAATATCTTACATGTGACAAACACAGATCAGATGATGGAAATTAACAATATGTTACATTTGACAAATTCAGGTCAGATGATAAAAATTAACAATATGTTACATTTGACAAATTCAGGTCAGATGATAAAAATTAACAATATGTTGTATTATACAAGTACATGTCAAATGATGAAAATTAATAATTTATTATATTAAACATGCACAGGTCATCTCATCTCATCTCATCTTGTTCCTCTTGTACCTTGCGGTGTTGAGGTGAAGTATAAACAGCGGGAGACTGCCCGCTTATGGGCCTCATGTATCGATATGCCCACGGACTCTGTTATTCCCTGCGTACATCGTTTACGTGGTCGGCCTCTTCCTCTGTTTCCCTCTGGTCTGTACATCATTGCTTGTTGTGGTATACTGTTAGCTGGTAACCTACTTGCATGGCCAAACCATTTGACTTGCTGCCTTCTAATAAAATCTAGTGCAGCTATAACCCCCACTTTAGTCCTGATTTCATCATTTCTGATCTTATCTCTTCTTGATACATTGAGTATTCTTCTCAAGAATCTCATTTTGTTGCGAATTTTCTCTGTTTCTGTCATTGTCCAGGTTTGGCATTGGTAACATAGAGTTGGTAGGAAAATTGTGTTGTAAAGTGCTTTCTTAGTAGTTATTGATAAATGTTTATTCTTTAGTATTGGTGTCATTTGTCCAATGAGTTGGTTTGCCTTATTGCATCTATTTTCGATCTCGTCTTCTGATTTGCCATTTGATGATATTATACTTCCTAGTACTTGAAACGCTTTACTTGTTTCAAGGGATGTTCGTTTAAGTGAATCGTTGTTGCTTTTTCTTCTTTAGTTATAGTAAATACCTCTGTTTTACTTGTGCTAATTTTCATGTTATGTTCTCTACACATTTTGTTTAGACTATTCATGTGGTCTTGTAATTCAACTTCTGATTTTGTTATTAGTGCTTGGTCATCCGCAAACAGGAGTTCTCTAATGGTTAGATTTGCAGATGGTTCTTCTTCATTGTTCTCGTCATGAGGTGCTCTTGCGTTCTCTGTTTGGCTGGTTTCTTTACATATGTTGTCTATATATGTTGTAAACAAAAGAGGGGACAAGACACAACCTTGTCGTACTCCGGATCTTATGGTGAGGGGTTCTGAGTGTCCTCCAGTTGCTCTCACTATGCATTCACTGTTGTTATATAAGCTTCTACATAGGTTTGTTAGATGTGTACTCACTCCATATTGTTTAAGGATTTCCCACAGCTTGTTTCTATCTACTCTATCAAATGCCTTTTCTTGGTCGACAAAGGCTAAGTATAGTGTTTCACTGTTGAGTATTGCTATTTATAAATCAATACATTTTTGAAGAAAGGAAAAATCCAGGAAATAACTTATTAATAAATGTTTATAATATGGAAAATCCAAAGGAGACAACAACTAAATTAAAGATTAAACTGTCATGTGCTGTAGTAGTTAACAGTACACATGAACAGACACGTTAAATAAAAATTCTAAGAGAAGAATCTGTTGTGGAATTTCTGTTTTATTTATGATCTCCCTTGTACACATCAAACTTTGACCAGCTCCTGAATGCATTTGACGTCACTAATGCCAAATGAAGTTACCTGTGAACAAAAATAACTGCAGACGTAAAAGACAGATAGGCGTTGTAAAAAATCATCTCATTGTTTACGTACGCGGGCGCGCGCGCGCGCGCGCGCACACACACACACACACACACACACACACACACACACATACATACACACACAAAGTATGTATATATTCCTAATAATACGATGTTTCTAGATTTACCTTCTCTTGGTGGTTTATTGTATGTAGCGCATACCATAGTTCACACTAGACATGTATCTGGATCGACTCACTGTGAGGCGAATAGGAAAACGGAAAGAAGAGGAAAGGGAGGAGGAGGACGACGACGACCACAGAGAAGAAGACTAAGAGAAGAAGAACAAGAAAAAAACCAAATATGAAGAAGGTGATAAAAGAGGAACAGGAAGGAGGAGGGAAAGATGATGAACAAGTAGAAACAGATGAAAAAAAGAAAGAGAGGGAGGACAACGACAACGAAGAAGAAGACAGAGAGAAATTACAGAAGAATATGAAGACGGCGAAGAAAAAACAACAGAAGAAGTAGAAGAAGAAGAAGAAGAAGAAGAAGAAGAAGAAGAAGAAGAAGAAGAAGAAGAAGAAGAAGAAGAAGAAGAAGAAGAAGAAAAAAAAAAGAAGAAGAAGAAGAAGAAGAACAACAACAACAACAAGAGGAGGAGGAGGAAGAGGAGAAGGAAGACGAGGGAATAAAACAGAAGAGTGTTAATTTGTGGCTGTATTAGCGTCTTTTGGTGTGTATGCTGATGAAAAATCCATAACATTCAACCTCTCACGTGTGTTTGTATGCTTGTCAATCTGACAGCTCCCACTATAAGATGTTTACATTTATCCCAGATATTGTTTTAGTCAAACCCCATTTAGACTGCGCAATACTCAGATTCAAATCCAGACGCCTGCGCATGTTTTGATAGAGTCCCAGGAGAAAACGCAGGGATGGGTAATGATTACAAGAACTATTGTTGCATTCATGCTTCTAAACAATTTGACGAAAGTTCAAGGACAGGATACAGATATCCACTTATTCAAGAGCTGTGCCTGTATAAGAGAAGGATGAATATGCTATGAATCTTTGTGTTGTCCCGAGCTTGATTGCGTGAAGGCTAGCACAATCAGTGGCGTCACTGGGGTTGGTGTTACCCCTTGATGGTGTCACCCGGTGCGGCCCGCACCCCCCGCACCCCCCTAGTGACGCCCCTGAGCACAATAGAACAATTTCGTCGATACAAGTGATGTCGACTCCTGACATCATCGAGTCTGCTATGATGGAATTACCCAGAAAAATAAACAAAAACGAGAAATAGACGTTAACCTTGACGATACGATCACGAGTACAAAATGGATGTTGCGGCTACAGCCCTTGTCGGATAAGAAAAAAAAAAAAAAAAAAAAAAAAAAACAAACAAACAAACAAACAAACAAACATACACACTACTGCTCTTATTACTAGTCATTTTCTGGTCTCAGAAAACGACACAAGCATGCAACTGACCGCTCTCATTCTTGCGCCATCCAAAACTCGTTCAGTTCGCCACTTCATCCCTTTCTCCGCGGTATAGTGCTCTACCAAGGTGCCATCTTCCAGAGTTACTGTACACTGTGGGAGTAGAAAGTCTGTTGGTAACTGGCAATACAAACTGTTTACGAACATGCTTACATTATGTGCAATCAATCTGTCTGTAAAATACTTACGTTACATGCAAATCGCGCTGTCTATAAAAATGCTTACGTTATGTGCAGCAAACATGTCTATAAACATGCTTACGTTATAAGCAATGCACGCTGTCTATACAATTCTCACATTACGTGCAATACAAGCTGTCTATGAATACGCTTACGTAATTTGCAATAAACCGGTCTCCCTGCCGAAGGGATTAATCTCGTATATCCAAGTGAGGAACACTGCTGCGCAAGATTCGGCAGCGGATCACGTCGCGTTGGTTACTTAGGGGTATGTGAGCCGGTCGCTCAGAAAGCAATGGCAAACTACTGAGCGTAATCTTGCCAAGAACACTAACAACAGCTGAAAAATGCTGGTGTTGACTGCAACGTAGTGTAAGGGATATGCAACTTTAAAAAATGTGCAATAAATCTGTCTGTGAAATACTTTGGCTACAGGAAATGCACGATGTCTACAAAATGCCCACGCTACGTGCAACACATCTGTCTATAAACATGCAAGACAATGCAAACATGCTTACGGCATGCGCAATACAAAACAGTCTATTACAAACCTCAAAGTTACATGCAATACAAACTGTTTATAAACATGCAAAATAACGTGCAATACAAGCTACCTATAAATTTTCTATCATAACGTGCAATACAAGCTGCCTGTAAACACGCTTAAATAATGCAAGCTGCTCGCATATATGCTAATATGTGGGTTTTATAATGCTAGCTGCCCTCACATATGCTAATGTGTGGGGTTTATAATGTTAGCTGCCCGCACATATGCTAATGTGTGGGTTTTATGATGCTATCTGCCCGCACAAATGCTAATGTGTGGGGTTTATAACGCTAGCTGACCGCACATATGCTAATGTTTGGGTTTTGTGATGCTAGCTCCAAAATGTTAAGACCGACACTCGATGGACGATGCAGTCAATATCATGTTGACCAATGCCTTTACTCTCCAGGAAATATCCTGGTTCCCAATTTCGGCTGGGTCGGGCTGGGAGCCCAGGCCACTGAAAACTTACTAACCAGCCATCCATTTAACGAATCAACAAGCCAGGAAACCATCCATTCAACCACCCATTCAACCATCTATTCATCGACCCATATATCCATCAATCGACGCATCTATCCAACCAACCATCCATCCATCCATCGACCCACCCATCCATCCATCCATCGACCCATTCATCCATCGAAACCCACTCATCCATCGATCCATCCATCGACCCACCCACCCATCGATCCATCCATCGACCCACCCATCCATCCATCTCTTGACCGATCCATCCAACCATCCACCTATTCACCCACCCATCCATCAATGTATGCATCCAACCAACTAACCAACCAACCAATCACCAACTCACCCAATAACCAACCTATTTACCAACCAACCAACCTACCAACCAACCACCCAAAACCCACCCACGCATATACCCACCCATCTACCGACCACCCACCAAAAAACCCATTTACCACCCACCCACCCACCCACATATCCACCCATCTACCAACCAACAACCAACCAACCGAAAACAATCACTCACTTTTGCTTGTGTCCCATCAGCACCGACAAAGTCAAATGGCTCTCCCAGTTTGAAAAAGAATTCCGTTGATAAAGACCCATAATCAACAAGGCACCTAAAATTAGGCATACATAAAAAAAAAAAAAAAAAAAAAAAAAATATTCAAAAGGAAACATGGTTACATCATGGTTAATTATTGTTACATATAACAATATGTAATTTTTTTTGTGTACAACATTTACCTGTCATATATGTCTTCATTGCTTATCATGTAACTATTAAAACTATAACAACACAACAATATATTGGAACATGTTTTGGCGTTCCTATATCGCTTTGTCTCGACAGGTGCATACTATAGAAAAAAAGCTCAAGTGGTGACACCACTTGCCTTGCGTTCCGAATGTTGTGGGTTCGATTCCAGGCTATGATATTCGGTTCACGAGTGCAATATTCTTAGAGATTCCTGGGAGTCGTCGCTGGAGTTACGAAGTTCGTGCTTTGTGCGATGCTTCCGACAGGTCACCCTGTGGAATCTACCCAAAGTATTTCAGGATCCTCGCTGATGCAACGGAGTTCGTGCATTGACCTGAGTTTCTCCAGACTCAGGTTTGAGTTAGGAGGAAAACGGAGCACCTATGGGTTAAACCGTGTGCTGTGATCTTGATCAAACGACTAAACTAAACTAATATCTTTATTTTTTTTTTTTAGTTCAACATATATTAAATTAGAGTCATGGGTTATGTTAGTAGAAATACACAAACCACACTGTCTTATGTTTCATTGTTACATGTTAGTTTAAAATAGACAATACAAAAACTATAATAAATTATGAAATATATTGCTTGAGTCATCTTTATTTCAATTCGCAAATAAAAAAACACATTATCTATTATTTCTGAAGACTACACATGGATGAATGCTCTCTGAAGACACAGTAATAGATGAAATAATATATTTAAGAATATGAACATTTGGAGTGAAAAGTTGGACTGTGAAGGAGGGATGGTTGAGATAGCAAATACGACGTGGTTTTAGCCAAGTGTACTACTTGAACGATTACAATTTGTGACATTTGCTACAGGAGAATGGAATAAATGGGTTTGATCCGTGTGCTTGTATGTGGATTATTCAATCATTCAATCAATCAATCAACCAATCAATCAATCAATCAATCAATCAATCAATCAATCGGAGGCCAAGTTCTGGGGGGGGGGGGTGTAGCCTCTAGGTGGTGATCTACAACTATCTGTCTTACCTGTACTTATCTCCAGATTTCTCAAGCAACAATGTGTATTCTAGAGAGGAAATCATGTCCTTTGTTTCTTCTGTCCATCCTGAAATTGATAACAAAATATAAGAAATCACGTGACAATCAAGCGCATAAACTATACTGTCATAATCTCCCCACCTGTTCTAACGCGTCGTCGTCAACGGCGCCTGGCAATTACGGCCAGGTCCACCTGTGAGCGACGCTAACCACGCTGTGGTAGAAATGGTCAGCCGGTGCATGCGTGGGACATGGAGTCCACGTAGGGGCACAACTCCGACTAGCGACAGCTCACTGTGGTTAGCGGACAGACGGCCCGGTGAAGTTGTACAGAACGGACGGAATGAATGGTGCTCGTATACTTGTGTAGATGAACGATAATAGATAGAAAGCCTGTGTGAGGATAGAGGACTGTGCACTTGTGAGTTGTATACATTACATTAATATGTCTATTGTCTATTGATTGTATTATGGCATCGATATTGTAATTGCGCGATGCATGTAATGGTTGTGATGAGTGAGATGCGTGAATAAAGTGTTTGAATTGTATTTGTAGTGTGTCACGTCAAGTCATTCTGTGACAGTGTTTGTATCACATCTGTTGGTGATTACGAGCCTGTGTTATTGCTGTATGCAAGAATCTGACTGGTGTGAACATGGGTGCATCGTCATTGTTGGATTATTTGAACCAAAGATGTGAATGTGAATGTCCATCGTCCATCTTGGAATTTAGTTGTAAAATAGGATTGAACGTGTGTGTAAGTGGAAAGTTTTGGAAAGAAAGCAACATGGAAAGTAAGTTGTTGAATGTGTTGAACGGACGACAGTACGACTAACAAACATACTTGACAGCAAACAAACCTACAAAACGTAGTTGACAAAGCATACACCACATAAACATACATGTCCTAATATTTTCTTCTTCCAAAAGCAACAGGTTTTTGTGTCACCCGAAACCGTTAGCAAGCAAAGTTCATTTTTCCGTGCAGTAACGTTCAGGCAGCCATTCTCTGGTACAGTTCTCCATCAGACTCCAGAGCTCCAAAGTCACTTAAGTATTATCTTTTTTCACATATACTTTTGGGTGTAAGATGTATTCCATAAATACTGTACACATTGTTCTATTTACTAACACCTTATAATTAACTTTTTGTGTACATTCATTGTATCTGAAATATTTCATCATGTCTACATTGAATGATTTCATCGAATCTGGTTTGAAATTAAAGTTAACTGGTGATGAGTTGACAAAATGGAGTGAGGCAAAATATGCGGAGTATGTTCAACGTGAAGATAGAGCTGCTGAGAGAGCGGCCAAAATTAAACAGGCAGAATTAGATACTAAAAAGACAGAAACAGAGGCTGAAATAAGAAAAGCTGAGATCTCTGCCCAGAGCAAGAGAGAGGAGCTTGAAATTAATACACGAACGAAAAAGGAAGAACTTGAAATGCAGCTGAAAATTAAACAGCTGGAAGCTGAAACATCAGCAGATAGAGAGTCTAGAAAGTCAGAAAGACTAGATAACGAGAATCAATACAAAAAGTACCAAGGGATCTTCAAAAATTTCACCACGGGCGACTGCATTGCAGCCTTCACCCAAAATTTTGAAACCATAATGGACCATTATCAGATACCAGAGAATGAATGGAACATTATATATATGAGAAGTCTTTCAGGGGGACCTCTCAAAGTGATAGAGACCATTCCCAAAGATCTTAGGAAAGATTATCAATATATTAAGTCCAAAATTATGACACATTTCCTGTGAGATGAAGCAGGCTACAGAGAACAGTTTAGTAAATTAGCTCCAAAACCTACACAAACGTTCTCTGACTACATCTCAGTAGTACATGATATATTTAGTAAATGGCTGTCAGCAGCCAAAGTAAACAACAACTTTGAGAAGTTGAAAGATCTAATACTTAGAGATAAAATTATTACATCTCTACCACCACCATTTTCTAAATTTATGCAAGCATGTGAGTGCGAGAGTGTGCAACAGATTGAGAAACGAGGTTCGGCTTATTTCACAGCCAACAAACAGGGTTTTACTAGTGGATTGACTGACACACACTTTGTAGCAGCCGCTACCTATGACAGAACGAAGTCAGGTCCCTATACTAAACAGAAACCCTGGAACTTTTGCTTTCTTTCACCCCAAACAAACTTTGCCAGCTATATTTAGAGTCACCAGCTATATTTAGCGCCGACAGTGATCTCCTCTGTGTTCGGGTGGATTGCGTGTCAGTTCGTTTCAATTGCCCCACACCACAGTGTTGTTTCTTTGGGCTGTGGCAACCGTTTCTGTCTCCCTTCGATCCTCATTTGCATCGGTTCAGTAATCACTTTCCGGTTAGGGTTAGGGGGTAGGGTTAGGATTAGGGTTAGGGGTAGGGTACACACACTAACTCTAACCCTAACCCTAATCCTAACCCTACCCCTAACCCTAACCCTAACCGGAAAGTGAAAGAAAAGCGCACCACCGCCGCGGCATAGAATTGCGCACCGAGCTACGGCGCAACACACGGAAACCCCCTGAATGTTCGACGCAACACAGGGAACCCCTGGATGTGACGTCATACCATGGGATTCCCTTTTGTTTGGGGTGAAAGAAAGCAAAAGTACCGAAACCCTTTAAGCAATCGGCTGACAAATATTACCAATGCAGATATTGCCATCTTCCACATAATGAAAGTGATATGTGTGACAAACACCCAGGGTACGTCACATACTTGCAAAACTATATATATAAGCAAGATAAGGAGAGAAAGAGCTATAAACGACTCACCAAATGCTTCCTTTGCAAGGCATATAACCACTGGCGTCATGCTTGTAAAGGTAAACAAATGACCAGAAAGGCTAATGCAGCCATGTTTGATAGCTCTTCCTCAGATGAGGAAACAGTAGAAAATCATCCTGTTAATGCAGCACAGGCCATTGATGTATTTCATCTTAATAAATGTACCATCTGTGACCGTTTTCATGAGGATGGCTTATTAACATGCGGCCACTCAATACCTATTGCAAATGAAGAAGCTAATTTGGTAATAAACTCCAAAGGCAAACTTAACATCCATCAAGGGTTTGTATATGGCAAATCTGCCACCGTTTTACGGGATAGTGGATGTGCTCTTATTGGTTTGAAGAGAGACTTTATTTTACCTTCAGATTATACTGGCAAACATGTTACATGCAGAACTTTCTCAGGTAACATCGAGAAATACCCACTTGCATGGGCATATATTGACACCCCATTTCTCACAGGAAAGGTTAAATGCGCAGCATTATCCAACCCATGTTGCGACATAATCGTTGGTAACCTTCCTGACGTAAATGATATGCCACACGACAGCATAACATCTTCTGTCGAATGTATTATTGATAATGCAATATCATCTTCAACTAAACATACTGTTGACAATGTATTATCACCTGTGAATGAATGTATGTTTGTCAACTCATTAACTTCATCACATGATTGTATTGATTTAAATGTAACATCACCTTGTCATGTTGTTGATATTGCAAATGCAGTAACTAGATCTGCTGCAAAATTGCAAGATGAAAGTAACCAAACTGAGGCTTTGGAAATGTTAAGCTCAGTTATATTACCTCCTAAGACCATGAGGGAGAATTTCATAACAGCCCAAAAGGCCGATTTATCATTGCACAAATATTTTAATTTAATAGGCCAAAAGCCAAGAATTACAAAGAATGCTAGATGGCATTTTGCACTTAAAGGTGGTATCCTTACACGATACTATACCAAAGGTACCAGCACCACTGAGCAAACGGTGTTACCAACCGAACACCGCAAACAAGCATTACATCTAGCACATGACATACCCTTTGCAGGGCATATGGCTTATTCAAAAACTAGGTCTCGATTACTAACCCAGTTCTACTGGCTTAAATTATGCAGTGATACCAAGCAATATTGCAGAACTTGTGACATCTGCCAGAAGCTTGTTAAAAAGGGTAAACACCCGCAAGCTGAACTACAAATAACAGATCTGGCAAGTAGGCCTTTCGAAAAGATCTCTGTTGACATTGTAGGTCCTCTAAACCATGTAAAATCAAGAGGAAATAAGTTCATAATAACGATAATTGACCTCTGTAGCAGATGGCCTGAAGCAATTCCACTTAAGAACATAACTGCCAAGGATGTTATGGAAGTTTTCTTCCACATTTTTTCTAGAGTAGGGTTTCTTGATACCATTCTCTCAGATCGTGGGAGTCAGTTCATAGCTGCAGCCACTCAAGCTTTTACTAGAATGTTAGGAGTAAAGCAGTGCTTTAATAGCCCATACCACCCTCATTCTACGGGCATTGTAGAAAAGATAAACGGTGATCTCAAGCATATGCTATCAAAAGTTACCCAGGAACATCCTGAAGACTGGGATACTTATTTACCTGTCATACTATTTGCATATCGCAAAGTACATCATTCCAGTACAGGTTTCTCACCATTTGAACTTGTGTATGGAGCCAAACCACGCGGCCCATTATCTATGTACCATTCTATGTTAACTGAAAGTATAACTGTACATAAACCAGTATCATCATATGAACATGTAACATAATTGCGTGATAGGATAATGAAATCTTGTGTGTTAGCTAAAGAAACACTGAAACAATCTGGTGCTATTTACAGACAGTATGCAAACAGAGAAAATAGGACAATAACACTGACACCTTGACAAGACGTACTACTTCTTTTTCCAAGCGACAGACAGCTTTTGACAGACCCATAGCAAGGACCGTTTAAAGTACCGAGACAAATCTCGACAGTGGACTATGAGATCGCAATAAAAGACAAACACATATTTCACATCAACATGTTAAAACCATACTACACCAGAGACGAAGATCAGGACGAGACAGCAGCAAGCACAACGATAGTGGACCACGCAGACGACGACGAGACCGACGAAATACCGACCCCATCACTTGACACGTCAAACAATCTGCATGACATCAGAATAAATCCTAATCTGACTCAGACAGAGACCGACAATTGCAGACAACTGTTACAGGACTACAGCAGCATTTTCTCAAACCACCCAGGACAAACAGACATAGTGCATCATCACATTACTCTGACATCCAACACACCAATAAAATGCAGGCCATACTCCATTCCCATACACTACAAAGAGAAATTACATCAGGAAATTCTAGACTTAGAGAAGAATCATATCATCAGACGATCACAATCACATTTTTGTTCACCGATAGTGATAGTGAAAAAGAAGAACAACACGATACGCCTCTGTGTTGACTATAGGAAACTTAACAATATCACACAGTTGGATTTAGAACCAATGAGCAACTGTGAAGACATACTGACTGAACTGACAGATTCTAGATACTTTACCAAACTGGACATGACAAAAGGGTATTGGCAAATACCTGTACATCATAACATCATACATCTGACAGCATTTGCCACACCCTGGGGCCGATACGAATGGTGCAAGCTTCCATTCGGGCTAGTCAATGCCCCGGCGACACTTGTACGGATGACGAGACTTCTTCTGACAGATATCCCTAATATAATTTCATACATGGACGACATCTGTGTACGTACAAAGACTATGACAGACCATATAGCAACATTACAGCAGACATTTGACCGTATCAGACAACACGGACTGACAGTCAAACCATCGAAAGTTGACATAGCCTACCAATAAATTTCAGTTTGGGATCTAAAATTTGTAATGGCTTTGTCACGACTGACGATAACATCGTGTCAAGAATTCTTAAATTGTCGCTTCCGACGACAAAGAGATGAGAAGTGTCCTAGGTCTGTTAAATTATTACAGACAGTGTATACCAAATTTTGCCACATTGACGGAGTGTTTCACTTACCTACTAGTAAAATTGTAAACAGCGAATGCCTAAGACCTGCATTTACAAAAGTGTTATCCTACTTTTCTAGTAACCCCATTTTTAAATTACCAAATTTGGACATTATTTTCAGATTAAGAACTGACGCGAGCTCCGTAGCGATTGGGGCAGTACTTTTGCAACAGCACGACCAATCATCAAGACTGGAACTCCTACCAACCACAGGGTAGCACGATGGTCACTGTTACTGCAAGATTTCAGTTTTGAAGTCAGGCATATCTCTGGCATACAGATTACGATTGCTGACCTTCTTTCCAGATGTCCTTACGACACATCCGATAGCCTAACTGTGTCTGAGCGCACACAGCAGATCAATAAGTAATCTGCAGAGTAGTAACGCGCTCAGCATCACAGCGAAATGTGAAAGTATTTCAGTAACGCTGTGTAGAAATTGTGATAGGGACAACGTCCCAATGTAAATATAGTACATATATTTTATAGTTGTTGCGATAATTGTGATGAATACTTGTGTCATGTGTGATCGAAAGGTAACATTATTTTAAATATGTATTAACATTGTAACTAACAGTGCTACGTGATTTCAAGACTTACTGTGCTAGAACTGTTCCAGTATCCGTAGTACCTGCGAAGCAGAGTGTTCCGACGTATTTTACTCCGTGTGAAAGGACAGTGACATCTGCATTCTACAGAAAACTTTAATCCATATTTTGAAAGAAAGAGTTAATCCAGCAGCTGTTCTTAAGAACTGTGTACTCCGCTTGTTTATGTAACATCCCGACGGAAGAACATTGTGTTAATTACACCTAAACACACCAGCTGTGTACTTCCGGTATTTGTGTAATAAATTCAAAAAAACTAGCAGCCTATAGTGTAGTTCTCACAAAGAATTGACGCTTGATATAAACTTTGTGAGCTGAATGTTTGCATAATACAAACTGTATGCAAGTATTTTGATAGATGTAATCTTAGAATCATAAGTTGATTAACTTGTTCGCAATAGTGACATTTGGTTCACTATTGTCAATAAGCATCAAACTATGACGCTTAGAAATTGATTTACTAATGTAATTTATTTTCTTTGAAAGCATGTATAAATTATCGCCGATAGATTTTGTATTGTTTCACTGATTACAACCAAGGGAAACAATTGAAATTAGTGGTAATGTGTAACACATACAGAAGCCATCTTTATGTTGCCAGATTGGCGACACATAAAGGTGACATCAACTATGCATGGTAGTAATTACCGAAGTTGTAGACCTACATGAGACTTTCCGACCAGATTAGGTTGGGGTCAATTGTTGGAGTCATCTCATAGGAAGGGACTCGCGGTCTGACATATCGTGTTTGTTATTTTGGTTAAATTTGTCGAGAGGTAGTTGCGTTGCTCGCTGATAGCTACCGGACTGGCTGTGTCAAACTGCAAATAACGTAAGAATCCATCTAGTGGATTGTACTTGAGGAGTGATGCTTAACGGCATCATTGGAGTGTGTGTATATAACTTACAATTATCTACATATTTCAATATAAACCAAAGTGTCACGTCAGATGACAAACATGGGTCGATTCTGACAGGTAATTAATAAACCCAATTGTATATAGAGTACATGAAAGGATTCTCCTTTCATGAAAAGGAGGGCGGGAGAATGTCATAATCTCCCCACCTGTTCTAACGCGTCGTCGTCAACGGCGCCTGGCGATTACGGCCAGGTCCACTTGTGAGCGACGCTAACCACGCTGTGGTAGAAATGGTCAGTCGGTGCATGCGTGGGACATGGAGTCCACGCAGGGGCACAACTCCGACTAGCAACAGCTCACTGTGGTTAGCGGACAGACGGCCCGGCGAAGTTGTACAGGACGGACGGAATGAATGGTGCTCGTATACTTGTGTAGATGAACGATAATAGATAGAAAGCCTGTGGGAGGATAGGAGACTGTGCGCTTGTGAGTTGTATACATTAAATTGATATGTCTATTGTCTATTGATTGTATTATGGCATCGATATTGTAATTGCGCCATACATGTAATGGTTGTGATGAGTGAGACGCGTGAATAAAGTGTTTGAATTGTATTTGTAGTGTGTCACGTCAAGTCATTCTGTGACAGTGTTTGTATCACATCTGTTGGTGATTACGAGCCTGTGTTATTGCTGTATGCAAGAATCTGACATATAATTTTTTTATATATTATAAACTATACGTTTCATACACTATAACAGTCCGAAATTATCGACCACATGCTGATATGCCTCTCTGCAGATGTGAAATTTCAATGCCAGCCTTGCTTACCCCTCTGGTTTCTTAAGCTGGAGAAGGGAAAGAGGGCCCTGCATTGTAGATGGTACCTTGGTATCCGATTGGCAGGAGAAATTTTACCTAGATCTCACCCTGACAGATGCAGTCGCTGTCAGAACTCAGATGATCTAACCAGTAAAGCATCTAACTTAAGAGCTATCACTCAGTCTTCTAGAGAATTCAACATCCATCCAACCACAACTCAGTGCGTGGAAGCATTCTTGTGACCTGGTGCCGAAAGTGTCACTACAAGCGCGAAAGTCACACGGGGGAGCAAAGAATAGTAACATTGTTGCATACCATGCACGTCGTAAGAGGCGACTAAGGAAGATATGGTTCCGTCGCCCTGCTACTGAGTGAGTGCATGGCGCGATACTGTGAGCTGTGAGTTTCGCCCGGAATGCTTTTACATATGTCCGTGGTTGTTTGTTGCGTGAACTGCATGTTCGGAACGATGGCGACCGGCTGTTGATGGATTGACTGGTTTGCCTTTTCGACCCACGAGTGCATTTTTCAGGAGACTCCTGGGAGTCGCCGCTGGAGCTACGGAGTTCGTGCTTTGTGCGGCGCTTTAGGCGGGTCGTCCTTTTGAAAGAGACCGAGCCATATGGGATAAAACCCGGGTCAATGAGGTCTTTCTGGTGACTGCCATTTCCATCGACGATGAACTGTATTTTTCGTGGATGACTTTTGTTTTGGCATTCTGGCGGCAGCATTATGAACAGTGTACCTGTGCGGGTTGTTGACTTGCCGATACTCCTGTCTATTCCATTATTCACATTGGGCAGTGAGGAACATTTTGTGTGATATTCACTGGCACAGGAACGGAGCAATATAGGGACGATACGTTGCCGAGAAGTTGGAAGAGCGACTAACTAACTAACTAACTAACTAACTAACTAACTAACTAACTAACTAACTAACTAACTAACTACATTGGCACCTTGCCGTCTTGACAGACGATAGTTTGTGCTTTAAGAAGGCATAATAACATTTACCTATGGCGGTAGCGAATGTGACTGATAAGGCCAATTTGCGCTGTAAATGTCCGTTCACAGTGGGTGCATGTGAACACGTGGTCATTTCCAACATCATGCACCATCTTACGTCTAACACGCACGATGTGTGACTTATCCTGCAGTAATTTTCTCCTTAATCTTTATTCCATTTCTGATGTTTGCCCTCCATGCAACACGTTCAGCGGCGACTTGCTTCCAATGCGCATTATCAATGCCTGTATCAAACATGTCCCGCTTACACACATCTTTGTATCGTAGTTGAGGCCGACCCTGAGATCTCTTACTAACTAACTAACTAACTAACTAACTAACTAACTAACTAACTAACTAACTAACTAACTAACTAACTAACTAACTAACTAACTAACTAACTAACTAACTAACTAACTAACTGACAGTTTTGAGTTTCTTCCAGAACCCATGCCGATTCCCCGCCATCTCATTCTTTCCACATATGGGTTCTCAGTCTGTTCCTCTGCTTTCTCCACTTGGTCCCATAAGCGCGAGACCACCCCCCCCCCGCCCTTGTCCATAGGCAATCTACCACCAAGAGGTGCTTTCCCTGCTAGCCTATCAGCCTGTTTGAAAATTGGAATTGGAATTGCGTTCACAAGTTTTGAACTTAAGCGAGTTTGACATGGTGATATTCGTTTTGACCTGTGTGCTTGTTTTTCGGTAGTAGGTGTCATGTTAAAGATCAAACGATATGTAATTTCCCTCGCCTTGGGAGCTATGTTTGGGTTGTGGAGATTAGTAAATGGTGTTGTTTTGAGTGACTAAGGATTGCGTCCTATATGTTGGATTCTCAGCGCTTGAGTCTTTGTGTGTATGTCTTGCTGTGCTATTCCTACTTGTTTCTTGTCCTGTATGAGTGTCTTATGCTGTATGCAGTAAATTGTGTTGCCAAAGATGAAACGTCTGATATGTTTGTTGATGTCTGTGATTGTCTGTCTTGGAGGGTCTAGTACTGTAACTAAATATATAATTTTGTGGATAATGAAAGTGTTGACAATGATGCTCCTGCCGAAAATTGTAGATGTCTTGTATTTGTATCTGTGTAGCATGTCTATGATTTTTGTGTGTGAGATTTTCCATTTTTGTGCGTGTATCTGTCTGGAGTTTCTGGGATATGTGATGCCATATACTTTAATATTATCTGTGGCCGTTAGGTCTGGAGGAAAATCGGCTTTATCCCGCCATTTTCCGAGACCCATTATGTATTATAACAGGTATATACCCATTATGTTTTGCTTTATTGACTATACAAAGGCTTTTGATAGAGTTAGACGTGTCAGCATGGTGGATATGCTTGCAGATCTACAAATTGATGGGAAAGACATTAGACTTATAAAAAACATATATTGGAAACAACAAGCTGCAATAAGGATTGATAATGAAGTGGGACAGTATCAGCCAATTAAGAGAGGTGTTAGGCAGGGATGTGTGATGTCTCCAGATCATTTTTCCCTATACAGTGAAAATATTTTCAGAAATGTAGAGGATATAAATGTGATCAGCATTGGAGGACGAAACATCAATAACATTAGATATGCAGATGATACAGTATTAATTGCAGACAATGCGCAGGACCTGCAACAATTAGTAGATGCGGTTGTTGTACATAGTGAGCAACTGGGGTTAGAATTAAATTGTGAAAAGACTCAGGTTATGGTCGTCACTAGGAAGAAAGAAGTGCCACAATGTAATATACAAGTAAATGGAAATATTCTTCAACAAGTGAATCGGTACAATTATCTTGGAACAGTCATAACATCTGATGGGAGATGCCTTGAAGAGATTAGAACAAGAATCTCCATGGCGAAAGTAGCCTTTAGCCAGATGAAAAACATTCTGACCAATAAAAAGATGTCAATTGAAACGAGAAAAAGATTGTTGAGGGGATACATAGAGCCTGTTCTTTTGTATGGATGTGAAACTTGGACAATGAGCAGTCAAGCTGAAAAGCATCTGATGGCTGCAGAAATGTGGTTTCTGAGGAAAATGTAAAGAATACCATTGACAGACAGAAAAACCAATGACCAAGTACTACAGGAGACAAATGAACATCGTAAACTGATTAAAGAAATTAGACGTAGACAGTCAAAATTTTTTGGACATGTTATGAGAAGAAATGGATTGGAGAACTTAGTGACAACTGGCAAGATCGAAGGGAACAGACCAAGAGGAAGACCGAGAGGAAAATACCTGGATGGCTTGGCCACATGGCATGGACGAGACAGGAACACTGAGCTGATCCACGACACTGGTGATCGAGTGAAATGGCGAGTCATGACCGCCCACGCTTTCCGGCATGGCACATGATTGATTAATTGATTGATTATGTGTGATTTGTTTATATTTAATTTGGCCCCACTCCCTTTACCAAATTGTGTAAATGTATGGAGTATCTTTGTAATGGGTGTTTTGTTGGCGGGGAAGAAAACGGTGTCATCTGCGTATGCGAGCAACTTCCGCTCTCGTCCGCCTGGTATGAATGTGCCTGTGATGTTGGTGTCTTGTCTGATTGCTTCTAGTAGTGGTTCTAAAACCAGTACATATAGGAGCGGCGACAGAGGACATCCTTGTCTCACCGATCTTGTGAGCCGGAACCTCTCAGTGAGTGTGTGGTTAACCAACACCTTATTCTCAGGATTCAGATACAAGATCTCTATCCACCTCCTAAAGTATATTCCTAAGTTGCATTGTGTTAATGTATTGTGTAGATAAGAGTGTGAGATTCTGTCAAAGGCCTTCTCCTGGTCTAAGGACAAAGGAGAGGATTGACAGTCTTTCTTCTGTGTGTATGTGATGATGTCTCTAATGAAATGTGTGTGTTGGTGTATGTTCCTATGTGGTACTCCGCATTGTTGGTCAGGGTGTATGAGCTTTGGCATGTAGGGTCTAAGTTTCTGGGTCAGTGCCTTGATAAGTATTTTATAGTCTGTGTTCAGTAGTGATACTGGTCTATAATTTTTCATATGTGTTTTGTCTGTATTGTCTTTGGGTATGAGTGTGATATAAGACGTGTTGCAGCTATCTGGTAGTTGTTGTTTATCAAAGGCGTCTTGATAGACTTTAAGAAGAAGACCACCTAAGATAGGCAAGAAGTGTTGGTATAATTCTATCGTTAAACCTTCCAGGTGTCTTGTCTTTGTTCATTGTGCTGAATGCGTATGTTATGTCAGCAAGTGTTAGTTCTGTGTCTAGTTTGTCTCTGTCTTCGCCTGACAGCTTTTCACTGTATTGTAGAAAAATGTCTCGTGTCTGTGTGTCTATTCTCTCTGCTGTAAACAGTTGAGTGTAGTATTAATTTAATGCTTCTGTTATTTGTGCTGGGTCTGTGTGCATGTTGCCTTGCATGTCTACTATTTTGCCTACTTGTCTGCTACGCTGTACATTTTGTTCAATTGCCATGTATTGTTTACTGGGGGTCTCTTGTATGATTGTGTTTAGCTTTGTTCTCAGGAGAGCACCCAGATATCTGTGTTGTTGGTGCTGCTCTAGCTGTTCCTCCAGTGTGTGCAAGTGTGGTGCATTGCTGTCTATTTGTTTTGTCAGCTGTATGGCTGTTTGTATAAGTTGTTCCTTTGTGTATGATGGATGCTAGTTGCTGTGTTCTGCTTCGTATTGTATTTTTCAGTAAGTCCCAGTATTGTCTGATTTTATCAGTCGGTATGTGGTCGGTGTATGTGTGTAAAAGTTGTGTCGTGTATTTTACGTATTTTGCATGCTAAGAAGTGTGTTGTTAAATTTCCAATGTGGTGAACGTTTAAATGTCTGCGTATTTATGTTGCTTGTACTGATGTGTGCTAATATGGCTTTATAGTCTGTGTACTGTTGTGTCTCTTGAAGGTGCAGAGTGTTTATTATGTGGTGTGTTGCGGGTGTGTGTGTGTGTGTGTGAATATATGTATATATATATATATATATATATATATATATATATATATATATATATATATATATATATATCCTATCTAATCTTCTTCCCGTGTATTGTATTTTATTTGTGTGGGTTATTTCTCGCCTATATTGATGTTTGTGTCTGAATGTGTCTATTAAGGTGTGCGTGTCTAAAATATTTTGCAGTGTCTCTAACTGGGTTGTGCCTTCTCTGTTCATTCTCTTCACCTGTGTCTTCATTTCTCCGCCTACTACTATATCCAGTGCCTGTAATACACTGTTGAAATCTCCACAGAGTATGGTATTCTATCCTCTGTATGTATGTTTGAGTAGTGTATCAAGTTCTTCATAGAATTGTGGTTGGTGGTTATAATTTGGTGGTGCATGAATGTTGACAATGATATATGTGTGTGAAGTGTTACTTATTTGTGTTATGCTGATTCTACCCTGGCTATCCCGATATGTTTTGAGTATGTTCCACCTATCTGATGTTTGTAGTATGGCTGTCCCAGACCCTATGTTGTGGACCGCCAAACTGAAAAATGTATGTCTCAGTCCTAATTGTGTTGTAATTTGTGCGCCACGTGTATCTGAATGTATATTTGTTTCTTGTAGTAGGATGAAATCTGGTTTGTATGTGTGTATAAGTGTGCAAATGTGTTGTTGGTTTGTACGTATACCTGCTATATATAAACTTATTACATTGATGTCGTCACCCATCCCAATATCAAACAAACAAAATTATGTTGAGTATAAATTGACAATTGACATTAATAATAAGATAATTTTTTTTAAACAATGGTTGTATGTAGCTGTTTAGAGTGTTTTTGTTGTTTCCGGATTCTCTTCATCGTCTGTGTCCTTGGTGATAAATAATGTTCGTAAAGATATGTTGTCGTCTTCCTTTGTGGTCTGCTTTTGTCCGTTTGTTTTTCCGGTGGGGGTGTCTTGTTTGTTTACTTTCTTTGGTGTCGCTATGGGACACTCTTCCTCACAATCACTGTTTTCAGTGTTTTCCGTCTTCTATTGCGCTTGTTATGTGTGACTTCTTTAAAATCCTCTGTCGTATCTGCTTCTTTGTCGATTGTAAAGGACTCCTCCTCCTACGTTTGGTCTCTCTCCTTTGTCGAGGTCGTTGGTCGGTCTGGGTTTAGAGTCGTAGCTTGTTTCGATTTTGTTAGGGTGGGCGGGGTAGGCTGGGTGGATTGTCTTTTAACAGTCCTGGCAGAGGCTTGTTTTGTGTGACTTCCTTGAAACCCTCTATCGTATCTGCCTCTTTGTCGTTTGTAAAGGAGGCCTTCTCCTCCTTTTGGTCTTCCTTCTTGGTCGAGGTCATTGATGGGTCTGGGTTTGGGGTCATAGCTTGATTCGATTTTGCCTGGATGGGCGGGGCAGGCTGGGTGGAGTGTATTTTTAATAGTCCTGGCAGAGCTTGAAACTCATTTATGTTGTTTATGGTTGGTGTTGGTTTTGATGACTTAGTTGGGCATTTATTAGACCAATGTGAATCTTGCCGCATATCAGACAGACTGTCCTCCGCCCTGGCATGGTCACTAGGATTCTATGATTCCGAATTCTCTGCCCTATCTTTTCTGTTATATTGACAAAAGACCCAAAAGATTTGAGTCAAAAGGGTCGCTCGGGCATATTCAGCTTTAGGAAAAAGACTGAAGCCAGATTACGGCTATTAATTATATATATGGTGATTATTATTATAAATACATATGCTTAATAACATATAGACAGTGATTAATTCTAGAGAAAATAACATTAAAGACCAGTCTAAAAATTATAGATTCAATTAAAATAACATAGTCAGTGCATTTTGCAAAAATAATCATAAAAATACTTTAAAAAATAATAACGCCAGTTAGTTCCCCTTGCATATTTTGGAATAATTGTGTCCCTTGACATCAACAAGCCCGGGGCTGGCCTTCTGCTCTTACTGTAATATCGCAGTGACCGACTAACGCACGATTGTGAAATATTGAATATAGCGATTTTAAATGGCACTTCTCCCCCGATGTGTCTCCACCTTGACGTGGTGGGGGAGCTTGCGTGTCCCATCGACCCCATTTGCTTGCTGATGGATGAAAAACTACATATCGGACAGCTTATGGGATAGGGACCAGACTAAGAGAGACACAACCTGCTGCTCAGGTGAGACTGAGGATAGCAGTCTAAAATTTAAATCAGGCGCACGAAGGCAGAAGTTCTTGGTCCGGACAAAACACTAAAGGCTCCCTGTCAAGGGCTGTGGCTGAACGCCTCTAAGCCACGGACCAGAGAGCCGGGCCGATACCCACCTTTCGAAAAATAAAGGCGTGATACTGAGCAAGCTACATGCTCAGGTCTGATACAAGTTCGAAGGCTCTCAGCTGGGGGATATGAGAGATTCCCGGATGAGAGGGCCAGACCGTTTCCCGTTCACCGCTGCACAAAGGTAAGGTGCTGAGCCGGCAGCACAAGTAGCCTACCTCGTGAGCGAGTACAAAAAGGCAAAAAAGTGCCCCAGTCGAAGAAAATGGCTGCGAAAACAAACTGTATCTAACTCATAGAGAGTGTAGACAAAAGTGGAAGAACGTCTCAATGACGCAAAATGGAACGCACGGCGAGCGAACCTATTGCGTGGTCCGAAGTCAAAAGCAAAAGCTTACCGAGTGGGTGTCGCTTGCAGTCTGACCGTCCCTGGTGTGTGCTTGAGCGATCAGTGGCAAACGAGTTGCCCAACACATGGAAGTGAGGAACTAAAGCAGCCATGAGCAGGACGTGGCAACTCCTCGGGTGAGCCCAGTCACAGAGCAATATGTGCCGGCTCTGCAATTATGGAAGCCTCCTTGGATAGCGAGGGAATGCTCATGGTCTGCCCCTGCTTTCCCTTGAGGGCCGACCACGATGTCGTTCATCGTTCTATCTTGACCAGCTAAGGTGTTAGCGACATCACAACAGTCCAACGTGCCTCGAAACCAGAGGAAGGCTAACCTCATTAAAAAATGCCTGCTGAAGTCGGAAGTGTCGTCCTACGGGTGGCAAACTAAAAATTGACACTACGCAATTACGTCCGAGTGAAATGTCTCGTCCGAATGTCTCTCGTGCTAGGAACAGCTCTGACTACCTAGTTTCCGAATGCCGCTCTTGTTTGGAACAGCTCTGACTGGGTAGTTTTCCGAATGTCTGTTGTGCCTGGAAAAGCTCTGTCCGAAAACTCGCTGAGTGGATGCCGTCTGCAAACCTGTCTGGTTTGTGCGGGAATGACCCGGGGAAACGAAATGACCAATATATTGAAGTGAGGATTTAAAGCAGCCATGAGCAGGACGTGACGATCTCCCTCGGTGAGCCCAGATCCAGGGCGTTATGTGTCGGCCCTGCAACTATGGAAGCAACCTTGGATGGCGGAAAATGCTATGGACTGTCCCTGCCTTCCTTTGAGGGATGACTGTTGTCTTCGACCGTTCAACCTTGGCCAGCATGGTTGCAGATGGCACCACAAAAGTGAGGGTCTCCCAGGAATGCTACCTGGTCAAAAAAAGCACGCTAAAGTCGATGTGTTGGCCTACGGGTTTCGGCCCAAGGGCGCATAACAGACACACCGCAATCACATCTGAAAAAAACACTCCGGATGAACGAAAAGAAGAAGAAGAAATGGCACTTAATCGATTGAACACATCGCCAAAAGTGTAGACAAATATTTTAAGGCACTTTGCATGGGTGCCAATGAAGTAATCACATGAACAATTTGCGTAAATGTTAACACAAAACTACAATATATGTCATAAATTGTACATCTCGAAAGGCAAAACCTGTCGGTATGCGCGGATTTTAACAAATCTGTTTTAGTTTTCAGTAATCTCACAAAAGCGTTAAAATTATGCACCCGATAGTGATAAAAGAGACGTAGTATACATACATCATTGTTATCACAACACCCAGGTATCTTGTAAACGTAAAAAGAGGTCTGACGTACCTTTAATCACATGTGCCGGAGTCCATTCCGAGGGTTTGACATAAATTTCACATATGTGTGAATGATGGAAGTATGGGATGTTCCAATCAGCCGTATTTTGGGTTCACACAGCACACGAAATAATGTCTTATATCGAATATGTGTCGCCACAACAAGCATTAAGAAGCTTAATTTTCAAAGCTCATGCGGTAGGATACATAACTACTTCCGGTTTTGTGTAGGTAAAAAAGTGAAACTGTAATTATTAAAAGTAATATTTTTAAAAATAGTCTATTTTATACAGAGAGTGAGAGAGAGAGAGAGAGAGAGAGAGAGAGAGAGCGAGAGAGAGAGAGAGAGAGAGAGAGAGAGAGAGAGAGAAAGAGAGAGAGAAAGAGAGAGAGAGAGAGATAGAGATAGAGATAGAGAGAGAGAGAGAGAGAGAGAGAGAGAGAGAGAGAGAGAGAGAGAGAGAGAGAAGGTGGGGATAATATTTATGATAGTGTACTCACAAAATGCTGGTCTCCCTGGCCTAGGGGTTAGCGACTTTCTCCGTAATCCCATATACTCTCGTGAGTAACGTGACGACGGCGAGAATCGGTAGCGGTTCTAACCGCGTCGGTAACTTAGGGGTATGTGAGCCGGTCTCTCAGAAAGCAATGGCAAACTACTGAGCTTAATCTTGCCAAGAAATCAACAATCAGCTGAAAGATGCTGATGTTGACGGCGATTTACTGTAAAGGATATGCAAACATTTTATTATTATTTTATTACTCACCAAAAAAATGTCCAATTTCTGCAAAGCCCACAGATTTATCCAGTTGCACTCTCCAAAGACCATAAAAGCCGTCCATTGTTTACACTGTGGGTGTTCAAAGAGGATGTCAAGTTTACTGGAAACACTTACTTAATCTATATCTATAATAGTGACTGTATGTATGTCCGTTTTTTATGCGTTCGTGAACGGTCCATCCGATTGAGATGAAATTTTCTACACGTTTTATTTTCATTCCTGTGCAACTTTCTGTCATAGTTTTTTAGTTTTTTTTTCGGCTACTTCTTCTTCTTCTTCAGCGTTCCGAGCCATTGAGGTTCTTTGCTGCAAATACAATCCGTCTCCATTCGTCTCTCTGGTGGACCTTCTCTTGCCAGTCGTTGATTCCAAGTGCTTGTAGGTCTGTACATGTATTATCTCTCCACCGCCTTCTTGGTCTACCTCGGGGTCTACGGTCATTTATTTCCTGAGTGTAAGCGAGTTTTGTTTCCCTATTATCTTCCATTCTTTCTATATGCCCCAGCCATTGTAGTCTATTAGCCTTCATGATACCAGTGATTAGCGGGGACTTAAACAGATCATAAATGTCTTTGTTACTTCTTCTTTTCCACTCTCCACTTTGTGTATCCCTAATGGGTCCAAAGATGCGTCTTAAAATTTTGTTCTCAAAGGTTTGTAACAAGGCTTCGTCTCCTTTCGTTGTACTCCAGGTTTCAGAGCCATACAGCACAACTGGTCTGATCAGTGTTTTGTATATTGTGATTTTGGTGTTACGAGATAGCGCCTTTGATTTTAGTAGATGTTGTAGTGCATAGTATATCTTATTTCCAGAGTTGATTCTAGTTTGTATTTCTTCCCTTATGATGTTGGAGCAGTTGAAGATTGTACCCAGGTATTTGTATGTTTCCGTTCTTTTAATGGTCATATTATCTATTTGTATGTGGCCAGAGTTTCTAGCCATTCCGTCTCTTGAAATTACCATATATTCTGTCTTATCTTGGTTGATAACCAGCCCCATCTGTTGGGCTTTTCCCTTTAAGTGAGTCAATATTTCCAATGTCTTTTGTTCACTTTGCCCTATAATATCTATATCATCTGCATAACCAAGCAGCTTGGATGTTACTCCAATATCACATTCCTCCTTTACCTTCCTTACAACTTTCTCTAGAGCCAGATTGAAGAGTAGCGGCGATAGTGCATCACCCTGTTTCAAGCCAGATGTTATTTGGAAGGGGTCTAATTTCCTGCCTTTATATGTTACTATATTATAAGTATCTTCCATGCATAGTCTGGTCATGTTGATTAACTTCCTTGGTATTCCAAATTCCTGCATAGCATTCCATAGACTATTCCTATGGACACTATCATAAGCCTTTTTAAAATCCACAAAAATGTTTTCGGCTACTTACTTTCTGAAATTTAATATTTCATTTTTCATTATAATTTCTATATAGCAAAGAGACTTAACTCTAGAAAAGTTATTTCAAGGGGCATAACTTTTAATAACATTTCTATATACATTATAGTCACATTGTTGCATCGTTTTCAAATATTTATAAACTCTTTGTCCATAGTTATTTACAGGCATATGAGTTATAATAAATAATGATATAATCTTTAAGGCATTTTCAAAGTTTTCATAAAAATAATGCATAATGCATAACATTGTAACTCATCTTTTTATGCTTAAAGAAGTTATCTACAGTCATGTAGGTGATTAAAAACAGTTTTCACTAAAAATAATGGATGGTGTGTGGAAGGACATTCTTTTAAGTTACTGTGTGAATTTAATGAGACGCTCCCCGCCAGGAGCTAGGCGAAGCCACGCCGGGTCAGATAGATAGACAGACAGACAGACAGATAGTCGGGAACGGGAGCTTATATGACTGCTTATATGAATTAAATGAGATGCTCCCCACCAGGGACTGGGTGAAGCCGGGCCGGCTCAGACAGACAGACAGACAGATAGACAGACAGACAGACAGACAGACAGACAGACAGACAGACAGACAGACAGACAGATAGTCGGGAACGGGAGCTTATATGACATACGTATATGAATTAAATGAGATGCTCCCCACCAGGGACTGGGTGAAGCCGGTCCGGGTCATACAGACAGACAGACAGACAGACAGACAGACAGACAGACAGACAGACAGATAGACAGACAGACAGACAGACAGACAGGCAGACAGACAGTCGGGAACGGGAGCTTATATGACAACGTATATGAATTAAATGAGATGCTCCCCACCAGGGACTGGGTGAAGCCGGGCCGGGTCAGACAGACAGACAGATAGACAGACAGACAGACAGATAGTCGGGAACGGGAGCTTATATGACTACTTATATGAATTAAATGAGATGCTCTCCACCAGGGACTGGGTGAAGCCGGGCCGGGTCAGCCAGACAGACAGACAAACAAGCAGACAGACAGACAGACAGACAGACTGATAGATAGATAGATCCTCTCCAGGGACTGGGCGAAGCCGGGCCGGGTCAGCTAGTGTGTTTTATATTTAACTCTTGGCCTATCAGTATCATGCGCCACAACACACGGGAGCACAGTTAATTACAATCCCGGTAGCTATTATTGAATACGATATATTGTCTACACAGTTTCATTAAATTCTTTATCCTTAAAAGTCCCGAACAGCTTCCAAGTACTAGAAATAAAGATAATAACAAAACCACAAACATATTACAGTAAAACCTCGGTTTTCGTCGATAATCCGTCCGAAAACAATCGGAGAAACCAGAAACCGATGAAAACCGAGGCAATTATTTTCCACATGAATCATTTTAAATCCAAATAATTAGTTCTAGAAACTTCAAATACATACCAAAAACACATTTTATAGAGAACTAGCTGACCCGGCCCGGCTTCGCCCAGGCCCTGGAGGGGATCTATCTATCTATCTATCTATGTATCTATCTATGTATCTATCTATCTATCTACCTATCTATATATCTATCTATCTATCTGTCTGTCTGCTTGTTTGTCTGTCTGTCTGTCTGTCTGGCTGACCCGGCCCGGCTTCACCCAGTCCCTTGTGGGGAGCATCTCATTTAATTCATATACGTAGTCATATAAGCTCTCCCGTTCCAGACTGTCTGTCTGTCTATCTGTCTGTCTGTCTGTCTGACCCGGCCCGGCTTCACCCAGTCCCTGGTGGGGAGCATCTCATTTAATTCATATACGTAGTCATATAAGCTCTCCCGTTCCAGACTGTCTGTCTGTCTATCTGTCTGTCTGTCTGTCTGACCCGGCCCGGCTTCACCCAGTCCCTGGTGGGGAGCATCTCATTTAATTCATATACGTAGTCATATAAGCTCTCCCGATCCCGACTATCTGTCTGTCTGTCTATCTGTCTGTCTGTCTGTCTGACCCGGCCCGGCTTCACCCAGTCCCTTGTGGGGAGCATCTCATTTAATTCATATACGTAGTCATATAAGCTCTCCCGTTCCAGACTGTCTGTCTGTCTATCTGTCTGTCTGTCTGACCCGGCCCGGCTTCACCCAGTCCCTGGTGGGGAGCATGTCATTTAATTCATATAAGTAGTCAAATAAGCTTCCGTTCCCGACTATCTGTCTGTCTGTCTATCTATCTGACCCGGCGTGATTTCGCCCAGCTCCTGGCGCACAGTAACTTAAAAGAATGTCCTTCCACACACCATTCATTATTTTTAATGAAAACTGTTTTTAATCACCGACATGACAGTTGATAAGTTCTTTAAGCAGAAAAAGATGGGTTACAATGTTATGCATTATGCATTATTTTTATGAAAACTTTGAAAATGCCTGCAAGATTATATCATTATTTATTATAACTTATATGCCTGAAAATAACTATAGACAAAGAGTTTAACAATAGTGCAAGTAAGTCCAACAATGTGACTGTAAAGTATATAGAAATGTTATTAAAAGTTATGCCCCTTGAAATAACTTTTCTAGAGTGAAGTCCCCCTGCTATATAGAAATATATAATGAAAAATGAAAAAGTAAATGTTATTAAATAAGTAGAAGATTTTACACTAAGAAACTATTATAGTCGGTTGCACAGGAATGAAAGGAAGACGTGTAGAAAATTTCATCTCAATCGGATGTACCGTTATCGAACGCATCCAATACACACAAACAAAGTCACATACACTCTGTTTTATAGATATAGATAAATATAACGTTTAATACTATTTTTCGGCCCCAGACTTGTCCGAACTTGCACCTACGCCGTGCCTAGTAACACTGTATGCCAGTGCACCTCTTGAATTTTTTAAACCATCCTCTACTGGTCTTAAAATCACTAAATACACTAGCAGTCGTCCCAGGCATTTTCTTAATGAGATCGGCATACAACAGTCTGGCTTTTTCACATATGATTGCCTCTGAAACAAAATCGCCATCTATCTTGTTTTGATTTAACCAAATTAATAATAGCTGTTTGACATCTTCAGTTGTTTGCCTTCTCCGTTTCGTTAGCATACTCATGCTTTTAGCTACATTAGCCTCCTTTATTGCTTCCTTTTTCGCCACAATGGAACTTATCGTGGATGGCGACTTCCCGTACATGGGCCAGATTTCAGCTATCTTAATGCCGTTCTCGTATTTTATTATTAGCAGATGATGCTCACATGGCGAAAACAATGCCAAACGGAGCAGAAGAATGCGCGGGTCCTTTGTTTTCGCAAAATTAACAGCCAGTTCATGTGAGCATACCAACGAAATCCGAGGCAATCGACGAAAACCGAGACACATTTTTTTGCGGAAAAAATCGTCGGAAATCGAAACCGATGATAACATAAGGCAACGAAAACTGAGGTTTTACTTACTTTCATTGACGATAAATATACACATCTTATGAAAACAAATACCTTTTCAGATTGTCTTAAGGATGCCGTGACTATAAAGAATTGTGTGTAAAAATGTACAATCCCACATGAAACGGTGATTGGTGCACTTGAAGAATAGCCAATCACGTATGGCATTTTGATTGGTACACGTGAAAAAAAAGGAGCCAATCACATATGATGCATTGATAGTACACACGAACAGTAATCAATCAAACACGACTAGTAGATTAGTACACATGAAGAATAGCTAACCCACACGGCGTGTTGATTTGTTGAAATGAAGAATAGGCAATCACACGTGATGCATTGATTAATTCATGTGAAGAACATACAATCACACATGCCACATCGATTAGTGCATGTGAAGAATAGCCAATCACACGTGCAGCATCGATTGGTGCATTTGAAAAATAGCCAGTCACATGCCACATAGTTTAGTGCATGTGATGAATAGCCAATCACACATGACACATCGATTTGTACACATGAAACATTAATTGATACACGAAGAATAGGCAATCGCACATGATATGTTGATTGGAACACATGAAGAACAGCCAATAACACGTGATATGTTGATTGGAACACATGAAAAACAGCCAATCACACATGATATGTTAATAGAACACATGAAGATCAGCCAATCACACGTGATATGTTTATTGGAACACACAAAGAACAGCCAATCACACGTGATATGTTTATTGGAACACACGAAGAACAACCAATCACACGTGATATGTTTATTGGAACACACGAAGAACAGCCAATCACGCGTGATATAGTTATTGGAACACATGAATAACAACCAATCACACGTGATATGTTTAATGGAACAAATAAAGAACAGCCAATCACACGTGGTATGTTTATTGGAACACACAAAGAACAGCCAATCACACGTGATATGTTGATTTTAACACACGAATAGCCAATGACACGTGCGTGATATGTTGATTTGAACACACGCCGAATAGCCAATCACGCATGATGAACTGTTAAGGCAGAAAGGCGAAAACAGTCGTCACTTCTGTATAGTTTTGTTGTAAAAAAAGAGAAGGTACCTTCATTGTGACCACTCATTTGTTTATACACCCAAATGCCACGTTTTCTTAAACCACTCATCGCTATTTTGAAAGTTGTTTGTTTAGCATATCTCTTACAGGACGTTGCAGTCAACACCAGCATTTTTCAGCTGCCGTTGTTGTACTAGGCAAGATTACACTCAGCAGTTTGTTATTGTTTTCTGAGCGACCGGCTCACATACCCCCGTAAGTAACCAACGCGGCGCGATCCGCTACCGAATCTCGCGCAGTTACGTTACTCACCAGAATATACGGGATTACTGAGAAAGTCGCTAACCTCTTCGCCAGAGCCGAGGGATCACAACATGAATATACCAATTGTTTGAAAGACACGAATAAACAAACACAATAATCCATTATTATCCACATAACAATAGACAAAGAGTTATACGGGGCCGAAAGGGTACAAGCATTCGCTCTTAAACTTCCGGGTCGCTGATGGCAGATTGGGGGGTTCGACCCATACACTGATCAACTGGATTTCATCCTTGACTTCTTGTTAAGAAAGCAGTGGCAAACCACTAAACGTAAAATTGCCTAGAACATTAAACTGGGGTAGATTGCACCGTCCTATCGTGGAATATGGACACTATATATCCCACATCTTACACGTGGGCATTTGGTTGGAGTCCGTTGACAATAAAATACCACAAAAGTGTGGAAGAAACATCCCCCTCCCTCCCCGCCTCCAAACAATCCTATCCCTAGGGTCTTTAGTATCTTCCACAATTTCAATGCTCAGTGAATGGACGTTCACATTATAATACTTGGTCATTTGATTGTGTACCTTCTTTAGTCCAAACTTACGTTTTGTTTGGCACTGAATCAGAGTCTGCAAGGTGTGGCGTGCACCTGGCCCTGCAGCCAGCAGGGTTAGGATCGGCTAGCCTCTCCCAGGAGGGGTTGAAAAGTGAAAATTAGTAGCCTGCCGATGACCCGCAGACTACACAAGCCAAACCCCACCCCCATATGATGCAGACCGGGGAACCATGACCGCGAGGTCATGGGCTAACGGGGCTATGTCTCGCCATAGGGGATGGACTCCCTGTGGTCAGATTTGTGTCCTAAACCTGCGACTGGCCTAGCAAGCGGCAGGGGATCTTCATACTGCTCGTAGAAAAACTAAGAAGTATAAACGGACTGACAGACCAGACGGAAACAGAGGAAGAGGCCGACCACGTAAACGTTGGGCGGAGGGAATAGCAGAGTCCATGAGAATATCGATACATGAAACCCATAATCGGGCACTCTCCCGCTGTTTATACTTCACCTCGACACCGCAAGGTACAAGAGGAACATGATGAGATGAGATGCGATGAGATGAGATGAGATGAATCAGTTAAAATTTCGAAAGATGCCACAAAACAAAACAACTCGTATGGCGATGTATGGTCCTTCAGTCCAAACGGTAAATCACATTTGGCGATATCTTATCATTCGGCACTGGATCAGTTAAGAGTTGGTTAATGTTTTAAAATTAAAAAAAAAAAAACGCCGGCGAATGCATATCCTTTGAAATGTGCTCCGGATAATTTCAGTGAACAATGTTCTCAAACGTGTAATTAAGAGTTAAGTACGCTCGACAGCCGGGAAGTCACAATGAGCGTGGGATTCCTGACATCCGACGTTAAACACTTGGATTCGCGCACTCACGCAGCTATATTTCCACACGCGCAGCTATATGTTCTCAACATATCACAGATCTACTAAACATATTGACTCAGATGTATTCGTAACGAGGCATCTTTTGTTCTGTTCTAAACAATTCATCTTCACTACGATTACTGCTACTACTACTGCTGCTGCTGCTGCTGCTGCTGCTGCTACTACTACTACTACTACCCACTACAACAACTACTACTACCCACTACAACAACTACTACTATTACTACTACTATTACTACTACTACTACTACTACTACTACTACTACTACTACTACTACTACTACTACTACTACTACTACTACTACTACTACTACTACTACTACTACTACTACTACTACTACTACTACTACTAAAACTGTCGTTATTGTTATTATCACATGTTCCCATCAATACAAAAACATAATCACTGCCAAGAAGTCACTCAACTGACCCTCCTCTATGTACTCTATTTACTAGTACTACACTTCTCATACTTGTATTGGGTCCTCTCTTCATTTGGCTCGGTTCTGAGTCGACCATCATGGCATCTTAAATAATACCAACAACACTATGTTGAACAATAAATACGTAACTGTTCGTTGACGCTGTGCACAATAGATAACATGAACTCATGTGTGTTCCAGTCAAACCTAATGTTTATTGCTGAACCACCCTACCACACGAGCCGTACACTAGGCCGGCTACATGCCGTGTCCGCCTTCCCGTGTACGTTGCTGATGTCTGGTAGCGTTCAAAACATTTCCCAGTTTTCATACTGTCGTTATACACAAGCCTGTATCATTATAGGCAACAACTGTCAACAACTTTCGCACAAAATACTCACAGTCTTTTGGATAGCCACTAACTACTGGTCCCTGTCGAGATTTCTACTTCTGGCCTAGGGTGAGACTTTTACTATCGTTTTACGTAATACATGATCACTGACAAAACGGGTGATAAGTTTCTATTCATATTCTTGATACTAACTATGCCTTGATAACCGTTTTCCTATCTGTAGTTTACTGGGTCACGTCTCGAAGGTTATCCTTCAATGTCCATTCTTCCAACCTTCTTACTTTCCTGCTTGCGTTCTTTCTCTTTGCTTTTTTCTCGTCGTCTCTTAGTTCTCCGTGTATATCTTCCAATTGTTCTTCATTCTATCCCTTAGTTATGTATTCTAGATGTTGATAATTTAATAGTTAGCCTCTCATGTTCTTGCTGATATGATCTTCGTTCGTGCCGTCCTTTCTTCATGGATTTTTTTTTTTTCATGGATCGTCTTCGCCGTCTGTTTCTCTCTGACGTTTTTTATCACCAAGTCAGTTCTGGTGCGTTCAATGGGTGCTGTATTTTCTTATTTCCCGATTATCGCATGATTTGTAATGCGACACATGGCAATCACTTACATATAACAAAAACATAACACTTGTTTAGTGGTGGACTACTACTATAACGGATGCAGCTCTTGCTATTGCTATTATTATTATTATTATTATTATTATTATTATTATTATTATTATTATTATTATTATTATTATTATTGCCGGTCTCCCTGGTCGAGGTGTTAGCAGCTTTCTCCGTAACCCCGAATACTCTCGTGGTTGACGTGAGCGCACGAGCATTGGAAGCGGTTCGAGTCGCGCCAGTGACTTATGAGACTATGAAGCCGGTCGCTCATAAAGCAATGGCAAACTACTGAGCGTAATCTTGCCAAGAAATCGACAATCAGCTGAAAGATGCTGGTGTTGACAGCGATGTCCTGTAAAGGATATGCAAAAAAACCCCACCAAAAACATTATTATTATTATTATTATTATTATTATTATTATTATTATTATTATTATTATTATTATTTGTTCTCATCAATACATCAACACAATCACTTACATATAATAATGATAGAATAGTTGTTTATACTGAAGTTATCCCTCCAACATCCACAGTATCGTTTGCGCACTGTGTGTTTTCCTCGTAGGCAGTCCTATGTAATTTACTTCTTCTTGTTTAGTCGTGTCCTTTTACTCCGACTGACTCCTGTCTAATTAGATTAACGGGCAATCTATTTATCTATTTCTCAGCCAACGTAATATTTATACGTTTTGCAAAGCAAGCTTTTCAAGCAGAATCCATCCCTTCTCCTACGCACGACCACACACTTAACTGGATGTACCGTGGGACAATTTGATGTGAAAATGAAAGCATTAACAACTTAAGCGCGAGCATAGATTTAGGTTCAACCACTGATTATTGCCTTCATCGACCTCACAAAGGCATTTGATTTGGTCAGTCGTGAAGGTCTGTTCAAGGCACTAAAGAAGATTGGCTGCCTACCAACTCTTCTGTCCATTGTGGAATCGTTCCACACAGGCATGAAGGGTATATAATCAAGTTTGATGGTGCAAGTTCTGAAGAGTTTGAAATCAAGAGTGGAGTTAAGCAAGGTTGTGTACTAGCTCCCACCCTCTTTGGAATATACTTTTCACTTCTGCTGAAATATGCATTTCGTGATCAGGATGACGGTATATACATTCCCTCACGCTCAGATGGCGGCCTCTACAATGCTCAGAGATTGAAGGTCAAGACCAAAATTAGGAGGGTACTGATCAGAGAGTTGCTTTTTGCAGATGATGCTGCAGTTATGACCCACTCTGAGGAAGAATTACAATGTCTACTATCTGCATTCTCCAATGCTTGTTCTGAATTTGGTTTAACAATTAGCAAAAAGAAGACACAGATTATGTCACAAGGTGTACATGGGGTACAATCAATCTTTATTGACAACGCCGAACTAGAGATGGTAGACCATTTTACATATCTAGGATCAGAGGTAAATAGCAAATTATACCTAGATGAGGAAATCAACATCCGGATTGGTAAGGCAGCAACAATAATGAACAGGTTAAGAAAAAGAGTCTGGGAGAACAGGAAGCTTACTGCCAAAACAAAAGTCCTTATCTATCAAGCCTGTGTCCTTAGTACTCTTCTTTATGGCAGTGAAACCTGGACAACTTACTCATACCAAGAGAAACGTTTAAACAGCTTTTATATGCGGTGTCTGCGAAGAATTCTTGATATTAAGTGGCAAGACAAAATCACAAATACTGAAGTATTGGAAAGATCAGGTTGTGTGGCGGTTTATTCCATGCTCAGTCTTCATAGACTTAGATGGATAGGACATCTTAGGAGGATGAATGATGGTAGAATACCAAAGGACATCTTTTTTGGTGAATTACAGATGGGTAAGTGATTTCAGGCCGGCTTCGTGGCTTAAAGGTTATGACTTTTCTCAGTATTCTCGTATACTCTCGTGGGTAACGTGATGACGGTGAGAATCAGCAGTGGTTCGAATCGCATCGGTAACTTATGGGCTATGTGAGCCGGCCGCTCAGAAAGCAATGGCAAACTACAGAGCGTAATCTTGCCAAAAAATCAACATCCAGCTGAAAGATGCTGGTGATGACAGCGATGTCCTGTAAAAGATATGCAAAAAATAAAAAAAAGAGATCTCAGGGTCGGCCTCTACTACGATACAAAGATGTGTGTAAGCGGGACATGATTGATACAGGCATTGATAATGCACATTGGGAGCAAATCGCCGCTGAACGTGTTGCATGGAGGGCAAACATCAGAAATAAAATAAAGACAAAGGAGAAAATTATTGCAGATAAGTCTCACACCGTCTCACACCACAGACGTAAGATGGTGCATGATGGTGGAAATGACCACGTGTTCACATGCACCCACTGTGAACGAACATTTACAGCACGAATTGGCCTTATCAGTCACATTGGCTACCGCCATGGGTAAAAGTTATTATGCCTTTTTGAAGAACAAACTATCGTCTGTCAAGACGGCAAGGTGCCAATGCAAGATTTAGATTATGAGGTCAGACAGGGCGGCTGGCGACTATGGGCGGCTAGACACTCCGCTGGCTGGTGTTCCTGGTCGAAAGTACGGCGAGGGATGGTTGTTAATCCCAGGGAAAAGTTGTTTCAACTCTTATAGTCCTATGCGTTGAGAGTATTCTTCCTTTTCTACGTGTCTGTTTCGAGGGGGCCGGTTCCGCGGGGAAGGTGTTACGCACACAGTTTTCAGTCCCGCATAGCCGCGTTCGAAACACAGCTGCGGGTGATTTGGCAGCAGACCGCCTTGAGTTGGTTATTTACGAAGTGGTATGGGTGCCGGTCGTTCAGAAAGCAATGGCAAACTACTGAACGTAAATTTGCCAAGAGATCACAACAGCAAAAAATATGCTGGGGTTGACTGCGACGTTCTGTAAAGGAAATTCAACTTACTTTTATTGTGTTTGCTTCGATGTGAGTGCTTTACATCAAGTTACACACCCCACAGGTCAGTGTGTCCGGCTTCGGCATGCGTTTGTGCCAGGTTAGCTTCATTAAAACAAGACTTTATCTATCCATAGAGAGGTTGTTCTTTTTTATTTTCTTTTTTACTTACGAGTTTTGCCAGGGTAGGGGTCTTGCAGCCTACTCTTTGCGATTTGCAACCATCGCGAGACATTTAGCGGCACAAACTGCACACGGGAGCTCCTGTGTTTAGCTCTAACCGATAAAGCTAAGGATCCAATCTCACAACCTGGAGGCCAACATTGACATAGCTACTACGTTATCTGTTACCGAACGTTGCCGGAGATGATTCTTACGGCGATTTCCGCTTTCTTGTTATTGTACCCCGATATTAAGGACATATAGAGTACTCGTGATGTTAAATTCCCCGATTATTTCAAGTTCGCGTTAAAAAAGGGACCAATTACATTATATAGTTTTTCCATCCTCGGTTTACGTGTGTACATCTCGTGTTTCTGAAATCCGTTTCTCACACAGAGATACAGAGTGACCTTTTCAGACGTAAGTATACCCACAAATCACGTTTTATGTAGATGTATTTATTTGTTCTAATGTGTGTTATTAGATGTATCATTCATTTTTATGTAAATCTTGCCATTTTCGACTATTAAAGTCGGGAGGTAGATTCCAAACGAAAATGATGAAAATTTCATACTTTGATGTGATATTTCAATGGCCGGAAATAGCCGTTTCCTTGTCAGCGATGACTATTTAATATTGTTATGGAATATTCACAGCGATTTTAATGCCAATGGATGCATGATTGCATTCAACATCAAATTTAGTATTTGTGTATATATTTTCATCACTCTGCATGGGCGGGATCATTGATAATTTTTAATCTTTCCAACGAAACATCTTTTGTCAAAATTCAAATATCTACGGCAATCTACGCTGGCTGACAAGTCTCGCCGCGCGTCGTCTGCGCGCGGCCTGACGTCATCACGGCATGACGTGATGTATACATCTGAGTGTCTGGGTGTTTATATATAAACTGGGGGGGGGGGGGTACGGGTTGTCAGGCATTGGTAGCACCTTTGGTAAGAATGACTCTCATGTCCTTTTCAGGACCCATCCCCCACTGGTCCAAGCCTGACACCCAGCTCGTGCCTGTGGCTCCTAGTAGCTGTCAGCATGCGACAGCGGCCACCCCCCGGGCAACAGCTGTGAGAGGCTGGCTAAACCAGGCATGGGTATCCGATTTGGTGTCAAACCAAGAGGTAAACTAGGGTGAAGACAGGATTCGGCAGACTGCCCAGAAGAAATCATTCCTGATTCAACGGGCAAGACGGCGTTTACCTGCAAAGCGTTGTGGAACGTAATGAGCACGGAAAGGCACGTAGAGCGCCCTGGTCATCCACTGCACCTGTATTCGTCTCCAGTCGTCTCGACTTGTCACTGGACTCAGATGGACTCAGGCGAGAGAATGAGGTCGACAAATTGCGCAACTCTTCCTCACTTTAATCCAAGTCATCGCGCAAGTCATTCTTCATCCAACGTCATATATCACCTTCAAGCCCTGTGGCGATGAGCAAGCGGCGAAGCGGCAGGCGTGGGTACGCTGGCAGCCGTAGTCGCAGACCTGCACACAGGCGGCTCAGGCCATATGGTCGTCTTCTACTGACCGGAGCAGCAGTGGGATTCGGCAGCCCCCCGAGCGACTGAGCAGCCCTCTATAGGAACACACTGCTCACCTCCATAGCATGAGGAAGGGGCTAGAAAAGGTGCCCTAAACATTGTCTGCTCCATCACTGCCTAACCAGCCAGCCGCGGTTGGTGGGTATCCTTAACTGCGGTCGACATACAAACAAAGATAAAACAAGCAAAGCTAAAAGAGTAAACCATATTGCCTTAACAATTGGAACTTGGAATTTACGCACCCTACTTGACAGAGACGGCGCGTCGGGTCCAGAGAGACGAACAGCACTGATTGGGAGAGAGCTGGGCAGGTACAACATCGACATTGCAGCCTTGAGCGAGACACGACTTGCAGAAGAAGGCCAAATCTGTGAAATAGGTGTCGGCTACACATTTTTCTGGAGTGGAAGGAAAAGCGAGGAAAGACGCCAATCCGGTGTGGGATTTGCCATTAATTCGGCCCTGGTCGGCAAATTAGCTGGATTTCTAAAGGCTATAAACGACAGCCTCATGACCATGAAGTTGCCCCTGCTGAATGGAAGGAAGCATGCAACCATTGTGAGTGTCTACGCACCAACTATGACCAACGAAGATGATGTCAAGAACAAGTTCTATGAGGACCTGCACAATGTATTAACATCTGTTCCCAAAGGAGACAAACTTATACTCCTTAGGGATTTCAATGCCAGAGTAGGCACGGACACCACATCTTGGAGAGGCATTATTGGAAAGCATGGAGTCGGAAATTGTAACAGCAATGGACTCCGCATCCTTCAGACATGTGCCGAACATGATCTCCTGATTAGGAACACAATTTTCCGTCTCCCCATGAGAAATAGGACATCGTGGATGCACCCTCGCTCGAAACACTGGCACCTCATTGACTATGTCATCGTCAGGAGGAGTGACAGACAAGACGTTCGAGTGACAAAATCCATGTGTGGTGCCGAATGTTGGACTGACCATCGTCTCATTGTCTCGAAAATAAACATTCACATCAGGCCACCACGGCGTCCTCAAGGGGCGAAAATGCAAACAAAGCTAAATGTCACCCGCCTAGACAGCAAGACAATGCATAAGTCGTTTGAAAATATGCTGGAAGACCACCTCAAGCCCAATGCTGCAACTAAACAGGATACAGAAACAGAATGGAGAGCCCTAAAGGACATAATTTACAACACTGCTATGGAAATCCTGGGTCCAGCCCCCCGAAAGCATAAAGACTGGTTTGATGAAAATTCCGAAGACATCAACCAATTGCTGGCCGAGAAACATCTTCTCCTCAAGGCACATTTGAATGACCCAAAGTCAACATAAAAAAAAAGATGCTTTCAAGAACATTCAGAGAGTAGTGCAGCAGAAACTTCGGCACATGCGGGACTCCTGGCTGAGCAGCAAAGTTGATGAAATTCAGGGATTTGCTGACAGACATGATATGAAAAACTTCTACGACTCACTGAAAGCGGTCTATGGTCCTACATCACCAGGCATAGTTCCCCTCCTCAGTGCAGATGGGGGAACATTGGTCACCGATAAGAAAGAAATCCTTCAACGCTGGGCAGAGCATTTCAGCAAAATCTTAAATGCAACTTCCTTCTTCGATGATGAAACCATCAACTGCCTTCCTCAAGTTCCCACCAATGAGACACTTGATGACCTGCCAACCATAGTGGAAGTAAACAAAGCCATCCAGCAACTCTCCAGCGGCAAGGCACCTGGTCCTGACTCCATCCCAGCAGAGATATACAAGGCAGGTGGGCCGGTCCTAACAGAGCAGCTTCACCAAGTCTTTACAACATATGGGTGAACGAGACCATGCCACAAGATTTCAAGGACGCGTCAATAGTCCACCTTTACAAACGTAAAGGAAACCGCCAATCCTGTGACAACCACCGAGGCATCTCCTTGCTTTCAATTTCAGGGAAGATACTCGCCAGAATTCTTCTCAATCGCCTCACAGCCCATCTCGATCAAGGTCTTCTTCCTGAGAGTCAATGTGGCTTCAGAAAAGAACGTGGAACTGTTGACATGATTTTCGCTGCAAGGCAGCTGCAAGAGAAATGTCAGGAACAGATCTACGAAATGTTCTCCACTTTCATTGACCTTACCAAGGCTTTTGATACAGTCAGAAGAGAAGGACTGTGGAAGATTATGGCAAAATATGGCTGTCCACGAAAGTTTGTCCAAATAGTGCGGCTATTTCATGACGGCATGCAGGCAAGAGTACAGGAAAATGGTGAACTGTCTGAACCCTTTCCTGTCACCAATGGAGTGAAGCAAGGATGTGTCCTGGCAACAACACTGTTCAGCCTCATGTTTTCAGCCATGTTGATGAATGCCTTCGAGAACGACAACATTGGAATAGACATCAACTACCGTATGGATGGAAAGTTATTCAATCTCAGAAGGCTGAAAGCTAAAACCAAAATTAACAGCGACACCGTCAGAGAGCTCCTGTTTGCTGATGATTGCGCTCTATACGCCAACTCAGAGGCGGACATGCAACATAATGTTTCAGCTTTCTCACATGCACGTGCCAACTTTGGGCTCAATATCAACTTGGAGAAGACTGTAGTTATGTACCAGCCAGCTCCAGCGAATAATCACACTGTGCCGAATATCAAAGTGAATGATCATAGACTAAGTGTTGTGGACAAATTCACCTATCTTGGCAGCACTGTGTCACAAGCTGCCACAATTGATGACGAAGTGAATGCAAGAATCTCCAAGGCCAGTGCGGCCTTTGGCAGACTGTACAAGAATGTATGGGACAGAACTGGAATCAGCCTGCAAACAAAGCTAAAAGTCTACAAAGCAGTTGTATTATCCACACTGCTATATGCTTGTGAAACCTGGACTGTTTATCAGCGACACGCTAGGAAATTAAACCACCTCCACACAGTCTGCCTAAGGAAGCTACTGAAGATTAAATGGCAAGACAAGATTCCAGACACTGAAGTCCTAGAAAGAGCATCCATGCCCTGTATCCACACTCTACTGATGAAGAATCAGATTCGTTGGGCTGGCCACTTGACTCGCATTCCAGATCACAGGCCCCCCTAAACGAATTTTTTACAGCGAACTGCGTTGTGGTAAACGTTCCCAAGGTGGCCAGAGTAAACGCTTTAAAGACACTCTGAAAATTTCACTGAATGCTTTTGGAATTCATCATGACACCTGGGGGGCTGCAGCCAGAGACAGAAATTCGTCGCGTGCATCATTCCGCAAAGGTGCAGTCATATGCGAGACAACCAGGACTGCAAGAGTTGTGAAGAAAAGACAGGACAGAAAAACCACTGCAGGAAAGCCTCCTCCAGTGACGTCAAGCATTCTTTGCCCACAATGTCAAAGAACATTTCGAGCCAAAATAGGCCTTATCAGCCATCTTAGAACCCACGGCTCCATACCTTCTAACCCACAGGATGAAATGAATGGTCATCATCATTCTTGATGGACAAACAACATATAAACTGGGAGAGTTATAGTCCCTTGTGCGTGTTTATCTCCTTGACGACCAGCAGTTGTGTGAGTGTGTAGGTAGGGTCACAAAAAGTGGAAAGGTCAAAACCGTTTTCTTTATATCTTCCTTGTAAATTATAAACTTAAACACAAACATTAATATCTCGCTTTAAAATTGACCCCCAGACTTGAATAGGGTATCGTTGGATGTGTTTTTTCAAGAGCTATCCAACTATGCAGGTTATATAATTAAAAAGCAATTTAGAAAAAGTTACTAAAGTGGCTGTGATCTTTGTCTGAAGAGTTCTTGCATCTTTCAGAGCATGATTGATTTAAACGATTTTGTGCCAAACAAAAAGTAGATTTGGACCAGACATGTTACACAATCGAATGAAGAAGTATTATATTGTAAATACGTGTTCACTGAGCAATGAAATGCCTAATATACCACGAAACAAAACAAATAACACAATTACACTAATATGCGATACATCCACCAGATAAACAACAGTAAGCCAAGGAAACGCAGTACCACAGCAAGCAATATAAGCAACAGCATATCCCTCAAGCACAAGCTGAAAGGAAACTTTATAAGGCCCCAACTACAACACCCCGATAGACAGACAGTTGAAGGGGGTCTGAACATCGTCCTTCATAGGGTGGATTATGGTTCTGAGCTCGTCTTCTCTTCCAACGAAGTGTAAAATCTTCTCATCTCTGAGAAGCCACCAACCTTGAGACGTCGGTGAGACTGAGACCCCAGACCGCCCATCGCAGCAGTGCACGACGTTCCTGGCCAGTAAGCAACCTGGTCCTGGATTATCCACCTCCTGGTGACAGGTTCTTCTTAACATTGCATGTCCTGTGCTATTTTCTAGACAATTTATATTGAGTAGTTTGCCGTTTGCTGTCTCCGTGGTGAATGAGCTACGGTCACGGTTCGTGATCCCGTATACCCGCGTTCGAAACATAGCTGCGATTTGGCAGCAGACCTCGTTCTGCTGGTGCTTTACGAAATAGTATGGGTGCCGGTCGTTCAGAAAACAATGGCAAACTACTGAACGTAAAACTTGCCAAGACATCTCATCTCGTCTCATCTCATCATGTTCCTCTTGTACCTTGCGGTGTCGAAGTGAAGTATAAACAGCGGAAGAGTGCCCGCTTATGGGCTTCATGTATCGATATTCCTATGAAACTCTGTTATTCCCTCCGTACATCGTTTACATGGTCGGCCTCTTCCTCTGCTTCCCTCTGGTCTGTACATCATTGCTTGTTGTAGTATACTGTTAGTTGGTAACCTAGTTGCATGGCTAAACCATTTGACTTGCTGCCTTCTAATAAAAGTGCTGTGTTGACTACAAACTTCATGTAAAAGGATATGCAACTAACTTTTAACTTGTAGTTTGCCATTTCTTGCTGAACGTCATGTAAAAGGATATGCAACTAACTTCTAATAAAACGTAATGTAAAAGGATATACAACAAACTTCTTATAAAACGTCATGTGAAATGATATACAACAAACTTCTAATAAAACATCATGTAAAAGGATATACAACAAACTTCTAATAAAACGTCATGTAAAAGGATATACAACAAACTTCTAATAAAACGTCATGTAAAAGGATATACAACAAACTTCTAATAAAACGTCATGTAAAAGGATATACAACAAACTTCTTATAAAACGTCATGTAAAAGGATATACAACAAACTTCTAATAAAACGTCATGTAAAAGGATATACAACAAACTTCTTATAAAACGTCATGTAAAAGGATATACAACAAACTTCTAATAAAACGTCATGTAAAAGGATATACAACAAACTTCTTATACCACGTCATGTAAAAGGATATACAACAAACTTCTAATATAACGTCATGTAAAGGGATATGCAACTAACTTTTAACTTGTAGTTTGCCATTGCTTTCTGAACGAGAAGTTAACATTTACAGCGCGAATTGGCCTTATCGGCTACATTCGCTGCCGCCATGGGTAAAAGTTATTATGCCTTTTTGAAGCACAAACTATCGTCTGTGAAGACGGCAAGGTGCCAATGATAGCAATCTGATTATTTGTCTGTCTCGCCTTTCCTCTGAGCGTCGATCGTCGGCCTGATCCCCTCGTCACCCCTCGCTGTCGCATTCTTGCCAGACTAGATATCATCATGAGGCAAGTGAGCTTCCGTAGTGTGCGTACGTCGGGTCCTGTCATTGAGCTCACCGGGATCCCTCCATGCGAGAGCGGCCTTGATAGTTGCGGAAGCAGTCCGTCTCATCAAGTTTCCTCAGTGATCACCAACTGGGAATAAACATCCTGAGTTCTGATGACAGTAGGTTAATACCAACACTATTCACTGAAGAAGTGTCACCCTGTGACGTAGCTAACACGAGGTTGAGTCTCACTATAAAGTCTGACTGGGGAGACCCTATGTCATTATGCGTCCCCTGATGAAGATCTCTGAGGGAAGCAAACACGCTGGAGCTTGGTAGTTCAACTAGAGTCAAAATTGTCTAACTGACCCATGCTGGGTGGGAGAAGTTATGGCTAATCTGGTATAATTCAATGGTATTAGTGACTAATGGAATGGCTGTTCGGACCCTAGCTGGGTCTGGTGACGTAGAGTGTATGTCACATCGTAGATCATTATAACAAAGTCTCTTACTACGATGATCTGTCTTTGAGACCCCACCTGGGTCTGGTAAAGAATTTGGCGTGTCATTATAACAGTCATACTCGTCGTGACTGATTCTCTCACCTTGATGTTGAAAAGTACCTCATATTGAAATAGCAAGTACGTATGAATTCATCACAGTCGGGTGTGCTCTTACAGAGGGAATCTGCGTTGGCTTGCTCCCAGTGCGTTGACAACTGGAGTGAGCATAGAGCCAAATTCTCCCGTTTAAGTGTAAGCATCTTGAATCCCACTTAGAAGGCAAGCCCTGCAAGGAGAGTAGTGGGTGAGAGTATTCGGCAACAACACAGACATACATAGCACACATTAGGAGCACATGCCATCAGATTAAATAGTAACCTTTCATTACTAGTTGCTATATTGTGATTAAGGGGTGATGAACGTTCTCAACAAATAATACAAGCTCGGCTCGCATTGGATAGCAGTTTCAGAGCCAATTGTAACAGAATGATGGAAGCCGACTCCTTTGACGATTAAAATTACAAACGCTGTTTAATAACTCAGCGCATGAGTCTGGTGCCACGAAAAACATTAAAACATTAACTACTGGAAGTGCCTGTCATACCAGGTCAGCATCGAGAATATATAAATTAAGCTTTATGTTACGTGCTCAGCTTGGTCGATATGCATATCAACACGATCCCTATCCGTCCTCCGGCGTCCTTCTGTCACTCCATCAAAGTCTAAGTCCCGCCGCTTCGCGACATCTAGTTTTCTCTATCGTTCGCTTGCCTATTCGCTCCTGCTGTTGTGACTGTTGTCTCTCACTATATAGGTATCTATCTAGCCACGAATGCGACGTGAAGCCAACCTACAGCCAACCTATTATTCTCCAAATCGATATCTGCGACCGTTTCCCATCATCTCCCAAGCAAGTCTGTTGTTTCTATTGACATTGCCGTGTGACGATTCTGTGTTGTTACGTTACTTCTTTTGCATTACTAGCGTTTATGTTCTGAGATTCTTTACTCTATTTAATTTACGTCATTAAGTCACACTTGCTCCTTGGCACTGGTTACTGTATCATCATAGAAGAAGTTCAGGCATGAGTGCGCTTCCGTTGTCAGGCAGAACCTAGAATTGCTCGTCTGGGAAGCACGGTTCCAGAAAGTACCGGTTTGGTCATTCTGTACCCCTGTCACCTGATACTGGTACCTCCCACTCCCTCTCTCTCGTCCCCCTCTTCATTCACTAACGTAAAATACTGAAATCTTACATAAGTATATGAGTCATCTCTCATGTAGAATTGTCCGTCCGAACAATTCCTCTTTATCACCATCATCATTAGCTTCTCCTCTGGGATCCTAGTTCCAGACCATAGAGAAACCCTCCTTGTTACCCCCTCTCCCATAGAAGGCAAAGAGTATTATAAATATACAGGATATCACACCCCCTGTAGATGGTGAAAGTCCAAACCCGTTCCGTTACCCCGTTAATTAACGGTGATCAAAGTGTGAACGGTTCGACTGGCCTGGTTGGACCAGTCATCTCATATTCAGAATGCAGCAAGCATCCCATCCTATAATTCCTGTCGTCTTTCGAGGTATAGAAGAGCCCTCTTCCTTATCACCCTACCCCTAAGTTACCGACGCGGAGAGAACCGCTACCGATTCTCGCGCACGTCACATTACTCACGAGAGTATACGGGATTACGGATATATATATATATATATATATATATATATATATATATATATATATATATATATATATATATATCTGAACGAGAAGTCAACGTCGGGGTTGATCTAGCCACCATACTGTCAGCGTACCGGAAGTATAAGAGCTAGGGAGCGCATCCTCTTAGCAACGTCGTATATATATATATATATATATATATATATATATATATATGTAAATGTGTGTGTGTGTGTGTGTGTGTGTTTGTGTGTGTGTGTGTGTGTGTGTGTGTGTGTGTGTGTGTGTGCTCGTATGTGTCAACATTGACGCAATCAACAGTATGAGCGTGAACGGACGAGGCTGTGATGTCTGCACTCGACTTTCGCTACAACAGACTGACCACCTACCCCTGCGTGCACTCTGACCTACACAAAGTGATATTCTTAACACTTCACATACACACGGTACGTTCTTGCTAAGATACTTGTTGTTTCCATTGTTGGAGAGAACACAATTGCTGTCGGCACTGATGTTCAAACGGGGGGTCTGGTGTTTCAGGCATTGGTAGTACCTTTTGTAAGGATGGCTGTCACGCTCTTTTCAGGGCACATTCCCCACTGGTCAAAGCCTGACATCCAACTCACGCCTGTGGCTTCTAGTAGCTGTCAGCATGCAACAGCGGCCAACCCCCGGGAAACAGCAGTGACAGGCTGGCTAAACCAGGCGTGGGTAACCGATTTGGTGTCAAACCAATCGGTGAACTAGGGTATGCTTACCCAGCATGTGAAGAAAGGATTCGACAGACTGCGGGGAAGAAATCATAGGTGATTCCCCGGGCAAGACGACGTTTACCTGCAAAGTGTTGTGGGAACGCAATGAGCACGGCAAGGCACGTAGAACGTCCTGGTCATCCACAGCACATGTATTTGTTTCCAGTCGTCTTGACTTGTCTTGCCACTGGACTTAGATGTACTCAGGCGAGAGAGTGAGGTCGACGAATTGCGCAACTTTTTCTCACTTTAATCCAATTCATCGCGCAAGTCATTCTTCATAGGCTTCACCAGCCATCTTAAAACTCACGGCTCTATACTTTTAACGCCACTGGATGAAATGAATGGTCATCATCATTCTTTTATGGATAAACAACACAGATGTTCAAAACTGTATATTCCCTTAGTTAATGTATACACAGAAGCTATAAACACTATGTTGCACTGGTCATTGCCTGGCATATTTTGCAGTATCTCGTCTGGTGCTCACTGCAGAGCTATACTATATATCATACACACAGCAGGTTCATGCCCCTTGCTAAGAGATCACACCATCAAAATATGATGGTGTTGACTGCAACGTCCTGTAAAGGATATGTAATTATATATATCATATGAAGTGAATAAATGAATACTTTGGCTGAAATTCATAAAACACATTGTAACAGGCATTGTTCCTGTGGTATAATAAAACGTCCTTACCCTTTCCTATTTATGGACTCCCTTAAAAATAAACAAACCCTTACAATTACTGTTTAAGTAACTTACTTAATGTAGGAGAAAATAAAACAGCGATAGACTGACCGTGGCACAGCTAAATTTATTTTGGCTTGTTTTCTCTCCCTTATCTGGCCAATCCTGGCGAGGGGGAAAACAAAGACTGAAGCGGCCATTTCTAGTCAAGACACCACGCAAGAAAGTCGACCTTTCCCTTCGGGGAGAAGGTATTTTGCCTTAAAAACATGATTCTCTTCAAGCTATTGGTATGTTATCTACATTATTAAGATATATTTATGTATTACATTGACCAGTATGTTTAATTAAGAATTAGTTACAATTCTCTTAAACCAGGCTGGATGATGTTTACTAAGGAAACACAGGTGGGCGCCACGCTGTAATTTTTCCTATGTCTTCAAATCCCTATGTTAATATCTTTTATAGGCATTATGAACTTATATCTAACTAAATAGTGTTTATAACCTATGAATAGTATGTGTACTGTAGTACATAGAGTATCAACTCTCATGTCAGAAACTCTTTTCAATTTAGGAAAGACTCCTGATTCATACTTCAGAGAAGAAAACTCGTTTCTGCCAATTTCATAGTCCTATGAAAAATAACTTCTATGCAATGGAACTATATATCCCTATCAATGCTTAGAAATCTGCAAATAATTTATGTACTGTAGAGATTGGACTTTAAAGAAACATTTTCTCAATGTAGGAGCAGACTCTTGATTTCATACTGCACAAGTAGAGAACTGGTGTCTGCCACCTTCAAATATCCTATGTAGTGTAAATGCACTGGTAAGGATGTCTCTGAACTTGTTTTATCCATGCGGGGACATACAAATGATTACGCATATTCGTGACTCTTACTTAGTCAGGGGATAAAATATTTTGCCACATTATAATCTGTAACTTGGAAATATAGTGCTAAATTTTAGTACCATTCTTTTGTTAACAGATTAGTAACCACTCCATATGAGGGTGAACATATAATCATTTCATAAAATAGTGTTAGGGACAGGCCATGGTTGAATATAAATTCATGAACAATTAAACGCGTGATGTAAGTGCATGTTCGGATAGGATTCACTCCGCATCGCCTCACCGTAGTAGAAACAGAAGCGAAGATTGATGTGAATAAATTGCTTGCAATATTCAGAAGACTGGACCATGCGGCATAAGTTATTCTTATAAATACCCTCCGAATAATAGCAGTCATTGGCAAAACATATCACAGCCATTACTATCCTCATGTGCTGTACGCAGTGGGGGAAAACAATGGATGTTTTAGTTCATGAAGATAATTCAAAAACCTAGGCTCCCTGCATCATCATTATGATTATTATGTATGATTATCATGTACTTAATATCAGAGAAATGTACATGTATGTTTTTTTTTGGTATGAGAATTTTCTCTGTTCTGATTGTTACTTTTTACTGTGGGAAGATACATTTTAATGTTGCACCTTGGGATTAGAGGATGTTGATGTAAGAATCCATGTGTTTGTTAGTACTTTAAGAAGCCAAGGTTGAATAGTCTTGACCTAATGATGATTATAGTGCCGAAAGGAAGACGCGGCATTAGAAACCACAGGGATTCTGTATAGGCTATTCTCTTCAAGTAATGAGAGAGACAATATCAACATGTTGGATGGACAGAATGACTTCACCCATCTAATAGTCCCAGTAACAACAGAACAAAATATAAGTGAGAAAATATCTTACTCACTATGAAGAGTCAGAATGGCTCAACTCAGCAATGAGGGACAGTGGAACATGGACACCCACTCCTTTCCCCTTCTCCCCTTGTTGTTTTGTATTTGTGTTTGTAATTGTGTTGTAAACCTTTTATCATAACACAGTAGGTTAATGCTAGTGTTGTATTCTTTGTCATCCCTTTTCTATAGAAGAGAAGCAGGTGGTGGTTGAATTTGGTGGGACTATATCACTAACACTGGATCCTGGGTAAACAGCCATAAAGTGAATGTCCAAAACCATAGTCTGGATCTAGCAATACCTCAATGTTTACTGAGGCACTCAATAGCTCCATAGCGAGCAACAGATAAATTAGAAGACAACTGACTGGGTGAGTGATTAAGTCCTATTTTAGTAGGAATATCCAGGATGGACTTCAAGATCTAATAATCTACAAAGATGAAGATCATCAGAGTACTGACAACAGTGTATCGTTTGCGTTACTTCTGAGAAGTATCACCAATGGCCTCATCATTCAACCAAGTCAGTGAAACTGGGACAATCCTTCTTCAAGTTACTAAAACTAACAACAGTGAGTAACCTTCAACTGTTGGTTGGATTACCAAGTTAATATCCACAATGGATAAGTCTTCGAAAGAACATCTCACAGCTGCAAAAGTCAAACATAAGGTTCCAGCCATGCAACACCATGTTCTAGCTATGAACACCAACTCAAACAAATGGGAAGAGACACTGAAACAACATTATAGCCAATACAAACAAATGTACCAACTTCAGAACATCTGAACCATAACTACACCAGATTACCTCAAGGTCCAAAACCTGAACACCATCAAAAGAACCATATGAAAGCAGCTAGATGAGTAAATGCCTTTACCCCTGCAACCAAAGGAATCACCTGATGGCTTGCAAACCTGGATATGTGGTGGAGTAATATTCTTCAGTTACATGCCTGCAGCAGAATCTTCAGATGAAACCAAATGAATGATTCACCACTGTATGTTCTACACAGAAATGGAATGAATGAGAACTCTATGCTGGTCCCATGTCAGCCTAACTGCCCATCATCAAGTGTGGGATGGCCTATCAACATGAACCGGGTGTGTGACAAAGCCTTTTGAACTAAATTGGGAAACGGTTAACATAAACCGAGCTGTTGGACAGTCGTCATCTTTTCATCGATAAGATGATATAGGGAAGAACCTTCTGCAGAGCTTAAGTTGCATCTCCTGAAAGTATGACAGACCTAGGCATCAATTTCAATTGGAACACAACCCAAATGGCAACCGAGTATTCTTAAATTCAGTCTCATGGAGAGAATATGTGCTTATGTATAATTCTATTCTTGGATTATGGATTAGAAACATTCGCCAGCCAACTTCGGTGGACATACTGTGAGTAGAAAATGACTGAGTATAATTCTGCACGGATAATTATGGACATTAATTGCTTTGCACTGGAGAAGAATGCCCATCCGCAACGCCTAAATGAACACTATAATTAATTAATTTAATTATTAGTATCAACTGTTTTCATGAGTGTGGTTTTCTTCAATGACAGGAAAAGGGTAAAGATTGTTTTACATGGTAATGGTGTACACCTAAAGGGTTATGTTATGACATATATGTATAATATTTTGACACCCACTCATTATTTTTAAATATGAGAATTGTACATGGTGTCAGAAATAAATGTATGTATGTTGGGTTTCTGCACCTAGACCAATGTGATTTTATCTAGGTACAATGAGTCAAGTTAGCAGAACCAATTTGTGGTTGTTGTGTTGTTTGTAATAACCTTGTTTTTTTCTGGGGTCACTGGGTACTATGTTGTAATACTGCATATCATTCCCATGCCTGTCTGAAAATGCATAGTGTTTATTACACATCTATATATGTAATTGCAGATCTTGAGTTAATACCTGAACTGTTTGTCCAAAAGTGTTGTGTACATCAAGTAAATGTGGTGTCCAATAAGTGGTTGTTTATATATTGTGAGCAATCAATATCCTTCTAGCATCTATAGTTAATTTAAAGGGTGATGAAGTGGGAAGGGAAACCTACACACAGATGCCATTGTTTCAAGGATTGAACTCTTTGCTCCTGAGATTTGTGGTAAATATCCCTGATCACCCTGCATTCTGACCAGTGACCAGAGAATCAATAATACCCCCTAGACATTTTAACGAATTATTCTCAGGAATTAAAATCCACATCCCACAGTTCCAAAGTGGAGCATATGTTATACCCTTGGTAATTTCACATTTAAAACGAACTCTTTCTGTTTGCACAAACCTGGCGGAAACCGACAAATTGTTAAGGCCTACCTATATTTAAGCAACCGTTCATTATTCGTCAGATACAGTATATGACACGCTTTTTTATGTGTTAACATTCACCACCACCACCACCACCACCACCACCACCACCACCACCACCACCACCACCACCACACCATATTCATCATCATCATGTGCCATGCCGATAAGCGTGGGCGGTCATGTTTCGCCATCTCACACGATCCCCAGAGTCGTGGATCAGCTCTGTGTTCTTGTCTCGATCATGTCATTTGGCCATGCCATCCAGATGTTTACTTCTCTACCTTCCCCGTGTTCTTTTCCCCTCAATCGTGCCAGTTGTCGCCAAATTCTGTACCTTAATTCTTCTCATAACATGCCTAAAATATTGTGACTGTCATTTCTCTAATCAGTGTACGGTTTTAATGTTTTTTTTTTAAGGATTTGCTCATTGGTTTTTCTGTTTGTCCGTGGTATTATTTCCATTTTCATCAACCACATTTCCACGCCATTAGATGTTGTTCAGCTTGTCTGCTCGACATTAACGTCGTCTGAAATCCATACAAAAGTACAGGTTCTATGTAGTATGTAATTTATGAGTTAATGACACTAATGTTTGGGAAACACGGAAAACAGTAAACAAAGCCTGTCACATGATCGACTGGTTACACAGACCAACAAATCTTATCTTTCTTACCAATACACAGACCAACAAATCTTATCTTTCTTACCAATCTCCAACAAAACAGTCGCTTCCAGATAACACCTGCAGTGTGTAGTTTTCTCAGAAAGGTAATATTGTTTGAGTGTCGTAACTGTAATATCTTTTAAAAGTTGAGAATTGACGGTACATGTTACGATTGCTTACGTGTCCTTTCATGTAAACATGACAGTAATATACTAATTTGATGAGACTAATAAGTTAATGCGTGTTAATCCATAGATTAATTGTACAGCATGAAGACTGGACACAGGGAGGCGTTTCTCTTCCTGGTTGTCGTGCTGACATCTGCGGACACGGCATCCGATTGCATCTATCAGGTATTTTTATACAACATTGTTGTTATACTGTCTGCTGTGTATATGATTGTTGAGTCTACCAGGTTCTTTATAGAACATTGCTGTTATATTCTCTGCGTTGTGCATGTTTATTGCCTCGGCCAGGTATTCCTATAGAACAGGGGTGGGCAAAATTTTTGCGCGTAGGGCCACATTGACAAATGTAAAGCTTTTGGCTGGCCGCATATATATATATATATATATATATATATATATATATATATATATATATATATATATATATATATATATATATATATATATATATATATATATATATATATATAACAGAGTGTATGTTTGTTTGTGGGTTTGTGGGTCTTGGATGCGTTCAATAACGGTACATCCGATTGAGATGAAATTTTCTACACGTCTTCCTTTCATTCCTGTGCAACCGACTATAATAATATCTTAATGTAAAATCTTCTACTTATTTAATAACATTTACTTTTCCATTTTCATTATATAATGTCTATATATCAGGGGGACTTCACTCTAGAAAAGTTATTTCAAGGGGCATAACTTTTAATAACATTTCTATATACTTTATAGTCATATTGTTGGACTTACCTGCACTGTTGTTAAACTCTTTGTCTATAGTTATTTTTAGGCATATGAGTTATATTAAATAATGATATAATCTTTAAGGTATTTTTAAAGTTTGCATAAAAATAATGCATTATGCATAACATTTTAACCCATCTTTTTCTGCTTACAAAACTTATCAACTGTCATGTCGGTGATTAAAAACAGTTTTCATTAAAAATAATGAATGGTGTGTGGAAGGACATTCTTTTAAGTTACTGTGCGCCAGGAGCTGGGCGAAACCACGCCGGGTCAGATAGATAGACAGATAGTCGGGAACGGAAGCTTATTTGACTACTTATATGAATGAATTAAATGACATGCTCCCCACCAGCGACCGGGTGAAGCCGGGCCGGGTCAGACAGACAGACAGATAAACAGACAGTCGGGAACGGGAGAGCTTATATGACTACGTATATGAATTAAATGAGATGCTCTCCACCAGGGACTGGGTGAAGCCGGGCCGGGTCAGCCAGACAGACAGACAAACAAGCAGACTGATAGATAGATAGATTCCCTCCAGGGCCTGGGCGAAGCCGGGCCGGGTCAGCTAGTATATATATATATATATATATATATATATATATATATATATATATATATATATATATATATATATATATATATATATATATATATATTATCTCTCCACCGTCTTCTTGGTCTACCTCGGGGTCTACGGTAATTTATTTCCTGAGTGTAAGCGATTTTTGTTTCCCTATTATCTTTCATTCTTTTTATATGCCCCAGCCATTGTAGTCTATTAGCCTTCATGATACCAGTGATTAGCGGGGACTTAAACAGATCATAAATGTCTTTGTTACTTCTTCTTTTCCACTCTCCACTTTGTGTATCCCTAATGGGTCCAAAGATGAGTCTTAAAATTTTGTTCTCAAAGGTTTGTAACAAGGCTTCGTCTCCTTTCGTTGTACTCCATGTTTCAGAGCCATACAGCACAACTGGTCTGATCAGTGTTTTGTATATTGTGATTTTGGTGTTACGAGATAGCGCCTTTGATTTTAGTAGATGTTGTAGTGCATAGTATATCTTATTTCCAGAGTTGATTCTAGTTTGTATTTCTTCCCTTATGATGTTGGAGCAGTTGAAGATTGTACCCAGGTATTTGTATGTTTCCGTTCTTTTAATGGTCATATTATCTATTTGTATGTGGCCAGAGTTTCTAGCCATTCCGTCTCTTGAAATTACCATATATTCTGTCTTATCTTGGTTGATAACCAGCCCCATCTGTTGGGCTTTTTCCTTTAAGTGAGTCAATATTTCCAATGTCTTTTGTTCACTTTGCCCTATAATATCTATATCATCTGCATAACCAAGCAGCTTGGATGTTCCTCCAATATCACATTCCTCCTTTAGCTTCCTTACAACTTTCTCTAGAGCCAGATTGAAGAGTAGCGGCGATAGTGCATCACCCTGTTTCAAGCCAGATGTTATTTGGAAGGGGTCTTATTTCCTGCCTTTATATGTTACTATATTATAAGTATCTTCCATGCATAGTCTGGTCATGTTGATTAACTTCCTTGGTATTCCTAATTCCTGCATAGCATTCCATAGACTATTCCTATGGACACTTTCATAAGCCTTTTTAAAATCCACAAAAATGTTATTGAGTTCTCTTTTATATCCCCAATTTTTCTCGGCTATTTGTCGTAAGATAAATATCTGATCTATTGTTGATCTGTTTTGCCTAAAAACCCGCCTGGTAGTCACCTAATATGTCTTCTGAATATGATTTTAGTCTATTTAGTAATACTGCGGATAGTATCTTATAGCTTGTGGACAGTAGTGATATTCCTCTATAATTTTCACATTGGAACTTGTCTCCTTTCTTAAAGATAGATATCAATAATGACTCTTTCCAGTCATGGGGTAATTCTTCTATCCTCGCGATTTTTATTATTTGTTCGTATAGCTTTAGATGTAATGCATGGCCACCTGCCTTTATAAATTCAGCAGCAATTCCATCAGCCCCAGATTGCCTTATTGATTTTAAGTCGCGTTATTACATATAGAATTTCTTCAAAAACAGGTTCTTCAATTTGTGATCACAATAAGTAATTTTTAATTATTTATGGGTTATTAAGAGTATAAATAACTAATTATTGCTATTTTATTTTACTTATACACTAATACATTATATTTGACAATGTGGACAAAACTTTTACTAATTTTTTAACAAGATTTTACATCTTTTTATTATAACAAATATTCTTTATTATCTATCAATGGCTTTAATTTAGACACACACCGACTACATTGTCACTATAATTGTTTATTTCTATTAGATGTATGTAATGCTTGCACTTTTTGACAATATTCTTGAAATCTGGAGCAAGTTTACTTGTTGAAATTCGCATGACAGCATGCAAGTTGCCGTCCGACAAAAAAGACCTATTCTTAGATTTGTTGATTTTCAAGCAAGAGAATGCTTGTTCGCAAATGTATGTTGATCCAAACAATGATAAAAGTTTAGCTGCAAAGTTTTTCAAGTTGGGAAATGATTCTTGTGATAAAGATTCATAGAAATCCAGCAAACCATCTGACTTGAATTTCTCTTTCAGGTCATGATCTGATTGTAAGTCAAGCAGTTCCAACTGTATGTCCTCTGTGGCTGTATAAGCTTCTGCATTAAAAGGGGAACTGAGAATATTGAACTGTGGCTCTAAGTTCTTGAAATCTTTGAATCGCCATCCAAATTCTTCAATCAATGCATCTAATTGGGCTTTGTACTTTTCAGCCATGTCACCAGAAATGGTTTCTTGTTTCAGCAAAGGGAAGCTTTGGCTTTGGACAGCAATCCATCTAGGAGACGGAAAACTCCAAAATATAAACCCCCAAGTTCAAGGTGGACCAGCGTGCCGAGGAACTGGATGGCCATGGGTTAACTGGTCGTGAACGTTGGACGTCTGGCAGGCGTGCGGGGCGGCACCAGGCGTATGGACTCCTGCGGGACATCCCCTGCCTCTTCCCTAGCAAGCAGGCAATGCTAGGGTGACCGTTTATTTCCTGCAATATCCAAACTTTGCCTATGGATTTATTTAAACATGGGAATCATCACCGGAGCTACGGAGCACGTGCTCTGCGCTTGACACATCTCTCAGAGGCTAGTGAAGAGAGAGTGAGGAGGAGAAGACGAGGAAATGGTGTGAGACGGCGGCATAGAAATATGAGGGCAGGCGCCAGGAGAACAAGACGAAAAGTGGAGAGACTAGGTTTCAACTATGTAAGAGTGGGATACTGGAATTGTCGCAGTGCCAGACAGAGAGGTCCTATATTGGAGAGACTAATATATGATTTTGACGTCCTCATGCTCCAGGAGCTAAATACAGACAAATACCATTGCCCTGGGTACGCCAGTTATATAAACCCTACTGGGCAGAAGAGACATGGACAAGGTCTGCTGGTGAAGGAAGGAGTGAAGCATCTGGTACTCGACTTGAGCCAGTGGAATCACAGTGCAAGAGAGGTCCAGGGTATACAAATGGAGATTGGTGGCTTAAGTTGGAACATCATAAATGTATGTGCCACAGTGGACTGTTTTGTCAGAAAGGAACATTGGGACTGGCTTAAGGAACTGGAGGAATTACCAGGTGATAGGCTACTCATATGTGGAGACTTCAATGCAAGGAACAGAGATTGGGACAGTAGTGGAGAAAACCGACAGGGAATTGCCCTTGCAGATGCCATGGTGGACTCCGATGTGCTCTGCATAAATGATGGTAGGCCGACAAGAATGGCAATGAGGCCTGGTGATGCAGACACAGCTATTGACTTGGCACTTGTCTCCCAGTCATCAGTCCTTGTAAAGTGGAATGTTTTAAATGACCATGGGAGTGATCACATGCCATGCTCAGTCCTGATCTCTAAACCCAGGAAAGTTAAAGCTAGGAGAGCGCGCAAGAACTTCCGGTGTGAGTGCACCGATTGCCTTCTTGGATGCCTCAGACAAGGGGCATGCAACAGGACTGTTAAAATTCCATTTTTGCAGCCCCCATGGTGGACCCCAGAAGTAGACCATGCTTGGAAAGCAAAGAGAGCTGAGGTGAAGCAGCTAAAGAAAGTGCGACAGACACTTCGAAGCTCACGAGAGGAAGTGGACACAGCGGAAAATGTCAAGAAAGACAAGGTGGAGGTTTTCAAGCGCTGTGCTGCAGAGGCCAAAAAGGCAAAATGGGAATGTTTAATGAAGGAGATTGGAGGGGATAAAACACTGCAAACATTCTGGAAACTGCACAGGCAAATGCAGAGAAAAGATCGGCCGATGACAGTGGGAACAATCTATAGAGATGATGGTGTGCGCGTGACAACAGACAAAGAGAAAGGGGAGGCGTTTCTCCAGAGATATTTAGAGCAGACCAATCATAATGATGCGGACACCAGGAATGCAGTTAGAGAGGAGTTATCTGGCACCACGAAGAATATGCAGTATGAAGACATCATACGGGTGGAAGATGTTAAACACATTTTGAAAAAGGTAAAAGACACGGCACCAGGGCCCAATGGGGTCAGGTATGGCCACATGAAGGGTTTGAGCAAAGCAGACCTGGAGGAGATGACCGACTGCTTTAACCAGAGCATTAGGACAGCATCAGTACCGCAGGATTGGGTGCACAACTTTCTCACCCCTCTCCCAAAACCATTCAAGGATCAGTCAAAGCTTAGCGGCTTTAGGATCATCACCCTTCAAAATACATTTGGGAAGGTTTTAGAGAAGATAGTCGCTGTTAAGCTGCAAGAGTTTTTGGAAAGCGGGAAGCTTCTTCCAAGAGGCCTGGGGAGCTACAGGCCAGGACAAGATACCTAGTCAAATGCAGCCACTTTTGCCTTTGATGTTTATGAGGGGTTCCAGAGTAAACAGGAAACGATGGCGGTAGCGCTTGATCTCGAGGATGCGTTCAATAGAGTTCGATATGATATTTTGATGACCGTACTGATGGAGAAGGGGGTCAATCCCTGGTTGGTGAACTGGATAGCAGCCGTCCTGCACTCTCGTCGGGTTGCTCACCGTCTGGGCGCATGGACCTCAGAGCCACATATTTTAACCCCGGGACTGCCACAGGGATCTGCAGTCTCACCAGTGTTCTTTAATGTGTATACGAGCAAGATTGCAAACCTAGAAGCACCAGGGGTTGGAAGAATACTAACATTTGCAGATGATATTCTTGCATATAGACAGGGGAGAGATAGGGAGCAAACAGCACAGGAGTTACAGGCGACAGTAGATAAAGTGATTTACTGGTGCACAGAAATGAGTGCTGTCCATCCATCCATCATGTGCCATGCCGGTAAGCGTGGGCGGTCATGTTCTGCCATCTCACTCGATCAACAGAGTCGTGGATCAGTTCCGTGTTTCTGTCTCGACCATGCCACAAGGCCAAGCCATCCAGATACTTGTTTCTAGGTCTTCCCCTTGGTCTGTTCCCCTCGATCTTACCAGTTGTCACCAAGTTCTCCAAATCATTTCTTCTCATAACATGCCCAAAAATTGTGACTGTCTACGTCTAATGTCTCTGATCAGTTTACGATCTTCATTTGTTTCTTGAAGGACTTGTTCATTGGTCTTTCTGGCTGTCCATGGTATTCTTTGCATTTTCCTCAGAAACCACATTTCTACAGCCATCAGATGTTTTTCAGCCTGGCTGCTCATTGTCCAAGCTTCACATCCATATAAAAGTACAGGTTCTATGTAGCATCTCAACACTCTTTTTCTCGTTTCAATTGACATCTTTTTATTGGTCAGTATGTTTTTCATCTTGCTAAAGGCTACTTTTGCCATGGCGATTCTTGTTCTAATCTCTTCAAGGCATCTCCCATCAGATGTTATTACTGTTCCGAGGTAATTGTACCTATTCACTTGTTGAAGAATATTCCCATTTACTTGTATATTACACTGTGGTATTTCGTTCTTCTTAGTGACGACCATAATCTGTGTCTTTTTACAATTTAATTCTAACCCTTGTTGTTCACTGTGTGTAACAACCGCATCTACTAAATTTTGCAGGTCCTGTTCATTGTCTGCAATCAAGACTGTATCATCTGCATATCTAATGTTATTGATGCATCGTCCCCCAATGTTGATTCCTTCCATATTTTCAATATTTCTGAAAATATTTTCACTGTACAGGGAAAACAGATCTGGAGACATTACACATCCCTGTCTCACACCTCTCTTAATAGGCTGATATTGGCTTACTTCATTATCAACTCTTATGGCAGCTTGTTGTTTCCAATATATGTTTTTTACAAGTCTAAGGTCTTTCCCATCAATTTGTAGATCTTCAAGCATCCTTATCATGTTGACATGTCTCACTTTATCAAAAGCCTTTGTGTAGTCAATGAAGCAAAGGTGTAGATCTTTGTTTACTTCTATAGAACGTTCGATTACGGTTCTCAGTATATACACAGCATTTACTGTACCCTTGCCTACTACAAACCCACATTGTTCTTCTCCTATTTCAGGTTGTATTTTCCTCCCAACTCTTTGCATGATAATTCTTAGCAAAATCTTCGTGATGTGACTCATTATACTAATTGTTCGATGTTGATCACATTCCAGGGCTCCTGATTTCTTTGGGATTGCAATAAATACAGAATTACATAACTCATGAGGTATATTTCCAGTATCATATATTGTATTAAGCAGACTGGTAACTTTATCTATTCCATATTCTTCCAAAGCATTAATCATTTCTGTTGTGACGCTGTCTGGACCGGGGGTTTTGCCAGATTTCATATGATTAAGAGCATTCTGAACCTCCATCTTCAAAATTGCTGGCCCTTCATTGTTATTTTGAACAATATATTGTTCGTCTCTGCTATCGTCATAAAGGTTTTTCACGTAATCTGACCATACATGTAAAATCTGATCTTTTTCTATTATGACTCTTCCATCTTTTGTCTTTAGGCAGCCTGCTGATGTACGTGTTCTTTGATTAGTAATCTCCTGAATTCTTTTGTGCATTAGTTTCGCATTTTTACTGTTGTGTTGTTTTTCAATTTCTCTGCAATTTTTCTCAAGCCATGTTTCTTTAGCCTCCTTACATAAGGTTCTGACTTTTCTGTGAATTTCTTCATATTTGGCAGGATTATTTTTGTTCTGTCTTCTTGTTTCCATTAGTTGTAAAATTTCTTCAGTCATCCATGTCTTACGGCCAACTTTCTTTACTTTTGGAATAGTTTTTTCTGCTGCACAACTGATTGAATTCTTCAGCATTTCCCATTGATCATCTACATCTTGAAATAGGATCTCTAGATCAGACAATAAATCAAATTTGTTCTTTACTTCTATGTTAAAATTATCTTGTATTTCTTTGTCAGTTTTCAATTTGCACAAGTCATATTTAGGGTTTCCTGCTGTATACTTGACTTTCTTTAACTTTACCCTCAATGTGCCAGTAATTAATCTGTGATCACTGTAACAGTCTGCATTTGGAACTGTTTTTACAACTGTTAATGCATTTCGAAACCTTTTGCTTACCAGGATGTAATCTATCTGGTTTTTAATCCTGCTGTCTGGACTCCTCCATGTCCATAATCTTCTAGGATGTTGTTTAAACCAGGTGTTTCCTACAACCAATTCTTGTTCTTTTGCCCATTCTACAAGTCTGTAACCTCTTTCATTACTCTCTCCCAAACCATGGTTGCCTACACTGTATCCATCGCTTTGCTTTCCTATTTTTGCGTTGAAATCACCCATTATGATATTTATTTCTGATTTTTTACAGTTCTTCAAAGCAGACTCCATGTCATTATAAAATTCCTCTATACTTTCTTCACTGCTTTCACTTGTTGGGGCATATACTTGAATTACATTTATTTTAAAAGGTCTTCCGTTTAATTTTACTAATAGAACTCTGTCTGACACAGCCCAATATCCTTTGACAGAATTTGATGTTTGCTTATCTAATATAATGGCTACACCTCTTTGCTGTTCTTCTCCCCCCGAGTAAATAATCTTACAATCCTCTCCTGTCCTTATCCCTGCTCCTCTCCATCTCGTTTCCGATATTCCTAATATGTTAATCTTCTCTCTCTCCATTTCTTTTTTGATGTCCTCCAACTTTCCATCTGCATTCATTGTTCTAACATTCCAAGTTCCTACTTTCAATGATATTAATCTTTTGCACCTAGTAGCCTGTTGACGGTCTGGAGTCACCTGGTGCGCATGACTATCCCTACCGGGCGAGGCTGCTCCTATGGAGCACCCATTTACGCCGTTTCTCTGATTATCGATAAGTGAACACAACATGATTTTCTTGGCATGTGTAAAGAAGGTAGTTTGCCATTGCTTTCCTTCCCAGCAGTGACCATACTGGTCAGTGACCGTAGCCATTGTCTCCTCAAAAAAAGGAGATCCTCTGCCTACCGTCGTGAAGGTGAAGACCATAACCTACAACTATCTGTCGGCTGCTCTCCATCTTCATCCACCACCTGCACCCATGGCTTCACGTAACCCTGATCGGGGGGCTAAACGGGTACTCCACCTTGCCCAAGGGTGTCCCGTAGGCTAGCGGAGGGAAGGAGGCGCCTTACTTCTCCTTTGATAGGGGATACCATTTGCTCCTCCGAGGTGGAGTATTGATACATGACAAGGCAGAGTGCTGTCATCCACCCGGAAAAGGCGGCTGTTTTGTGGTGCTCTCTGGACAACAGGATTGTAAGAGCTGATGTCCCAAGCCTCGCGATAGATGGTAGAAATGTCAGCAGAGAGAACAAGCTGAAGTATCTGGGGATCACATTTGACAGGAGCCTATCCTTCAAGGACCATGTGGAGACGGTCGTGACAAGATCTCAAAAGGGACTCAATGCACTTAAAACTATGGCTGCAATGGACATAGAGCAGAGAATGCTTTTCACACTATACCAGCACTTGATCCTCTCAGTAATTGATTATGGATTAGGTCTGCTCACTGTCTCAGAGAGTCAGCTGGTGAAGTTAGAGCGCATACAGAACGAAGCTATGCGGGTCATTCTGTGATGCATTAGAGACACCCCAGTAGTGTGTATGCGTTACATCCTTGGTCTGCCGACTGTTGCTGGTAGGCTCAAGGTGATGCAGGCGAAGGCATACCTCAGAGTAGCTGCAGACACAGACCACCCACTGCATGAGGCACTAGACGCAGTTAAGGGTCAGCGACTGATAACAGGGAAATCATGGATGGCTCAGGCGGAGGATACGATCAGACAGGTGTGCCCCGTGGAGAACATTAGGCTTGGACAGGAGTGGGTCAGAGTGCCAGCGGAGCAGTCAGACTTGTGCAGAGTTATAATCACATTAAGCCGGGAGTGCAGGGAGTGGCCAGCAGGGGCCACGGAAGTGGAAATCCAGCAACTAATTCAGGACAATGCTCACTCGAGTGATGTGATTATCTACACAGATGGTTCGGTGTCAAGAGGTGAGAGAAGTGGCTGGGGGTTCATAGCCAAAGCTAATGGTCGATGTTTGGGGCAGGAGAGCCTGGCATATGATACCACAACATCCAGCTTAAGAATGGAAGTGGAGGCAGTCACTGGCGGCTCTCCGCTGGATGGAGAATACGACACACACACACACATCGTGATTGTAACTGACTCAGAAAGCATGCTGACGAGTGTGAGGACGGGCAGACTTCGTGCGGAGTGGCTTGCTTCGCTTCGGAGGTCACGGGTGACAAGCATCGCCTGGATCTTTTCTCCGGGGCATGCCAGTGTGCTGGGAAATGAACAGGCGGACAGATTGGCTGGCTCTGCAGAACTTGGTGGAGTATTGATACATGACAAGGCAGACGTGGTTGCGGCCTTGTGGGAGCACGTGTACACCTCGGAGGAGCAAATGGATTACCATGGTCTGGCAACAATGAGACAACGAGGAGTGACGAAGGGATCTGGCCGACGCTCAACGCTCAGAGGAAATGCGAGACGGACTTATAATCAGATTGCTACTGGTACTATTAGTGTTGGAACTCTTAGCTGGCTGCTGAGGATGGGGACAGAGCACTTATGGGAATGCCCCGAATGCTGTGATGTCGATTCCTAAATCAATCAATCAATCAATCAGCAAAGGGAAGTGACAAAATCTTTTTTTCCCTTGCTTGTCTGGAGAACAGTGAGAGTTTTGCCTGATATGATTTTACATGTACATACAATTCATGTGCAAACACACCATTGCCCTGAAGTTTGACATTCAGTTCATTTAACTTTTCCATAATTTCAATGGCAAACATAAAGTCTAACTTCCACTCTTTATTGAAAATGTTAGTATTAAAGTCACATTCAATGCCCTTCATATCTAGAAACATCACTATGTCTTCTCTGAGTTCACACACTCGCCTCAATACCTTACCGAGACTCAGCCATCGAACACTGGTGTTGTACAGGACATCGGAATGTTCAGTTTCCAAATCGTCAAGCAATGCCTCGAACTGTCTGTGATTAAGTCCTCTTGATCTGATGAGGTTGATGACGCTGACAACTGGGTCAATAACATGCTTGATATTCAAAACAGTTTTACACAAACGTTCTTGATGAATCACACAGTGAAGTGGTAGTAATGTGTGGTCAGGATATTCTGATTTTATCTGATCACTTATCAACTTTATCAGATCTACATTTTTTCGAGTCACAGCACGAGCTCCGTCAGTTGTAACACTTTCCACCTTGTTCCAAACTAATCCAGTTCTTTCAATACAGTTAGTAACAGCATTGAATATATCATGGCCTGTGGTTGTATATTTGAGTGACTCAACACTCAGTAACTCGTCAGCAAGTTTGAAAGAAGTGTTTATTCCACGCATACCTATGAATAATTGGGCAACATTATGTACATGCTTGATTGTAACGATGAGTTACTCATGATGAGTACTCGTATTACATAAAAGACGGAGAGAAAAAACTATGGATAACCGCGGAGGAAAAAATCGAAAGGCAGCAGAAACTCAAACTCGAAAGCGAAAACAGGCACAAGGAGGAAAATGAAAACGTCGAAAAGCTCATACAGAAAATACACCCCAAAAAAAGGAGACAAAAAGACCAAATAAAAAGTCCTTTTAAGGACTGCAACCAGCCAAGCCAGGAGCCTGCGACAACAAAGAAAACAACAAGAGGAAATATGCACAAAGGACAGCCGCCGACCGATCCCCCAGCTGGAGTGGGATTACGAAAAGTCCTTATAAGGACTGCAGCCAGACGAGCCAGGAGCCTACACAAACAAAGAAAGCCACAAGCACAGACGAGCACAAAGAATAGCCGCCGATGGACCCCCTGCTGACGTCACAGACACAAACGCTACATAACCAGTCCGAGATAGGACTCACAAGACAAGAATTGGGGCTAATAAACCCACAAAAACCACGTACCTCAACAATAACCCCAGCTGATGAAGCAGGTTAGACGAGGTCGAATTTGGAATTTTTGTTTTTGAATTGGAATCGGAATCGGAATGTACATGCTGGTCTCTGTGGCTAAGGGCTTGCGAACGCGGTTTGTGAGTCCGTATACCCGAGTTCGAAACACAGCGGTACTGGTTTTTTTTTTCCGAAAAGGTATAGGAGGGCTCGTTCAGAAAGCATTGGCAAACTACTGAACGTAAAATTTGCCCAGGATTCGCGAACAGCGAAAATGCTGGGGTTGACTGCTGCGTCCTGTGAAGGACATGCAACTTAATTAAATTAAAATCATGTACATCGGTACTCTCATCCAAGGCAAGAGAGTACCACAAAAATTGTTTACGTGCATCTTGAAGTTTATGCATTAAATTGTCACTTATCTTGTCAACACGTCTGACCACAGTTCTCCTTGATAAAGTAATGTTGTCAAATCTTTTTCTTTCTTTCTTTCTTTCTTTTTTTTTTTTTTTTTGGGGGGGGGGGGGGGGAGGGGGTGGTTCTGGACACATAATGTTTGCTGCATCTAGCAAACATTCCTTGATGAACTCGCCATCAGAAAATGGCTTGTTCTGTTTTACAATTCTGTGTGACAGCACAAGACTAGCTTCTGTTGCAGCATCTTGAATTGAAGACTGTTTAGTGAAAACAGTTTGCTGTTTCTCCAAATTTTTCACCAACTCCAGGCATTTCCTTTCCCTTCCTTTGATTGTTAAATTGTATCCGAAATGGGAATGTTTTGTTTCATAATGTCTTTCTAAATTGTACTCCTTGAAGACAGCCACTGACTCACGACACAACAAGCAAAGTGATTTGCTACCAACTTTTATAAAACAGTACTTAGTTGTCCATTCATCATTAAAACACGGCATTCATCTTCAATCTTACGTTTTTTTATTGACACTCATTGTTTTAATAAAATTCTAACAGTTAGAATTGTACAAAACTTTAAAAGGGAAATGAAACAAAACCTACCTCCGGCTGTGTGTGAAAATAAAATATTCTGAAAGGGAGCAGTAAACGCAGAATAATTTTCAGAAATATATAAAGACCACTACAATAAATACATTAATTTGAAAATTGTAAATGTGGAAATAATTTATAACAGCAAAAAACTTTTAAATTTAATATTTTCTTGCAAAATAAATCATTTTATTCACCGGGAAAATATCTTTTTGTTTTCATAATATCATCCTTATTAAATTTTTACGTGTCTATAAATATTTCTTTATATTAAAATCGATAAATTAGCATTTTAGCATTACATGGTTCCAAATGTTGCTGTATGTAGCCGGGACCGGGGTTGGGGTGAGCTCCCTCAACCTTGCATAAATACCCCAATGGCTCGTGCATTCATGACCTACGCAGCAAAAGTCCAACTCCTGGCCTTCTCGTGGCGGAACTGTTTTAACTTACAGGAGAAGGGGCGGCGGCGAGTCACTGGCGCCGAGAAATAACCAGAACGCTCTAGATGTGTATACACGTACATGCATGCGCGGACACGTGTGTGCGTGCCTGCACACCTAAACTCGAGTAAGATCACAGTCTGCTCTAGCAAAGGAAAGGTGCTGAAGACGGAAGTAACCAGCCAGGAGGTGCACCACGTAAATCAGGATGCCACGCAATCACGCCATGAAATATGTAGACTGCTGCTAAATATTATGGTGCTTGCCCTGCTTTGGTCCCTTAGGCAGGTGCAGTGCTGGGCCCTATGCTTTGAAAGGGTCCAACCACTGCTACTGGAGGTCATTCTCAGATGTCCTGTGGAGCCTGGGGACCTGAGAATAGAGCATCTGGCCATACCAAACAAAAACTAAAACTAAAGAACTGGAATGCGGAGGGACTCAGCAACACACACACACACACACACACACACACACACACACACACACACACACACACACACACACACACACACACACACACAAATAGAACTAGAAAACATCTGGGATCAAGAAAAGGTAAGCGTATGTTGCTTGCAAGAAATTCACCTCAACGAAAATATAGCCTTCAAAATCAGAGGTTACCAGTGTTACGGGTGGAATACTGACCCTTGTAAGAAATAACATCATCGCTTTTAAATTGAAGTTTACATGGAATGGTCTGAGCATCAGACACTTAAACTTAAGACAGGCAATACAGACCTTCATCTGATCAATTACTAATGTCCAAGTGACTGCCCACAGGCACTGGACACACTACCCTTAAAAGAAAAAAATGATTGTGTGTGGAGAAACTGGTGCTTGCTGCATGGAGAGATCTGAAGAAACCTTTGACAAAGTCTGGAAAGAAGGTCTGATGAAGAAACTGAGAAACTGTCAATGGAAAATTTTACAAATGGGTGAAAGCATACTTACACAACAGAAGAGCCCGAGTACAGATAGACGGACTCAAGAGCAAAAAAGTAATACTGCGCCACGGTGTTCCCCAGTGCGGAGTCTTGTCCCACATAATTTTTCTAATCTTCATCAATGATCTTGTTGCTAATATACCGCATGAAATTAAAGCGGCAATGCACGTTAACGAACTGGTTCTATGGAGCACAAATGAACATGCATCAGTGGCCACCAGATCGCTACAAAGATCTGTAGATGCATTTCTTGCATGGACAAATAAATGGTGTCAGCATAAACACTGACAAGTGCAGCACCACTCTATTTACCATCTCTCCAAAACAAAAGACCGGAATCATCCAGATAAATGGAATACCCATTAGAGAAGATAAAGAATCAACATACCTTGGAGTAACATTTGATGGCAGGCTGACATGGAGAAAGCACATCAATAAAGCAGTAGCAAAAGACAGAAGCAAAATAGCCATCCTGAGAAAACTAAGCGGAACCACATGGGGAGCCAGTGGGAGAATACTTAGCAAAGTTTATCAACAGAGCATACGACCACACCTGGAATACGGGTCACCTGCGTGGTGTTCAGCACCAAAAACCACACCACAAGAGCTGGACAAGGTGCACAATCAAGCACTTTAGAGTCACCACAGGAGGGATGAGATCAACCCCTATAGTGGAGATAGAGAAGATGGGGAGGACACATGCACTGAGAGAGCTCAGAGATACGAAAACGCTAATACAAGCAGAAAAGTTCCTCAGTTTGCACGGCCACCCTATGAAGAACAGATGTGCAAATTTAGCTATGGCGCTGTTGAAAAGAAGCAGTTTTATTCACCAGGCCAAACGACTCTGCAGAGAAACCACCTATCTGCCCACAGTTGGTATCCCCTTGACAACTATTCCAGAGTGAACTCCATGGAAAGATGAACATAGAATATCGCTACAAATCCAGACAAATATGAGAGGAATATTTGACAAGGAAGAACATAACAGTGTACAGCGCAGAATAGCCACTCTCAGCTTCCTTGATGACGAATACCCACAGGACCTCTGGATCCGAGTCTACACAGATGGGTCAGCACAAAATTCTGCTCGAAATGGATGAGCAGGGGTGTATATAGAACATCCAAATAATACTAGGGACACGGCAAAAGTACCAACATGAAAGTTCTGCTGTATAAATGGTGCTGAAACTGAGGCAATCAAGATAGCAACAGAGAAACTACTAAATACCAGCCATGGTACACAACGTGTGGTGCTATTGACAGATGCAAAATCAGTACTCGAGGCGCTCCTGTTAGGGAAATTGTTAGTAGTAAGGACACTACTTTCTGAACTTAGCAGTCAGCATAAGGGCACCATACAGTGGATACCATCCCACTGTGGAATACCTGCAAACGACAGAGCTGATCGATTGGCTAAGGAAGGAACAAAAGAAGAACAGCCTGATGTGCCTGTTACATACCACCAAAAAAAGAAAAGAATGATCAACTCAGTCAAAAAGCCACCAAAACCTGCTCAAGACGGCTACCACATTATGGACAGATCAAAACAAGTCATTTTTCTGCGCCTCATAACAGGTGTCGTAATAAGTGTCGTCCCTGGGGTTAGGGGAATCAACACCCACATTATTTTAACCCCATATCATTATCTTGAGGATCTCCTAGCTTTCTGTCCACAACACTCCGTCAGTCTTCGGATCATTCTCTCTCTCTTACCACTGGACCATGCCCCCTCTCATTCTTTTCCAAAACATACTACACAACACTAGCCTCTAACAAAAATGACAAATTAATTTAATGAAGAAAAGTGTCAGGTGTGTGCGAAGTGTATGTGTAAAATGTCTGTCGTATAATCTAGTGTGTATGCAGAATCAGACCGAACAGCTCAGGAGCAAAGTCTGCTTCATCACAGGACCGGCCACACAACAGCACCATAGATCAAGTACAAGAAGACCTCACCAAATGATGCGCCTCTCTGGCCAAATGTCGTCTTCCTCCAATAGCTCTTGGATAGTCCGGATACCTGGTCACCAATAGTGGATATCATCCAATACTGACCATGAATCTGACACACACAATGTAACTAACAGGTCACTCAAAGTTCCGTGATCTGTTAACACTTGTACCGTAAAAATAATGTTTACTGTCACTGTGAAACTAAATGTTAGTAGTTAAGGTCATAGGAATTCCCAATTAGAAAACCTCAATGTTAATTGGAAATGCTTCACAAGAATTCCCCATTTAGAAAACGCAAAATGTTAATTTTTCAAGTTTTCTATATACTACTATTGTTCATGTTACTGGTGGTATGGTAAGTATGTGCACTTTACTATAATAAGAACCACCACCGAGGAATCACTCTGAAATTATCATCAGTTCCTGCTCAGCACAGGCCAGGTTCTTGCAGACCCTCTGGGTTATGGGCCCAGTGCAAAAGCCGCTGAGTGAAAATACTTCCTTCAATAATCGAGCCATACTTTTCTGCTACTTCTTGGTAAATCTAGTGGAACCTGTTGAAGAGAGAACACACCTGGTGAGAGCAACCCGATTCTCCCTTTATTAGGTGAGTGTAGGCCGACGGCCGCACTCAGATATATAACAGAGAACTAAACTCTGTCATAAGACAGAGGAGCTTATCACATAGGTCTGAGTCATGGTAAGATAAGGAAAGACTAAAGGAAAAGTGCAGAAACCCAGTAGACACCCTACTGGAAGATCCTACCACTTTACATTTCCTTTATCCCCCAACCATCCTCAATCTCTCTAAACATCATCCCACTACATTGCCCTTAACTCACTGAGTTAATTGATATCTTACACCAGCTAGTTTAAGCTACGCGATAGGCTACTGTTGCCGGCGCTCTTATAATACGTTCTCATAACGCACATTACTACACTCGATTCCTAAGAATAATCTAATTTAGGTCTATTTAAATTAAATACCATATAGTTATTCCGGTTTGAAATTGAGGCTACTAAATCACACAAAGGTAAAATGTCCGCCGAGGTAAATCAACAGAAGACACTGTAGTCTCTCTCTAGAATCAAATTAGGAATATCACACACGTCCTTGTTGTTTCACAACATTTGGTCAACTCCCGCCAAAGTTGTTTATCCCGACTGTTTTAATACTGTGTCTGAATGACGTCACAAGTCTGTCTAGACAGTAGACATCTAGAAGCTATTTTTCTCTCTCCGTTTCCGACTGGATGTAAACAACTGGCTAGCCGTCCCGCTTTCGTCTGGGGACTTGTCCCGGTACTTCATAAAGTCTTGCCGGCCTGTGATCTAGAGAATTATTTTCCCCACAACAAAGGATCTTGCCGACTTCCATCGGGACAGTCTGTCTCCAACTTCAAAGGATGGCGCCCGCCTGTAGACTAATGGCGCGACAGTCCTTCTTCGATCGACGACACATCAAAGAATGACGGCTGCTTGTAGACGCATGGCGCGACAGTCTTTCATCGATCGACATCTCCAAGATTTATGCGACAACAGGACACAATATATTACGCAACCACATGCATACATGATTCAAGATTGGTGAATCAGCTATGTGCACTTGTGGATTGACGTCGCAGTCAGCAGAGCACATTCTCCAAGACAGCCCAAGTTACAACATGTCTAGACAAACCTTCTGGTCTAGATAGACGAAAGTGGAAAATACACTCTATGGGCCGCTGAGTGAACTAAAAAGGACAGTTAAATTCATACCAGAGACAACATTGCAGTTATAGACATATTTAAGGCGAATGAAAGAAGAAGAAGAAACATTATATTACGAAGGTCAAGGATTGTTTACAAAAATAGATAATTAGAAAGAGATTTTATTTAAAGAGTTAAAACAATCATAACGGTACACGATATTCGGTAAAATTCAGAAAATAACTTAAAAAGGAAATGATGGCCGCATAATATCAGTTGCCGGGCCGCATGCGGCCCACGGGCCGTAGTTTGCTCACCCCTGCTATAGAACATTGCTATTATATTCTCTGCTTTATACAAGTTTATTGCCTCGGCCAGGTATCTCTATAGAACATTGCTGTTATATTATCTGCATCATACATGCTTATTGCCTAGACGGCGTATCTATATAGAACATTGCTGTTATATTCTCTGCTTTATACAAGTTTATTGCCTCGGCCAGGTATCTGCATAGAACACCGTGGCTGGATGTGTGACCAAGTGGTCGGCGTGACCGAATTTATGGCCAAAGGGTCGGCGTGGCTGAATGTGTGATCAAGTGGTCGGCGTGACCGAATGTATGACCAAGAGGGTCACCGTGGCTGAATGTATGACTAAGTGGTCAGCGTGGCTGAATGCATGACCAAAGGGTCGCAATGTTCGAATATATGACCAAGATGTCGCCGTGGCCGAGTGTATGACCAAGTGTTCGCCATGGTCAAATGTATGACCAAGTAGACACCAAGGCTGAATGTACGACCAGAAGCACTACAAAACTGTGACAATAAAACGAAGTCATGCGAGGCAAGCCCCGGACATGTCTTCTGCTCTAAAAATTAGCGTACTATCGCAGAATATCACTCATACATTAGCAAGGTATTTTAGGTTATTCCCAGAAGCACTACAAAACTGTGACGATAAAACGAAGTCTTGCGAGGCCAGCCCCGGCCATGGCTTGTGCTCTAAAAATTAGTGTACTATTGCAGTGACCGAATCGGTCTCTGAGTGCTAGTAGTCGTTACAACTCATATATTAGCAATGTATTTTAGGGCAGTCCCAAAACCATTACAAAAATGCAACGACCAAGCGAAGTCAACGAGACAAGCCCCGGGCATGTCTTCTGCTCTAAAATTGTCTTTTGGTGGTATGCAACAGGCTCATCAGACTGGTCTTTTCTTACTCCTCCCATAGCCAATCGATCAGCGCTGCCGTTTCCGGGTACTCTACTGTGGAATGACAGCCACTGTATGGTGACCTTATGCTGACTGTTAAGTTCAGAAAGTAGTATCCTTAGTACTGGCAATGTCCCAGCCAGGAGAGGCTCGAGCACTAATTTTGCTTTTGTCAATAGCACCTAATGGTACAGTCGAGACACGAAAGCAATAGTTACATCCGGTCAAAGATGGTGCCGCATCCGATCACACGTGCTCACTGGCTAAATGCAGACCACGTGCTCATTGGCTAAAGATGTCAAAGATAGCGCCACATACGTTCACACGTGCTCACCGGCTAAAACAGGTCAAAGATGGCGTCGCAACCGATCACAAGCATAAAAATATATCCGAGACACGAGGATAATGGCTACGACTGGGCCATGTGGGAAATAGTTAGATCCGGTCAAAGATGTCGGTGCTTCCTGTCACACGCATAAGGATACAAACAGACAACGTGGGTAATAGTTACGGCCTGTCAAAGATGGCATCGCAGCCGATCACATGTGCAATGATACATCCGAGACACGAGGATAATGACTACGACCGGACCACGTAGGGATGTTCTTCCAATCAAGTGCATAAGGATACAACCGGAACACGTGGATAATGGTTACAGCCACTCAAAGATGGCGGTGGTTCCTGTCATATCCATAAGGGTACAGCCAGTACAGTGCTCACTGACTACAACCGGTCTAAGGTGGCGATGCATCCAGTGACATGCATAACGATACACGTAGAACACGTGGCTAATGGCTCAGTGCCATGTGTCGCAGGATAAAATATGTAGCAAGTGCACGTACAGATATAGATTATCGGGAAGTTAAAAGAACAAATACAGCGCACACATTGAACGCACACGCGCTGACTTAGAAACGATGACGTGAAAAACGGACAGACGAAGAAGATCAAAGAAGGACGGCAAGAAGGAAGATCATCACGGCAGAATTGAGAGGCTAATTGTTAATTGTCAGCATCTGGAAGAGATAGTTCAAGTATATGATGAAGGAACATGCGAAGATATCCACTGAGAACCAGTAGAAAAGATATAGGGCACGAAACACGGCTTAATAGAGGAGGAATTAGATATGAAGCACAAGTAGGATTGATGGCCCGTTATCTAAGTTAACTGATTATGGAGAAGTTACCTAGCGAATAGTCCAACAAGCAGCTGTGGCGTGAGTAGGATAGTTATGGACATACAACGTAAGTGTTAACTATATGTGAGTGTGAAATAGTGTAATGACAAGCCTGACGATAATTTCGAATCTGGTTGAAAGGGACAGAACGAAAGGACACAATGTAGATGCGAATATGGTTGATCAATGGATTACCTGCATGTTGTGTGATTCGTTGGGATACTACCCCTATAATAAAGATTAGATCGAATTAGGACGCACTTGTCGTTATTTTATAAACACTTGGTTAACAAAGTTTCTTACTTTTCCTAAGTTTTGACAAGATTTTTATAAGTTTGGTCGAGATATTTCTGTATTTGGCCAACGTTTTTCCCCATTTGGTTAAGACTTTTCCCTACTTTTTATATGTTCGGCTGGGATATTCAAAAGTTTGGCTGAAATTTGGCCAAAATTGTTCACATTTGGTTAACACATGTTCCTACTTTTTATAAGTTTGGACGAGCTTTTTATAACCTTGGTCGAGATATTTCTGTATTTGGCCAACATTTTTTGCTTTGGTTAACAATTTCCTACTTTTTATAAGTTTGGTTGAAATTTGACCAAAATGTTTCACAATTGGTTAACAAAGTTTCCTGCTTTTTATAAGTTTGGTTGACATTTGGCCAAACTTTTCACATTTGATTAACAAATTTTCATAGTTTTCATAAGTTTGGTGGAGATATTTATAAGTTTGGTTGAAATCTGGCCAAAACTTTTCACATTTGGTTTAAAAAATTTGCTACTTGGCCTTACATTCAGCCACGGTGACCCCCTTGGCCATACATTCGGTCACGCCGACTACTTGGTTACACATTCAGCAACACCGACCCTTTGGCCATACTTTCAGCCACGTTGATCACTTGGCCATACATTCAGCCACGACGACCCTCTATACTAGGGAAGGAACCGTAATAATCCAGTCACTTTGTTATTCATGAGTTGCATCCCTTGACTTTATTTTGAAAGATGAATGCCAAGTGAAATATTTCGCCTTTTTAATTATTTTCTTATAAATTAATATTTATTACATAAAATTGACTAATTATGTTATTTCAATTTATTGCATACTAATGAGACAAGTATTTAATGTTAAACCAAGTGAAATAAGACAGTTTTATATGTTATTAAGCATATTTGTGTGTGTTAATCTAACCATATACAGAATTTATAGCCATAATCTCGCTTCAGACTTTTTCCTAAAGTTGAATATGTCCGATTTACTAATTGACATGTTATTTCTATGGTCATTTTGGCTAAGATTAAGGTGTAGTATTTACTGCACTTGGTCTGACCAGAGGTCTCGCTGATCACATTCTTCATATCCTCTCAGTAGGTGTAGGTTTGATGGCCCCCTCTTTGGGGCAAAGGCTAATAGTAGGACCAGGGGCCTATTCCACTGCATCCCGAGCGCCCATATCGGCCTACCCCATGTGTGTGTACACACACACACACCACACACACACACACACACACACACACACACACACACACACACACACACACACACACACACACACACGCACACACACACGGTTATTAAATATAATTGTAAAAAATTTACTTTTCAATAAAGTTTGACTTTTTACTCTCCTAACACCGGAAGCGTGCCCACTTGCCCCTGGAGAAACACACAGTGGACCGGAAGTACGGGAAGAGACACCGGAAGTAGTACCAGATCGAGGGAGATAAGTAGGTCAATTGAGGTCCATTTTTGCAAGGTCAAGCAAGGGGAATGATAAAAAAAGATATAAGGATTTATGCTGGTGGCCGCCTCAAATGACAATCGTTCTGCGCCCCCTAACTATTTATATTATCTGCGTTATATATTGGCTGCATTATATATTGTCTGCTTTATACGTGTTTATTTGTTTCAATTTGGTATATTTTAGAACCCCGTTGTTATATCGTCTGCTTTATACATGTTTACTGTGATTAGCAGGTTTCTTTACAAGCAACTGCTGTTTTATTGTTTGTGTTATACTTGTTTGTGGGCATACATGAAGACCTAGTAAAGACAGGCATATACTGTCAATCAAATAGACAGGCATACACTAAGACAAACATGCTAACAGGCTATCAGACAGAATAATAGCCTGTCAGATGGGCAAGCAGGACAAAAGAAAATTGATAGGCAGATATGCATAACGTGACAGAGAGACATACAGACAGTTATTTGTCCATCACGCATGATGATGACCATTGATTTCATTCAGTGGGATTGAAAGTATGGAGCCGTGAGTTCTAAGATGGCTGGTAAGGCCTATTTTGGCTCGAAATGTTCTTTGACAATGTGGGCAAAGAATACTTGACGTTCCAGGAGGAGGATTTCCTACAGTGGTTTTTCTGTCCTGCCTTTTCTACACAGCTCTTGCAGTCCTGGTTGCTTTACAAGGGGCACCATTGCTTAATGATGTACGCCACGAATTTCGGTCTTTGGCAGCAGTCTCCCAGGTGTCAAGATGAATTCCAAAAGCTTTCAGTGAGATTTACAGAGTATCTTTAAAGCGGTTCATCTGGCCGCCCTGGGGGAGTTTACCACAACGCAGCTCGCCGTAAAAAAAAATGCGCTTTGGGAGCCAGTGATCTGGCTTGCGAGTCAAGTGACCAGCCCAGCGAATCTGATTCTTCATTAGTATGGTATGGATACTGGGCATGGACGCTCTTTCTAGGACTTCGGTGTCTGGGATCTAGTCTTGCCACTTAATCTTCAATAGCCTCCTAAGGCAGACTGTGTGGAAGTGGTTTAATTTCCTAACGTGTCGCTGATAAACAGTCCAGGATTCACACGCATATAGCAGTGTTGATAACACGACTGCTTTGTAGACTTTCAGCTTTGTTTGCAGGCTTATTCCAGTTCTGTCCCATACATTCTTGTACAGTCTGCTAAAGACCGCGCTGACCTTGGAGATTCTTACATTCACTTCGTCATCTTCTTCTTCTTCTTCTTTCGTTCGCTTGAAATATGTCAATAACTGCAATGTTGTCTCTTGTATGAATCTAACAGTCTTTCTTAGTTCACTCAGCGGTCCATAGAATTAGTCTTCCACTGTTGTCTCTCTAGGCCAGAAGGTTTGCCTGGATATGTTGTAGATTGGGTAGTTTTAGAGTATGTGCTCTGCTCTCTGCGACGCAAAACCACATGTGCACATGGCTGATTTCGTCATCAATTGTGGCAGCTTGTGACACAGTGCTGCCAAGATAGGTGAATTTGTCCACAACACTTAGTCTATGACCATTCACTTTGATATTAGGCACGGTGTGATTAATCCCTGGAGCTGGCTCGTACATAACCACAGTCTTCTCCAAATTGATATTGAGCCCAAAGTTGGCACAGGCATGTGAGAAAGCTGAAACATTGTGTTGCATGTCTGCCTCTGAGTTGGCATATAGAGCGCAATCATCAGCAAAAAGTAATTCTCTTACGGTGTCGCTGTTAGTTTTGGTTTTAGCTTTCAGCCTTCTGAGATTGAACAACTTTCCATCCATGCGGTAGTTGATGTCTATTCCAATGTCGTTGTTCTCGAGGAATTCGTTAGCATAGCTGAAAACATGAGAGTGAACAGTGTTGGTGCCAGGACACATCCTTGCTTCACCCCATTGGTGACAGGAAAGGGCTCAGACAGTTTACTATTTTCCTGTACTCTTGCCTGCATACCATCATGAAATAGCCGCACTATTTGGACAAACTTTCGTGGACAGCCATATTTCGCCATAATCTTCCAATACAGACAGACAGGCAGGCTGGCAGACAGATAGATAGAGAGACAGACAGACAGACCGACAGACAGACTGACAGACAGACAGATTGGCAGCACCTGATCTCAGAACTAAATGATTCATCCTCATCATCACGTGCTCTACTAACTGGCGTAGGTATTCATGCCTCTCGGCACATCTCATTTTTGGGGGGTGTTGTGAATTATCTTGCTGATAACATTTCTCCATACCACCGTCCAGTCCATCCAGCATAATTTCTACCTGGCTGCCTGGGCATATTCTTCCACTGATATTTACAGTCGCCACGATGTTTTCCAACGATTCGCGTCTCATTATATATATATATATATATATATATATATATATATATATATATATATATATATATATATATATATATATATATATATATATATATATATATATATATATATATAATGCAATGTCTGTCTGTCTGTATGTTGTGTATGCGTTCGCGAACGGTCCATCCGATTGAGATGAAATTTTCTTCAGTTTTCGTCTCATTCCCGTGCAGCCAACAGTCATAGTTTGTTAGTTTACAAACAGCTATTTACGTGATAAAATTTAATTTTGTAATTTACATTATAATTTATATATAGCGAAGGGACTTAACTTAAGAAAAGTTATATCAAGGGACATAACTTTTAATATCATTGCTATATAATTACAATTAAATAATTGTTGCACATTTCTCAAATAGGTGGAACTTTGCTCTACATTTATCTACAGGCATATGCGTTATAATATATAATGATAAAATCTTTAAGCCATTTTTAAAGTTTTCCTAAAAATAATGCATCTATTTTAAATACGTGAAAATTTTCTAAGTCATCTTTTTATTTTTCTTCAACAGCACATTTAATTTTTTTTTAAACATTCTCATATGTATGGCGCGTTACACCCACGTTGAGTATGTATGATGCCCACGTTAAACATCGAGTTACTCGAGTTACTTTTCATGCGTTTTAATGCTTATTGTTCTTTTGTTGTCAAAGAATTGCTTCATAAGAGATGTTGAATGAAAGAATGTATGAGAGGAAATAGAGATGAAGGGCAGAATGTAGGAAGGGCCTGCGTGCCCAATTCTTAACCCTTTGAAAATAAAGATTTTCGTTCGTTAAAAAAAAATAATTTTTTTGTGAGAGAAAGTTAGTTGCATATCCTTTGCCGTACTCAGCAGTCAACCCACCGCCCACCATTTATTGGCTGTTCGTGATATCTTGGTAAGTTTACTTTAGATAGATCTCTTCCAATCATATTTTCTACTATCAATCTATCTATTCTTCTATCTATCTATATTTTTAACGGGAACGGGCCGAACATAGATAGACAGACAGACAGACAGACAGAGATATAGATAGATAGATAGATAGATAGATAGATAGATAGATAGATAGATAGATAGATAGATAGGTAGATAGATAGATAGATAGATAGATAGATAGATAGATAGATAGATAGATAGATAGATAGATAGATAGATAGATAGATAGATAGAAATCAAATCGAATCAAATCAAATCAACTTTATTAGGGTCACAAATTGGGCGCGCAGGCCCGTCTTACATTCGGCCCTTCCAATCACTCGTCTTTCATTCATCAAGAGCATTATACATTTACATAGGAAAAAAAATAAACGATGTGAAATGAATGTTGTAAACATAAACAAGGCAAATTACCATGTTATGAGACCCATCTCCCACCTACCCATACATCACCCCACCCACACACACACCCCCACCTACCCACACACACGCACACCAAGGGACACACACATACCCCACCAACCGAACCATCCCCCTCCCGCACATCCCCCACCCACACTCAGTGCCCTCACCTGTTCCCCCAACCAAAACACACTCGCCACCCACAAAAATTCCCCCACCAACCCACACATCCCACGTCCACCCACATACACAACCAAACCCATGCATCATCTCCCCACCCACACCTCAAACCACCCATCCCCCAGCCACATCTCCATCGACCACATATTCCCCACCCACGCACACAATACCCCACCAACCCACACATCCACTCACACATCCCCAAACCATACACACACATCCCCACCAACTGACATCTCCCTACCACAACCCCCCCCCCTCCCCGTACACACACATCTCCCTTACCACCCATACATCCCCAATCCACTTACACACACCCCACCACCCACACATACATCCTCCACCCACCCACACATGCCTTAACCCAATCCCCCACCACACCATCCGCCACCCTCACATCACATACATCCCCTACCACGCAATATTCAAAACCCACGCACCGCACACACACATATCCCTCACCAACACATCCCACATCCACATACCACGACACATCCCCATCTACACACCACACACATATCCCCCACCCACATACAACACAATATTCCCACCCAGACCCACATAGATACCCTTACCCATCCACCCCACATACCCCCACCCACACACACATACCTCACCCACACAATATCCCCAACCAACACACGACACACCTCTCCCCACCCACACACGCATTCCCTACCCGTCCACCAACACACACTCACTCACGCACACATCCTCCACTATGCACCCACACACCCCCACCCAACAATCCCAACAAAACATCTCTCGATCACAATACCCTACCCACACACATCCTCCACCCACTCGCGCATCCCACCCCGACACATACACATCCCTCACCCATCTACACATCCCTAAGCCACTCACACACCCCCACCAAGACATTCCCCATCCACGCACACATATCACACCTACACACCCCCACCACTCACACATACTTTCCCCAACCACCACACATCCCCTACTCACCCACACATATACCCCACCCATACACATATTCCCCACCCATCACACACATCTCCCACATCACACACTATCCCCCACCCACACACATATCCTCACCCATACCACCACAAACATACTCCCACCCACACACCATGCACACAACCCCCACCAACACACCGCACACATATCTCAAACCCACACACCATACACTTCTCCCCACCCGCCCTTGCATCCCCAATCCACCCAACACAATCCCCTACCCACACAACCCCGCCACTCACACATACTTCCTCAAACCATCCACACATCTCCTCCCACTTAAACACACATCCCCCGCACCCGTCTCATGCACATATCCTCCACCCATACACACATCCCCCACACCCATTCCCACACCCCCACTTTCACCCCCACACATCCCACCAACACCCACAAATATCACTACCCACCTAAACCCACACACCCCAACCCATCCAAACGGATA